>JASCZW010000226.1:0-385402 GCA_034211315.2 Aedes japonicus | reverse complement strand
AAGCTTTAAGAGCTCGGCTCGCTTACCCATATCACACCAACACAAATTCGCCATTTGCTTCTCAAACTAACGCGTATTACGCGGCGGACCCATCACCGATTTTTCCATGAACAATTTCTGGTTGATTTAGCACCACATTTTCACAGCTTTTAAAGGGATCTGCCGCTCCGCTGTGCTGGATTTTCTTCTATGAAAATTCACTTTTTGTTATTAAACCGCTTGCCAAATGAGAAAACTGCTTTCGATTTTCGTTTCATCATACATCATATTCAAAAATTCAGCATCTGAACAACAAGTTGCTCGGAATATTAATCCAATTGTTGACCAAATGACTTTTTACAGCACAGCTTTCATTACTTGATATCAACGGATAGCCACGAAAATTGTCGTAAAGCAGGTTACGATGTAGGAAATCCGTATTTTAGGGAACTATCCCCATTCAATCGATCTTTCAAGTATCCATTTCTTTACTAAATGACGCCAAGAAAGTTTTTTACAAGATATGATGGATTCAGTTCGCAGGTGCCGGCTTCCTTTGCTGGTCGTTTAATTGTATTTTTTTTTTCACATAACGGTTAAATGTAGTGGGAAATGGAAGTAAATGTTCTGTATTTTGACAATATTTTCATAACATTTTAGACATTTGATTACGACCAAATTTTACACAGGCAAATGTAAATTTTGGTGATTAAAAATGTCATGAATTTCTGTACTATTACTATACAGGCGATGAAACATTACTACATTTTTAAGCAGCTTGAAAATATCGGCCAAAAAGGGCAATGTTATTTTCTGTCTGTTTTCTATCATTCGCGTTCGCTTGAACTCTTCCTAAAACCGATTGCTAGTGTGCGGGGCTCAATATTTCGCAGCAACCAACTGTTTTACCTTTTTGGTGGTAGGGATAGAATAAAACTAGAAATGGAAGGGAAGGGAGATAACCACTGAATATTTGCCCTTCTGTGAATCTATATACGATATAAGATTGTCCAAAACTCATAACCAATGAGTTTTTATAATGAGAAATTTCAGAAAGCACTCAAATGAATCTCGAATCCTTTTATCAATTGGTATTGATTTTACAAGCGAGTCCATGGAACTAACTCACAATGCTAAGAAACTTCGTTTGTTTTATCGGGTTTCGATTATTATTTATGCATTCGACACTTGCAAACAATTCGCTTCAGGAAACCTATAACGAAAGCATTGCCTGCCAGCACTCGGTCCACACCTCGAGTACGGACTTTGCCATCGCCAATTTACTTCAATCAGCTATGCTCGATCGCGGTATTAACCTTTCTCAGAATGGAAAACACCCATAAACACACCGTCTTTTAGTTGTTATGCTCTGCTTACATGCTCTCGCGGACACGCCACGAGTCACGGTTGCTTACAAATGTTATGCAGTTGTTGGCGTGAATTATAGTCCGCCGATTTGCGGTCAGAATGAAACAACTAAGAAAAGGCCCTTCTTACTTCCTCATCACCATCACCAGTCCGTGGTCGGTCCGAGATCGAAACATATTTCAGCCGTCTTTCGTTTTTGCTCGCCAATCGGAAGCATAGGCATAACAATCCTTATTGGGTGTTTTGACTGAAAAATGGAAACATAAATTTCTGCATGTTGGAGAAAATGTGCCGCACAAGGATCGTTAGCCTTTTTTGCAGAACCTGAAATAAGAAACACTGGAAGCCGTTGCTCGTTCCATTCTGCATGTTCTCTCAGTCCAACTATCAAATTCCAAATGTAAACAATGCTGGTTTTGCGCGATTCTTCTAGGAAAACGTTAGATTCTTATCGGTGTTTACGATGCTCGCAGAGAAGTTGCTTGCGTTTCAAATTCATCAAAGCGAAGATCTTGGAAATCTCGTCCCCAAACACTCACTAGGTCATGATTAGTATTCAGTCCACCATGCGTCATCTCACATAATGAGCGCATAAATTGGGCGATCATGAAGTGCCCTTCCAAAAACGGCGCAAACCCGAAACGCTGATTGAACAGGTTTCGGGTTTCCATGTTGGTGATGTACCCGTAAACGGTGGCGATCGGTCATCGTCCTGACAAACCCTGGCTTGTGGTGGCGTCAATAACGGTGCACTCGACGCGAACTGTTATTTGCAGCGAGAAATCACTTCTCATCGAGGAATTTGATCGATGTTCAAAAATGACACGGAATAAACTTGCTGATGTTCGAATTATGCTGCCGTTCGTTCTGCCGATTTATGGAATTGTATGTTTCACATATCTCGTACCAACGAAACTGATACCTCGGTGATGATGTCGGTGGTTGTTGCCAGATAAGTTTGAATAATCGTAATGGATAACAAGATGTGACCATTATCATGTTGGAATATATGCGTTGCCTTATCTATCGACGATCGTGAATCATATTTCTTGCGTGAGGGAGCGGCAGGCATATTTATCACTTCATAAAATTTATAATGTGCGATCGTATCTTCTTGATGGAACTACATGAGACGTAAATTAACAAATAATTTTTCACACAAATAAGAGGTAAATTAACTTTTGGTCGACTGTATTTATTGCGTAAGATTTTGCACCAGCCTAAATTATTTTGACAGGTATGAGTGGTTCGCGTCCCGCCAAATCAGGAACTTTATTCCTCGAACTGAAAACATGAGTTCAACTGAGACTTCATATTGTAAAACACTAAAGACCACAGCTAAATATTCTTGAAAACAATTATTTCGGCAACCCTTTTGGCTTCCACCCAATAACGGTTTAAATTTTTTTCTTCTCATTACAGGTAAAAACAACGTGCAGTCTAAAATGAATCACGACGATGCAAACCCAACGGCGAATATGGTTTGTAGTTTTTTCTTTATTTACCAAGTGTCCAATTTCCGACGAGACTTTTCAACAGGTTTCACGTGACGGTTGGACAGATCTGCTGAAACTTTGGGATTGTTTATGTCAATCCTACTGCCACCAGTATAGCTTTCGATGCCGTTCGCAGTTTCCTGTTTTTGTTGACGTCGTTTACAAAATCAGAACCCCAACTATTTCTAGGAATCACACCCTTTTTCATCACCCACCGAGAGCGATAGAGATAGGAAAGGAAATGTGCCAAGTTCAGCGCATTTTGTGCTGTTTGCTCAAATTCGGTGCGCGTTGTTTTATTTATTTGTAATTAATCCCCCCGCGCTCGCGCAGCGGAACAGCGAATAAATGTTTACAATAATTTAACACCAACCGATTTGTATGGCAACATACCACTAGCGAAACAGATCGTTTCAGCAAGGAAGTTTTCCCAGGGATTACGGTAGGAGGGTGGTGGTGAGGGGAACCACTTGTATTAACAACAACGGTGTCATATGGAAGAATTTATTATGTTGAACCACCCTGTATCATGTGTGTGTGTGAAAAGGTGCAAATTCTTGGTAATTTATTGTTCAGTTGTCGTCGAAAAGTAAATCTACTGCAGGATGTTGCAAAATACTGCTTTCTTGAAAAATATCAGCTGTTTACAGTGCGATTTCTCAATGAGAAGTATCTTTAAGCTTGTTTGAATATATTATTATGGACCTGTGAAATAGATCAACATTACGCAAATGGATTTTCTTCAGGAAAAGCAGCAGTATTGGTATTTTTTTTTTAAGAATTCATTTATTTGTACAGGCTCAATCGAATCAACTTTACAGAGCCAAGTTTTCATGTTTATATACATCAGTTATCTTAGAACTAAGGTTAAGGGGATAGAACCGATTACTCGCGGTCGTCTCGAGGTTAATAGGAATAACAATTTTAAGGATGGGAAAATTGGGGTGGAAATTTTGAACAAAGCAAAGGAACAATGGTTTTCTTATATCTAGAACTTCAAATTACAATTTTTTAATTGAACGTTTTTAATTTAAAAAAAAAAATAATAACTTACTCACACACACACAATCACACTCACACACACACAACCACACTCACACACTGGCGCACACATTCCTCACAAATTTAACCTAAACAAGTAAGTTAATCAATCTACAATCTAAGGCTAATGTTAGTCAAAAACACATAAATGAGTTTCATAAACTCCAGATCGCGCGCAGCCAAAATGTCTCGAATCGGTACATTGGGTTGTCTACCTCGAGCCCGAAGGGAATCATACAGCTCAGATCTGACTCCACGATGCTCAGCACAAAACCAAATAACGTGATCTGCGTCCTGGTAACCTTGTCCGCATTCACAGAGATTGCTGTCTCCCAGCCCAACACGGAACAAATGAGCGTTTAAAGAATAATGATTAGACATGAGGCGAGACATCACACGAATGAAGTCTCGACCCACATCCAATCCCCTGAACCAACATTTCTTAGACACCTTTGGAGTGATAGAATGTAGCCATCGCCCCAAGTCTCCTCTACTCCATTTATACTGCCAGCTATCGAGTGATATCTGACGAAAAATATAGAAGAATTCGTTGAAGGCGATTTGTCGATCATAAATATCGCCTTCCATAGCACCCACTCCTTGCAAGCGAGTCCGCTTTCTCATTGTCAGGAATCGAACAATGAGAAGGGACCCACACAAAGGTGATAATAAAGAACGTGAAGATAAAGCACTTAGAAGACCTCGTATTTTCATAAGAAAATAGGAGGTGTGCTTTACTGGCCTCAAGGAGCGAATAGCCTCTATAGAACTAAGACTATCCGTGAAAATGAAGTATTGATCCGGTGTAAAAGAGGCAACAGTTTCTAAAGAAAAATAAATTGCTGCCAATTCCGCGACAAAAACAGAACAAGGTGCTTGAAGTTTACGAGCGACGCTATAATTTTCATTGTATACACCAAAGCCAGCGGAGTCTTCTATCAAAGACCCGTCAGTGAAAAACGTTTTAGTGGAATCAACTAGGCCAAACTTTGCAGCAATATCACCGGAGCAATCATAGGACGATGATGCTCTGGGATTCCACGAAGCTCCTGTTTCATGGATAAATCAAAATGAACCGAATTTCCGAAGTCGGAGAAGCAAACACAATTGGGAATATTAAGCGAAGGGCTGACATCCTGTGTTATGTACAAATGATACAAGCTCATGAAGCGGGTTTGAGGATTCAACTCTAGGAGCTTCTCAAAATTTTCGATCACCTGGGGGTTCATAACTTCACACCTGGTGAGGAGCCGGAGAGATAACTCTGTAAACCGATCTGAGAGTGGCAACATGCCAGCCAGCACTTCAAGACTCATGGTGTGAGTCGAGTGCATGCAACCTAACGCGATACGAAGACACCGATACTGAATGCGTTCCAGTTTAATGATGTGCGACCGAGCCGCTGACTGAAAACAAAAACTACCGTATTCCATAACCGACAAAATCGTTGTCCGGTACAACGTTAGAAGATCTTGCGGATGCGCCTCCCACCAGGTCCCGGTAATTGTGCAGAAAAAATTGACCCTTTGCTGGCATTTTCGCTTCAGGTACTCAATGTGAGATCTCCAGGTGCACTTTGAATCGAACCAGACCCCAAGATATTTAAATGACATGGAATGAGTTATTGGTGTACCCAAAATTTGAAGTTTCGGTTGTGCAGGGTTATGCTTCTTAGAAAAACTACCAACTCAGTTTTCTCCGTAGAGAATTCGATACCTAGCTCTAGAGCCCAAGTAGACAAATTGTTCTAAGGTATCCTGCAAGGGTCCTTGTAGATCGACCCCATTGGGTCCCGTGACAGACACTACGCCGTCATCTGCAAGTTGTCTCAACGTACAGTTGTCACCTAGACAACCGTCAATGTCTTTGACATAAAAATTATACAAAAGAGGGCTTAAACATGATCCCTGGGGAGACCCATGTAGCTAAATCGAAAAGCTGTAGAGTTTCCATGAGAAAAGCTCATATGTTTCTCTGACAGCAAATTGTACAAGAAATTGTTCATTAATGGTGAAAAACCACAAGCATGGAGTTTATCTGAGAGAACTTCAACAGATACTGAATCAAAAGCCCCTTTGATATCCAAGAATACAGAAGCCATTTGCTCTTTTTAGCAAAAGCTAACTGAATATCTGTGGAAAGCAACGCGAGGCAGTCGTTCGTTCCCTTACCCCTACGGAAACCATATTGAGTATCAGAAAGCAGGTTGTTCGTCTCAACCCATTTGTCCAGACGGAAAAGGATCATTTTCTCCAACAACTTTCGAATACAAGATAACATCGCGATGGGTCGATAGGAGTTGTGGTCGGACGCGGGCTTACCAGGTTTTTGAATGGCAATAACTCTCACCCGTCTCCAATCATCCGGTACAATGTTGAGTTCCAGACACTGATTAAACAAGTTCAACATGCGCCTCTTCGCGACGTCTGGGAGGTTCTTGAGCAAGTTGAACTTGATCCTGTCAGCTCCTGGAGCCGTATTGCCACACGAAAGGAGTGCGAGAGAGAGTTCTACCATTGAAAAGGGTTGGCTAATCTCATCTATCGAATTCGTTGTTTCGCGAGGAAACATTTGTGCTGGCACAGAATCTGGACAAACTTTTCGCGCGAACTTGAGGATCCATTGGTCCGAGTACTCTCGTTCTCATTGTTCGTAATTCTGTTACGCAATCTTCGCGCCGTATTCCAAAGGGTACTCATCGACGTTTCGCGCGATAACCCGTCCACGAATTGTCGCCAGTAACCGCGTTTCTTGGCCTTGATGAGGCTCTTAAATTCTCGTTCGAGAGCCGTGTACCTTTCAAAGTGCTCAGGTGTTCCACGTCTACGAAAAACTTTGAACGCGTCAGACTTTTTGCGGTAAACCTCGGTGCATTGCTGATCCCACCATGGGGAAGGAGGTTTCCTGCGAAATGACGTCCCTGGAACTGGTCGAGTTTGAGCTTGAAGCGCGCTTTCCAAAATCAGGTTGAGAGGAAGTTATATTCCTCCAGCGGTGGAAGCCCTTCTACCGTTGATAAGGCTTCATCTACTGCTGTCTTGAACCTTGTCCAATCGATATTACGAGTTAGATCATACGTGGCGTTGATGGATGCCGGTGGAGTGAGCCCGGTGGCAACCGAAATTTTTATAGGCAAATGATCACTACCGTGGGGATCCTGGATCACATTCCACGTGCAGTCCAACGATAATGAATTCGAGCAAAGTGTGAGGTCTAACCTACTACCAAGTGAGGATGGACCAGCCAAGCGTGTAACTTCTCCATTGTTGAGAACTGTCATATTGAAGTTGTCACAGAGGTCATATATCAAAGAAGACCGGTTGTCATCGTACAGTTCTCCCCAGCCTGTACCGTGAGAGTTAAAATCTCCCATGACCAACCGCGGAGGCAGGCAGAACCGAACAAATATCTGAAAGTTGTTTTCGGTTAATTGGTGCTCTAGGAGGAATGTACACAGAAGCAATGCAAAGGCTTTTATTTTTAATAACAGCCTGACATGCGACAACTTCAATACCTGGAATTGGAGGAAAATTCACTCTATAGAAGGAGTAGCACTTTTTGATCCCCAAAAGTACTCCTCCTCCACGTGAATCCTCACGATCAAGCCGAATAATGTTGAAATCGTTAATCGGAAGATCGATTTCAGCTGAAAGCCATGTTTCACAAAGAGCAAATGCATCACAACCGATATTGTGAGCTAAAAATTTGAATGATTCCAATTTAGGAATAAGACTTCGACAATTCCACTGCAGAACAGTGATCAAATCCCCGACCTCTTTTTGGCAAATTATCCATCGAAGGAAATGATAGCTGCAAGGATGGGCCACTTTAATGTTAATTTCTTCAAAAAAGTTTTCACAGTGGGAAGCATTGCCATAACAATGCTTTTAAGAGGGTCAGACATTTCGAGGTATTTAAAAATACCTTCCACAATATCATCGAACGAGAACAGCCCAGATGAAGGGGGGCTTCTGTTCTTGAAATCGGGGCATCAGGGGATTTAGATGTCCCCGGGAGAGATGGGAAATCCTGTATGTAGTTGGCACTACGAAAACCAGGAGGATTCGGATTATCCTTCTTTTCTCTGGTCTTTGTATTGGGCATGTTGATTTGAGGCTTCTGTTCAGCTGCTTTCACAGCTCGAATGCGTCTTCGCTTCCGTGGAGCACCTCCCGGAAAACTAAAAGATGTCCCCTCCTCAACCAAATCCGAATCAGACTCGTCATCTGAAAGAGGAGCGAAAGGATTTGTATTGGTATCGGGTGGCGAAGCTTTCTTAAGCATTTCTGCAAAAGATTGCCTTGAACGTTGTTTCAGAGAACGTTCCAATTTTTCCCCGCGTTGTTTATACGCCGGGCACGACGAGAGAGCATGAGGAGGAGTTCCCTTGCAGAAAACACATTTTAGTGTATTATCTGCACAGGGACCAGCCTCATGTTTCTCCCCGCAAGTTGAGCAGCGTGCCTTATTGCCGCAATGGGAGGCCGTATGCCCCATCTGCTGACAATTTACAGTATTGGTATTGATGTCTATCAATCGAGCTACTCTTGAACTTTGAAAGTATTTTGTGTGAGAGGAATCATTCATTATAAAAATCCTAGTTCCTTCCATGACATGAGGTGAAATAACTAACTACTAGCTAAAATTCATAAAGAAAAAATATACGTTAAACACAAATATAGCAGTTGTATACTTTGCCAGTCTTGTAGTCTACGGAGGGTTCACCTTCTTACATCGGTCTTGACGATGGGAGATGCTATATTAGGTTTATTGGTTTTCTCCACGTCCCATCTTCCATCTGCACTCCATTGTAGGTCGTACTCAGCACCTTTAAAAACACCAAGGCATGCAAGTTCGAGTTGTTCGTCTGTTAGTATTTGGTAGCCGTAGAAGACAACCGGTCGAACCAATGTCTAACACAATCATACTAATGAAAATCTAATACTCTTTTCAACGATATGCTTCACAAAAATATTCGAATTCAGATAAATTGTGAATTGTAGATGCCTTCTGTGGACATCTAGACCTGATTGAAAAGGTAAGGTTAAGGATGTCAGTCTGTGAACAGGAGATTGATATCCTAGTACGTAACTACGATGGCGGATGTAAGACGATGGCGGACACGTACATCAGACTTAAGGCTGAAACTGGTAGGATTGGGCTTGTGATTAATGCGTTAAAAACGAAATACATGCAGGGAAGAGGCTCACGAGAAGACAATGTTAGCCTCCTACCACGAGTTCGGATCGACGGTGACGAAATCGAGGTAGTAGACGAATTCGTGTATCTGGGCTCATTGGTGACCGCCGATAACGACACCAGCAGAGAGATACAAACGTGCATTATGGCTGGCAATCGTGCCTACTTTGGACTCCGAAGGACGCTAAAATCGAACAAAATTCGCCAAACTAAAAAGGTGACCATCTACAAGACATTAATAAGACCGGTAGTTCTTTACGGCCTCGTAACATAGACATTGCTAGTGGAGAAACAATGCGCCCTTTGTGTCTTTGAACTGAAGGAGTTGCGTACGATCTACGGTAGAGTGCAGATGGAAGATGGAACGTGGAGGAGGCGAAGAAACCAGAATTGCTGGGGGAACCTCCCAAAATTAAAATTGAGCTCTGCAGTTTTCCTTAAATTACACCTTCCTATGGTCATTAAAGTGCGTGTTTATTTCACGATAAGCGATACCGTAGGATCGATTCCACGAGTTGAACGATTTCACGAATATCATGGATCCTCCTGGAGGCTGTCATGTGATTATAGTTTTAGATCTCGAGTCACATTTCATTCATAAATCGCAATATCAAGTGATTTAGAAAAAAAACGAAACTGGAATAGACGCTTTATGGATGTCGTTCGGAGGACTATAGTACGGTCAATTGGATTCATGTCAATGCCACAATACAAATTTTATTTAAAAATCATAGTTCATGGTCATTGAGAAGAAGATTGATAGGTGCTTTTGCGGATGTTTCGGATCTTCTGGGAGATCGTCCAATAGAATTATGAATTCTTGATTAGTTAAAAATTCAATTTTTATTGGAAGATAACAGTTCTATGTGATTGAGTAAAAAACAACGGAGATCTGTGATGATTTCTTAGGATTTGCCAATTTGTTACTCTAGATACTCTAGATTTTTTGGAGGACCGGCCAAATCGGCCATATGGGTCAATAATTATTTCACAATTCACATTTAATTTAAGCATCACTGTTTCAAGTGATGTAGGAGCAAAATAGCTAATCAATTTCCCTTTATTGCATTGTCTGCAATGTGCAGACTTCTTTATGTGAACTAATACACGACTCATTTTTTAGTTACAGGTATTCCACTTAACAGCTCACACTTTCCAGGATTAATTAATTTGGCGAATGTTCCGTATCTTTAAGGAGATCGTCCAATTCATGTCTATTTCATACCCCAATTTTTTTTATTGTTGCTATAGAGCACAGTTTAAAGATGAATACAGAATTGTAGAATAAATTCTGGATGTTCTAGATCTTTTTAAGGACCGTTCCGTAGATATTTAGATTCGTGAATATCTATCAACTCAAAGTTCATTCATAGATCACAGTTTTGAGTGATAGAAACAAACGGAAACATTGGAGGACCTCTAATGTTCCTTTGGGATCCTGTCTAATTCATAATCCTAAGGCTCATTTGTGTAAATTGGCATCTGTTAGGCAAATCTAATTTATCCATTTATCCAATACACAGTAATTCAAAATAAAATACAGAGCTCTCTAATCAATTCCGTGGATTGACAACTCGAATGGATGAGCATCGATCAATGACCAGTTTATTAATAGATCTCAGTGTCAAGTGATTGAAAAAACAAAACCATAGAGCTCTCGAACCTAATCCGTTGAATAGACCATTAGACCAGACATTTACACGAGATTTGGGTAGTGTGCGGAGACCGTCCAATTACAATTTGGATGTATGACTGTATCACAACAACAATTTAATTTATACGCAGTTTGAAAGAAACATGTAATTTTTTGCGCTATCTAATGCTTATAAATGGAATGCTGGATTTGGCGTACGTTAATGGGATATTTCTCTTCAATTTAAGCCAGATAACGCCTGAATCAAGTCTGTTGTGTGCATGTTGCAATCGATTTCGATGTTTACACTTGCTTTGGCTCACAAGTTAACAAGGGAAAATAAATCCTAGAGGGTTTGAGCTGTTTAGTGGAATACCTGTAACTAGAAATTAGAAGAAGAATTAGTATCTTCCATTTAATTCCAACTACCTTGCTTATCTGACAGATACGCGTATTTTCGTCTACATGTGCAGACTTCTCAGTGTCTCGTACTAATAACTCGACTCGACTCCAGTCGAGTTATTAGTACGAGACACTGAAGAAGTCTGCACATTGTAGACGAAATACGCGTATCTGTCGAAGATAAGCAAAGGTAGTTGGAATTAAATGGAAGATACTAATTCTTCTTCTAATTTCTAAGGGAAAATAGATATTTTTTCTGTGTAGATAAAAGTCGAAATTGTTTCAATTTGGAGGAGGTAGCTCACCGAATTTTCCGGTATGCTTCTAAACATCTTGTTATGAGATATCCACCGATTATCTACCTATGAGGTAACCTACCGATTGCTTGTTGGTCAGCCAAATTTAAGAGACGTCTGCATTGAACTATCTTAAATTATAATATTATATTTCACTTTATCCTTGGATAGCAAAGTCGCTAACCAAGCAGGAGGCCGGAGTTTAATTCCTGACCGGTCTAGGATTTTTTCAGGATGAAAAATTTCTCGACTTCCCCGGGAATAGAGTATAATTGTGTTTGCTCCACAATCTGCAAATTCATGCATTGGTGTTGGCAAAGCAAGCTCTCAATTAATAACTGTAGAAGTGCGCTTAGAATACTAAGTTGAGAATCAAGCAAATGAGCGTTTAATGAGCACAAAAAAAAGCCAGGAAGAAGAAGAATAATTTCACTTTATCACCAATCATTGCGATTGGTTAAGTGGATTGGAGGTAATGAACCACCGGTTGATACAAAATATATGAGCTGGGAAATCAATAGAAACATAAAGTTGCCAGAAGGCACTTAATACTTCTCGAGACTCTAATTTCACTAAATTCTTCAATCGTATAATAAGATGAATTAGAATAGATTGCTCATTAAAACGTTCAATACGCATGATGCAGATATAAGTTCCAGTAGCCAACATAATTTGCTTCAACAGCATTCTTACTGTTGGTTTAAATCGATTCAAGTCGACTCTCAGGACTGGACTGGAAATTTAACTTGAATTTACCCATTGAAAAAACTACTCACACTTGGTGAGTGGTCCCAAGAGTATCTCTACTATTGTTTTAAATGTTGCCGGCTCGCAAGCATAATTTCCATTTACCTTGTTTTCCCAAGGTAAAACTACAATCGTCCTGTGTGAGTGGCCCCAACTTAATTTTACTGTATTAATGTAATTAATATTGTAATGTATGAATAACCTTCTAGACAGCGATTGGTTTACCAAAGCGTGCTTAAATAATATATTAAATGTCAATGGATAATATAGAATGTGACTTAAAGGAACACGATGTTTTATCCCACCCCCTAACCCGTGTCACCATGTTTTAGCTGGCAGTTTTTTGACTGGTGGAGGCATGAGTCGGTCGCCTCCTTCATTCAGAAAGTCAACTTATCATTCGAAGCCCCTGACTCAATCTCACAAATGAAAAGCTAATACTCTTTTCAAACACTATTTGAAATAACCCAAATTCACTAAAGCTATCAAAACCAAAGTGGTCAATTTATTGATTTTTTTTTTTTTAAAAAAAGACCGTGCGTAGCGTAGTTGCTACTCCGTTACCGATCAGAACTAGTGTAATTGCACAGAGAACCACATAGATGGAGCTTGGGAGTAGCTTTGCATCTTTCAATATACAATTTCACTAATGCTATTTATAGATCAGTACCGGTGCCGGCCACGTCCTCACGGTCTTTGGGGAGGGGGGAAGGATGATTAGTTTGACAATCGTTGGTTAGAGACCGTGTTTACCTCTGCGTCTCCACAATTGTCAAGGGAAGGATAAATCCTAGAGGGTTTGAGCTGTTTAGTGGAATACCTATAACTAGATCGACTTGTCGAGTTATTAGTACGAGACACTGAAGAAGTCTGCACATTGTAGACGAAATACGCGTATCTGTCGAAGATAAGCAAAGGTAGTTGGAATTAAATGGAAGATACTAATTCTTCTTCTAATTTCTAGTTAAGGGAAGGATAGTTTTTGTGTTAGTGAGGCAAGGTTATTTTTATATCATGGATTCACTGTGGTAAGTGATGCGATCAATGAAAGCGCAGTAGACTGCTTTTTATTTTAAATCTAGTGGTGATAGAAAGAGGCAAGTGACAAATGACAAGGAAGGGGACGGGCCTGGGATTGAACTCCCGACCATCTACTCAGTAAGCAGAACGGATAACCACTGAGCTATCCAGCCACGTCAAAGGTCAATTTATTGATTTTGTTGCTCAAAAAGTACACATATTCGTTACTAAGCCTACTTATAATAAAAGCATTACTCCTGAACATTCCGAACACAGAGCCTCAACAGCGCCTCTAACTGCATATTTTAAATGACGTAGCCAACTCAAGAGGTCAACTCTCAAGTGGAGTGCAGATGAAAGGCGTAACGTGGGGAAGGCGAAGTTTCTGGGAAAACCTCCAATCATCCATACCGTAAAAATCGGTCCACTACGATAGGCTGGACACGTCGTAAGGATGTGGCCAGAAAAACATGCTTACTGTTGGTTTAAATCGGTTGATAGCTTCTATTTATACTACTGGTACAAACCAGTCCAAATTGGATATCGGTTTAATGTATGAATACTGTACTAGAGGAATTCAGCGTTTGGTTTACCAAAACGAACAATGCTGCCAAACCAAACTAATTTACCAAACACCCCAGTAATTTTTTGTGAAAGTGCAGAGGTGTTCTCGGCTTCCAATAAGCAAGTATCACGTCAGCAAAAGGATCCTCCCTTAGCTTAGTCGGTAAAGGCGCGGCTACAAAGCAACACCAGGCTGTAGGTGGCTGTGTTCGATTCCCGGCCTGGTCTAGGATTTTTTTGTTATGGAAAATTTCTCGACTCCCTGGTCATAGGGCGTTCCGTCCAATACAAATTAAAAACCCATGATTTTGATACCTCTTTAGATCAGATTCGATCGTATCTTCACTCTCTTGATAAGAGATAACATCAATCTCTCGCTTCCCGAGAAGATCTCGCATTAGGTTTATTCGATATCAATTATCAGACAGAGTAGTGCTCGCAATATCTAGTTCGGACATACGTGTAGTTTATCCGTCTAAAAAGAAAGGTCAGTGATCGAAGGCAGAGGTCGTGGACTTCTGAAGACCCGCGTCTGGAAGGACAAAGAAACCTTTTACAGTCCACTAATTAGTTCGTGCCAGAACATTGGGTGTGATTGTACTTGCCACACAATTTGCAATGCGAAAATGATACGTTGCATCGAAAGCTCCCAATTAATAACTGTGGAAGTGCATTTAGAAAGCTAAGTTGAAGGCAAGCAATAAGCTAATTGCGAAAGCAATAAGTTGGCAACGCTGAGAAAGAAAAACGTCAGCATATTCTTATCCTTTCCTCGTTGGACTCGCATTCAGGCCCAAGCATCATCTGTTGGTTCTCTGTGTAATTACAACTGATTTGGCAATTACAGAATAGTAATCTCGGGTGGTCAATCTTGCTCATATAAGAAAAAAATCCGTGAATTGGCCGGGTCTACGTATGTTCCGGATTATTCCTAAGGTACTGGAGTATTTTTTTCATAGATCACAGTTCACTACATTCAGGAAATTATCCGTACGATTTTCATACATATTTTCATAGTGACTTATTTAAAAAAAAAACAGAGTTCTAGAATCATTTCAATGGATTGACCAATTTTACGAATGTACAATTTCCATTCAATTGTTTCCTGTGTACATTTATTTAACGCATGCCACTATTTTGGATTATTTGTATTATCGGAATTTATTAATTGAAATCACTCTGCACAGCTCAAAACTCCTACGAAAAAATAACCGCATGAGTTCGTATTTTCAATCTTAGACAACCCTATTTTGAACTCAACTTAGTATTCTAAATACAATTCCACAGATATTAATTTCGAGCATTCGATGCTAGGAATCATTTTTGCATTAGTATAGTTGCGTGGCAAGTACAATCATAATCCCAGGGAATCGAGAAATTTTCTTTAAAGAAAAATTACTAGACAATACCGGTAATCGAACCTAGCCACCTCCAGTATGTTGTTGCTTTCTAGCTGCGCCTTTGCCGACTGAGCTAAGCGAGGCTCGCAAAGCAATACGAAGTGTTTTCGAATAATCTGTACGAACCTTGAACATTTTCTTCAGAGAAATAATGTATCAGTAGCAATAGCAAAGACGCTGAATATGGCGATATCTACAGTAAGTGGAGATAGGAACACTAATTGACCGATAAAACGCACCGTTCGGACTCCACAAATGCGCGAGATAATCCGGCGGCGAATTAAGTGATAATTTCAAATTATTTTGTTGTTACCATAGTTCATGATGGTATGAAGCTTCCTGCTGCTTCCAAAACCGAGGAAGTCATCATCCCGTTTTTGTCATGGTTTGGGCTAGAATATGTTGCATCGGTAAAAGCCTTTTGATATTATTCGACAAAGGGGTAAAAGTGATCCTAACAGTGTATCAGGAGCTACTGACTGACTCAGTAGTTGCTTGGGCATCACAGCATTTCAGCAATAAGGACTGAATCTTCCAGCAAGACTGGGCACCGATTCAGGGTCAAGCACACTATTAGT
Organism: Aedes japonicus; assembly: GCA_034211315.2. Lineage (NCBI taxonomy): Eukaryota > Metazoa > Arthropoda > Insecta > Diptera > Culicidae > Aedes > Aedes japonicus. Next base: position 369,679 of record JASCZW010000226.1, on the reverse strand, counting down.
GTCTGCGAACGCCCTTCCAACTATTCGTAATGGTCCATCTTGGAATCAAGAGCCTGCAGATCACTGCACAAATCACTAGAGCATCTAAAACCGTCTTCGCTAAAAGTTTGGGAGGAATTACCTGTGGAAGAACAAGCGGCCATCGTGGATGTTTTCCCAAAACGTTTTGTTTTAACCCTAATTTGTTGTGCATGTAATATTCGGGCACCCTGTACACAACATCCGGCCGAGCAACTTTTTTTTTTATTTCTTTATTATTGTGGCTTTCAGCCTCCTGGGCTGGTTCGCCACTACGGCCGAGCAACTGATTCGCATACAGTTCCTTAAAATATCAACACAAATTCCAGTAACGTCCCCTATCTCCAGTAGACTACTTTCGAATCGCACTGTCATGTCGAATTGAAAGTAACACCGTCACTCCTTCGAAGGCATGCTCCCGACTGTCGAATGCATTTAAAATTCGAAACAAGTCAATGCAATCCATAAAACTCAAACAAAATGTATCGATATAATTGTGCCTACTCATAATCCGTTTCCTTTTCACCATTCTCCAAGCCATTCTCCATTCAGGCTAATCAAGTCTCGAAATCAATTTGTAACCATCTTATCGCTGACATGAAATCGGCACCCGTCCACTAGGTCCGCGTCCATCGCCGGTGTCGTGTATCACGAACACGCGAATATTTTAAGGGCTACCAAAAATGCTCATTGGCTAGAGCAAGCATCGGCCCTGAGCTGAGAGTATGGTTAAAACAAATGGACCTCCCGCCTTATTCTATAACTTGCGATTTCTGATCAATTTTGATCTACCTACATCCACAGAACCGAACGGTGGTGCTCAAAAATGGCCGGAAACTGTGCTGTGTGTCGGCAAGGACCGGCCAAAAATGTGGTCCCATTCAAGCGCATACATTACAGGCAGCAGTGAAATCCGACAACCACTTTGTCTTGTCTTTTACCAACCATGTGCCATGTGTGTGGTTTACGGTTTTGATTTAATTAAATAATTCATCTATCTTCATCCACTTCAGAGCGGCGAGCAGTCGGTCGTATAATGGCTGCACTCGTGTAGCTGGCTCGTGGCACACGACAAAAAGTAATTTAAAGCCGCTCGTTCGCACAAAAGTCGCGCTGAACTTGGTACGGGGCAACAACTCAAGCCCGACAATAATACCGACACACAGTTTTTACGCCCGGGTTGGTTCCGTACGAGGTGAAACGGACACCATCTATCCAGGTCTGGTGGTTGTTCCCCCCGTGTACAGAACTTACGCTATTTGTTCGCCATTTGTCGGGTAGGTTGTTGCCAATTTGCGAAATAGCTTTGATGTTAGTCACCCATCCTAGTAGTGGGATTATGTATATTTTAAGTATGTACAAGCGTAGATATTGCACTGTGTTAAGGAGATAAATGACACCCTAATGTTTTGGTTAATTTTGAATTGTTTGAGTTAAAATTGCGTCAATATATAAATGAGTCATTCGCTATAGTACGAATTGGAGGGGGGCTCAACGATAGTTCGTTATTAATAACAAGTAAACTTAAGCTAGAAAATGTGAAAGAACGAATCTCATCTCCCACTAAACATAAAGTAATGAAAGTACTTACAACGATACAACGTTCAAACCTAAGGAGTGTATCGAAAATAAGCTATACACAAACTTTCTTTCAAATTATGTTGAAAACCGATATTTTATTCATACAAAAAAATTATCCTTTATTGTACGAGGTTAAACTTGAACATAATGAAGATCGGATGAAATTTAAGTTATTCCTTCACGAATTTTCGAACTTTGGATCGAATGCTCTTCATCAAGTTCCGGACAAGTGTTGCATCGCATTTTTTGGACGCTTGAGCCCAAATTTTTTTGAACTCCTGCATGTTCCCAGCTGCCTTACCAGTCTTCTTAAAAACCCTCTTCACGATTGCCCAGTACCATTCGATGGGTTGAAGCTGAGGGCAATTTGGTGGATTGATATTTTTCTCAACGAAATCTATACCCTTTTTCGCAAGCCAATTGAGAGTGGTTTTGGCATAGTGAGCCGACGCTAAATCCGGCCAAACCAGTGAAGGTGTACTATGCTTCTTATATAAAGTCAACAATCTCTTCTGGAGACACTCAGATCGATAGATTTCCGCATTTATAGTTCCGGTAGTGTAAAAAATGGTTGACTTCAAACCACAGGAACATATTGCTTGCCATACCAGTACCTTTCGACCGAATTTCTCCACTTGAATCGACCTGTCCGCATCGCTCACATCTTCCCCAACGACGGCAGTAAAGTATTGTGGACCTGGAAGGGTTTTTGAGTCCTCCTTTACATAGGTCTCATCGTCCATCAAAACGCATGCATCCGGACGCTGCAAAAGACGCGAATACAATTTCCGGGCCCTTGTTGCTGCTCGCTTCTTCTGTTCTGCACTTTATTTCGATATTTTCCGCTTCTTGTAGGTCTTCAGGTGGTTTCGCCTCTTGATACGCTGAATCATTCCAACACGCGTTCCTGCTTTTTTGGCCAAATCACGTATTGACATTGATTTGTTCTTCATGATTAGGGATACCACTTTCTGCTCCAGTTTCGGGTTGGAAGAACCGGGTTTTCTGCCTCTTCCTGGTAGCTCATCTAAGAATAGTGTTCCCCAAACTTATTAATGATGGTTTTAACACTCGCATGATGAATTCCAAACCGCTTCGCCAATTTTCGCATAGTAATACCCTTCTCACTTAGCCATATGTCCAGAACCTTAATTTTCACTTCCTTTTCGATACGCGACATTTTGAAAACGTAGAATTTGAACCGCACAAACAAGTAAACAAAAAAAAAAGCTGAAAGAAACGCACAGCATGCAGTGTTCAGAGCATAAAAAACCATCACAAATACATGCGTACAACGCAAATGTATGGGATAGCTTATATTCGATACAGTCATTAGGATTAGCAATTTAGTTTCAATTAGCAAATAGTTTCAATTTGTGAATTTTGAAGTTTCACGCTAAGGCTTAATTACATTTGCACCTTTAGTTAGTTTGAAAAATAACAAATACAATCTACTATAATTGTTATGTTTGTATTCTCCATGCGTGCGCTCATCACCATGAGGCTCCAAGAGTAGACAGTAATGTTTTTCTAGAATGAAAAATATGAAGAGAAAGTGTTGAAAGTTCCGCCAGTGTACGGCAGGTTGTGAAAATTCAAATAGAAGTATTGAAAATTGAGCGAAGGGCTTGGATATAGCAGTAGTTGAATTTCTGAGTAAAACACCAAAAACTAAAAATTGAGTACAAAACCAGACGTTGTGTACAAAAATAAACACAAAAAAGGAAAGAGTTTCTCTCCCATCCAGACAAACAAGGCAGAGTGTGTACAAAACAACCGCTAGAACCATCACATTCTTTTGCCTGTCAAGGTGGTGGATTCGTTCCTGCCATGACCTACACGCAGTGAGATGTAAGGCAAAGGAATGCGTGCTTGGTGCGAGTACTACTATATCCTAGCCCTTAACTCAATTTTCAATCCTTCTATTTGAATTTTCACAACCTGCCATGCACTGATGGAACCATCAATACTTTTTCTTAATATCTTTCATTTTAGCAAAACATTACTGTCCACTCTTGGAGCCTCATGGTGATGAGCGAACATTTCCTTCTAGATCAAATAAAATTTGCTAAATGACTTAAGCTACTATATTTAACTGTATACCGCACATTCTGTCCCAATCCTTCGGTGATGATTTTTTTAGTTTCCTTTTGCGTGAATTTTTTTAATTAATTCACTGCGAAAGTCACTTTTCCGCTCTGCCAACTATCACTCTGATTTGCAGTAGCTACCGATTTAATTTACCATGTGACAAGTTCTAACTAGCGTAACTGAAAACGGTTGAGCTACTATGATCAAACAGCAAAAGAGTCCATTAGCAAATTTACTCATCAATAAGATCGGAATTAGAGACCTTTATCAGGGCAGGTTTCCTTAGATAACTAAGGATTTCCTAAAAAAAAATTTGTTTGCTCTAACTTTTTCATTTGAAATTTGCCAACAAAGTTGTCTCCAGGTGGTGTTTAGAACTTAACAGGATGTTATTTTTGACCTCTAAATCTTACCGATAAAGCTATGTCCATTTAGAATCCGGAATAATAAAATCATCTGTAACCGATTGACGTACAAATAAGTTTAATACATCAAAACAAAGATAATTCACTGTACTGGAAAAAATATCAATACAAATCATTTATCTTTGTTTCTAATGAAAATTCGCACTTTTTTCTTTATTCCTCCCATCAAACGCTGCACACCTCCGGAGTCAACTTCCTTGGAACATTTATGTCATCTTAGTCGCGTCCCGACCCGTTTTTCCACATTTTTTAAGCTTCCGCTTCATTATTGCCCAAAATCTCTCGATGGGCCGGAACTGCGGGCAGTTGGGTGGATTTATGTGTTTATCGATGAAATCTACGTTATTATCGCGGTACCACTGGATGACTTCCCTGCTGTAGTTGATGAAAGATAGTACGCGGTTTCTGAGACATTCTTCGCTGTACAGCTTCGATTCCATCGTCTTATTCTTCACGAATACTTTGGCCTTTGCTCCGCAGCTGCATATCCCTTTTCAAATCATCAGTTTTTTGGCAAATTTGTCCATAAAAGCAAACTTAAACTTCGCAGGAACATCTTCTCGTGCCGTCGCCATGTAGAATTTTTAGCCAGGAAGCTGTCCGAAATCTATTTTGACGTAGGTTCAATCGTCGATGAGCAGGCATCCTTGGTACTTCGTCAAAACCTGCTGGTACAATTTCCGAGCTCCAGTTTTGGTGACAAATCTTTGTTTCAACGTTCTGTTTGTTGCTTGCTGGCTCGATAAGAACAATATCCTGCTCTCAAACGAATTCTTCGAACGGTGTTGCGAGCAGCAGCGTATTTTTATGCGATTTCATTATCTGATAGTCCAGGGTTTGCTCTGACGGTGTTTCTGTCTGCCCCAACCAGAGAGATCAACATTTGAAAAAGGCCTATTTTTCACAGAAATCTATAATAACTTTTGTTTGACATACGATAGCGACGATTTCTGCATCCAAAAAGTTGTAGCTATTATGTAGTAGATTATCTTGTATCTATTATTTTTCTAGAATCATTGGAAAGACAACTTTTCTCAAAAGTAACTCTTTGCAGAAGCTGGTTTCAAAATATCACGTATGATGATTGTGCTTGGATTTTTCATGCTTGAATTGTTGTGCTTGGATTTTTCATTAATTTTTCTTACAATGTATTGCTCTTACTTTAAAATCTAAGATGTGAGAGCGCAGTATTGAAATTTTTTAAATGATATTCACCATTTAGTATCATTTGAATATGACAATCAGGGAGTGATACCGACCAATTAAGACAATGCACTGTTGGACAAAATTGTAGAATTAATCAACAACAGCAACAATTTTTTTAATTACCATATTCATAAGTTTAGCTTCTGAAACAAGTTATCAGTGAATTTATTCAAATGAGTCTAAATGATTATTTACAGTGCTGATACCTATACCTTCACTCTGCTCTTGGCGCAGTTTGTTTAGTGGTAGGCGAGGCAAGTGGGTTTGTAACAATTCCAATCGGGGTCGTTTAAATTTTCTGAGACGATAAACGTTTGATCCCGTCTCCCATCTAAAGGGACCTAAAGTCGTTGGTTTAGGCCCATGTAATGATGGTTTTGATAAGTAAGATGGAAGCCGTCTTCTTGGCGTGACGAACCAGATTAGTCAGCTGAAAATCACGTTATTAAAGCATGAAGAAGAAGATTCCACTGGTAGATCAATAATTTCCATTTGGGATTATTATGCTGATACTATCGTATATTATTCAACACGAAGATTATCTCGTGAATAACGAAACAAAAACCATTCTAAAGCCTTACGCATGGCAATGCGTGGATTGTTAGTAAACCTATTTCGCTTCTAATAGGGTAAGGGGATGTAATGTTAGCCTAGCTCCTTCATTCGGCCTATGTACCAAATGTGTCATTAATTTAGCGATAATCAACAAAATCATGTTGCTATTAGGATGACCGATGTAATCCGAAGCAGTTGAGACAATATTAACCAACATAAAGTTGTTCACTTATACGTAATTTTCGATTTCTTGAACTTTTGGGGCATCTTGATTTCACTGGTTAAGCTGAACCGATGATCTACACGATCTTCAAGTGATCTAAATTTGGCTTAATTGAATCGATAAAGCAAGTAATGCAGTCTAGATGTGCGGAAAATAGTTACAAGTTACAAACTAACTGTTCACATAGGTAAATTAACAATGATTTTACCAGAAAATCATAGACCCAATGTTGGGGACATATTTTTTTGGATGTTCCCAATTATGGCCTGTTGTATCAATAACGTAGTAAAAAGGTTGTTATTGGTAAAATATGAAATGGAAATGCATGAATTTGCGCATGTTTATATTTAAGTGGCTCATCTAAACACAAACCGAAGAGGTAAAATCATTGTATAGTGAATTATAATGTTTTCATTATTGAATGGCTGATAAATCATATATGAATATCGCTTAAGTGTTTCGAGGCAGTTTTACTTTAGTTTGTTTTGTGAAACGTTGTATCAAGTAAATCAAGTACAGCTTTCGATGCCTTAATTCATAAAATTAGGAAATAAAAACCGAACAAAGACTGCTTTTTGTAATAAAACCATCGAATGGGACGATGTTGCATCCATGAATAGACCCAATTTGGTGCCTATAGACCGACATTAAATCCAAATCCCTCGAATGTTTCTGACTTTATAAAAAGAGTTTTGTAACTTTTCGTGATTTATACTACCAAATATCTTATCAAACTTATCTTTGCAAGTGTATAACTAGTTGAATCTCGCTTACAGCTTAAAAACTATATGAGTTATAATAAAAAATGTGATCGATGGTTGCATAATAGGCTGAGTCAAGGGACACATACCCTATATAACATATCTAACTCTAACAATCACTCGTGTTCTTGTTCTTGCATGATTTCCATACAAAATACAATAAGGTTTTTTTTTACACGGTTTGTTTTCGGCGATAACTCCAGAACGGAACAACTTATCGACCTAATTCGAATCACGTTTTACGTTTTGGGCAAAAATTATTCATATGGCAGTTTTTCAAAAAATTCACTTATATTGGTGTAAATACTCAAAATTTTAAAAACTGTATTTTGACCATTGAATGGAAGAGTAACGCATTCAAACAAAATCGAAGCAATATCAAATCTTTAAGCATGTGAATTGATTAACTCTATTTAGCCTTTTTTTACACGGTTCCATGCTATAAGTGGAACGTATCCCCCGTGCAAAAAAAAAAAAAAACTCAGTGTATATATTTTTTACAAGTACGGCTCGATCGGGAATAAGAGTGAATACGTTACATGATATTAGTCTAGTAACTTTTTAAACGAAAGCGTTGGAGTGTGTTGACGTCATACTCGCTTTATCAGAAGCCGAGAAAATCTCTGCACTTTCTCGAGAAAACACTGGGATGTTGGTTGAAAAAATTGAGTTGGCAACTGAGTTCATAATGATATACAGTGCGTTTATCATTATGATAGAACAGTGTTTACCATAATGATAAACAGTGATAAAAACAATTATTACAAATTGAAGAAAATATAAAAACTTTCGAAATGTACACATCCTTCATTTCAACATTATCTATTGATAGAAAATATAGCATTTCTATAATGTTGCTAACATTTCATGTGAAGATGATTCAAAGTTTACTGATTTTATCAGCTGTTTGAAAACTCAGTACAAATTTACCGACCTTAGTAAAAAAACACTAAGTGTGGACACTATTAGAGAACAAATAGTATTTTTATCCACACTTTAGAGTTGATTGAAGCAATTCAAACCAACAGTACGAATACTGCTGGGGCCATTCAAGTACTGTGATGTTGGTTTACTTCATTGGGAAAACAAATAAATTTGAATTAGGTCTAATCGTCGATTTCAACCGATTTAAGTCAACAGTGAGGATGCTGTTGGGGTCCCTTTTTAACATATGTTTGTTATATAAGTCAGGTCATTGATTTAGATTTTAGATTAATTTAGTGAAAATGTTGAGTACTTCCACTCGTTTTCTTATGTCTACTCTACTCTCAGGCCCCACCAATTCCTCAAAAGAAAGCAATAAAACATGAAGAGAAGCCTCTATTCGCCGCATAACAAAAAGCAGCTTGCGGTTCTCAATCATCTCGCTTACCAGCAAATAATGTTTCGTCCGTTGGGGTGTTCAATAAAAAATAAGAATGATTTCAATACCTTTCTGTAATTAAAGTGAACAGTGTCTGGACTCCCTAGAAATAGGTGGCATGTTTCTTTTCGCTCGGGTGCTGTCAGTTCAATCGAAGTTTTGTACGGTTTTACGAAACGCATGGTCATCGTGGGAAAAAGTTTACGGTAGACCACTTTCGAGACGAAAACGTGCCCGTGTGTTCAGTTTACCGGATCCTGGCATCCCTGAGCGTGAGCGGAAGACTGTTGGGGCCGTCCAGCGAAGATAATGACGAAGAAAAAGAAGGAAGCGTGGAAAAAGCTGTTCGACAACAAGGACGGAACGAGCTTGACGGAACGCCGGCCGAAAATATCACTGCTCCCATACCTTAATTCACCGAACCGTCAAGATAGAGGACATCATCTTTCAGAAGAAGAAGACGTTCCCCCGTGTACACTGACGAGCAGATAGCGACCGTGAAATCGCAGTGCAGGTGGATGGCGAAGATCTATCGTGGGACGTCGTTCGTGCTGCACGACGAAAGTTACTTTCCGCTCTCGAAGACCCACATTCCAGGAAATGACAGCTACTATTCCAGCGACAAGTCGACCACAGCCCCCGAAGTAAAACATAAGTTTAAGCATAAATTGGAACAAACAAAGTTATGCTGTTATACGCCATATTGGACAGAGGGATTTCAAAGCCGTGGTTCAAGCCGAGCGGTCTGGCCATCAATCAACAAGTGTACCAGGAGGAGTGTCTTGAGAAAATTCATCATGCGGATGAGAAGTTCGTCTTCTGGCCGGACAAGGCGTCTTCTTGAGCAGAAAAAGATACCGTTCGTGCCGAATGAAAGGAACCCGACCAACTTGCCCCAGTGCCGTCCCATTGAGGAACTTTTCGACTCCCTCAGTGCTCTTGTGTACAAAAATAATTGAATTGTATCCGGAAGTTGGACGACAGTGCCGTCCAGCGCTCTTGTAAGAGCATCGCGACTAAGTTGCGTCGTACAGCTGACCAGGGCCCCTTCTTCCATATTGATTAACGTTTTTTCGAAGAATAAACATTATGTTTTTTATAAAAAATACTGAATTCGTTGAATTTTGTTTGTTTTACTATATGACTGAAAAAAAATTATCATTTTTTATTGAACACCCGTTAGCTTCCATGCGGCTGAGTAACGTGGCTCTCACATTGACTTCAATTTGCGGACGTGCAAGTTCACTCATTCTCGCGAATGTGTACATGTATGGCACTCTATCGAATGCCTGCATGCAGTCGTAACTCATGGCGCACACGGCCGCAAGTTGAGTAGAGTTCCATTTTTTACAAAACTGAGTCGTATTTCCCATGCAACTGAGTAAAGTGGACCCTCACAATGAGTTCAATTTTACGGCCGTGCAGATAGGCTATCATTCAGAGCGAGAGTAGATTGAAAGATGTTACGCTCTGAGTTTCCACATTTCTGCCCGACATACTGTTCTCGCATGACTCGTTCCAACTGGGTTTTCAGAAAAGTTTTCTTCGAATGTGTGACAGTAGCTTACACTCTTGAGAATTTGCATCGTTTAATTTTAAACCAGAGACCGACATTTTCGCATATTTGAGAAGAGAAACGTCGTTTTCAGCCGCTTGGTGAAACAGATGAGAATGTGAGAAGAGAGAGAATATTATACGCTCACTGCATTTTTCGCGAGAAAAGCAACGGCGATTTATAATTTTCAGAGAGCATAAGTAGCTGATAAATCGTTTCTTTTTCAGTGAGTCCTAGATGCCGATAATTATTTTTCAATTAGTGTTTGACAACTGAAAATGCACCAGTCTTCATGCTTGCTTTATTCTGATATTATAATTCGACAAAAAGCCAAATTTTCTTCATGTTGTGACTCCTCAGTTTTTGCTCCTCGGTTTTTGCTGCTCGTATACGAACTAGGTAGCATGTTTTCAGTGAAAAATGTGACATGAGAAAAAAATTTCGTTGAACTTTGAAGAGAGATATTTTCGCATATGCAAGAGAGAGGATAATGAATTATCGGCAAAAAAGGTTAACGGTTCGCTAATCATCGACAACCTGCTTGAGAGAGAGAGCGTGGTTTTCACCCAGTTGAATGAGAATTTTGATCTCTGTTTTAAACTACACTTGAGATTTGTTTTGACCCGATTTAAACCTACAGTAGGGATGCTGTTGGAACAACTCAAAAAGTGTGATGGTGGTATACTTCATTGAGACCACAAACATGTATTTCAAACTCTGTTTAAATCTGCGATTTAAACGAAATGTACAGATGCTGTTGGGGCCACTCACAAAATGTGACGATAGTTTTAGTGGTTGAGAAAATAATACGAAAAAAATTACGTTAGAGAGCCGATTTGAACCAATTTAAACCAACAGTAAAGATACACTGGGGCCATGCACCGAATGTTATGAACGTTTACTTTATCGTGTGAATATTTGAGTAACATTTAAAGTTTTATGAATTCCCACAAGAGTGTTATAAAACGACATCCATAAAACCCTGGTCAAGGCATATTTGTCCTGTCTGCTTCCCGGAAAACCTCATGAAGACTAAAATGTGCCTGTTGGCCCACCCTGGCAGAGGTTCTGAAGGATATATTTAAGAGGCAATTCTGGATTTGATTAAAGTAAAAAGACTATTGAAAATGGCAGCGGCATTAACATCCATTTTTCATGAATTATTGTATATTCTGTTTTGTTTTCATGAAAGCATCTATAAATAAATGTTTTGAAATAAATGGATATGATTTTGAGACTTAACTGTTTCTTTGCGAAGCTAATTTGCTAAATGCACGACCGTTTAGCTGCCAAACAGCTTATATGGTAACCAAGCTGCTGCCAGAATAGAGTTTTGACAGTTCATGAACTTGCAAGCTAGCTAAACGACCATAATTGAAGGGTAGTTGGAAAATTACTATTCAGAATGCTCAATTTGCTTTGCTTAATATTTTAAATATTTTAAATTAAACGTACATTTTGTTTTACTTTTCTTAGTTTGTTGCTATGCGAATCCAACTTTGGTTAATTGTATTATGACAACATTGGCAGAGCATGTTATCATAAACCTTATGTGATACAAAATGTTACAGTATATGCTTTAGGTTCTTTTCAGAATACAAATGGCTTAATAATGGTTTTTATAATGGTAAGGCGTACTTATGAAATATTTTATCATGGCTCTGTTATAAAATATGAGGGAGCTTTTTTATTGAATTACTGAACTGTTTTATGAAGGGATAGAATGCCTTGTCAATTTTTTTTAAAAGCTAGACTGTTTTAGACTTCAACTACCTGCTATAAAAGGTTATAAAAACAGCCTAAAGTAAAATGATTAACGACACATCTATTGCATCAAAAAGCAGCTTTTAAACAAAACAGCATGTCTGTTCAATAATAAAACCCTTATAAATTTAAACAAATGCTTAGAAACAGTAGGATTGTTACTTGGGTAAGGCAATTTGAAACAGTGCAACAAACAAATGAAACAATATTTACTGATTTAAACCAACAGTTAGGATGCTATTGGGGCCACTTACGATGTTTTATGATAGGGTTTTTATTGTAAAAATAGACAGTAAAAAATAAACAAATTTAAATCAATAGTACGGATGCTGTAAGGGTCTTGCTGAGTGTGATGGTGGATGTTTTCATTGAAAAACGAGACATATCTTTCATATTACACTTGATAGCCGATTTGGAATGGCTTATACCAAAAAGTGTGATGAAGGTTTACTTCACTGGAAAATACGAACAGTGTTGCTTATAACGATAGAGTGGATACTAAGAGTATGCTTGCAGTTTGGACCAATTTTGATGTACGATAGTGGTTTTCTTTTTGAGAAAACAACTAAACAAAACCCCCCGAGTGGAAAACAAATTTGAGAGCAAAAATTCGTTCCTGTTACTTTAAAACTGATTTCCAGTTCATAGCAAAATTAGTATACGGTGATTGGCATAATTTTCCAAGCTACGCTAGCAAGTATCACCATGTTTCTAGCAGCTCGGATTGCATGGAAAACGTTCTGAAAGTCTAAACTAAATTTTCTTGATGTTACCTAAACAAACCAAAATAGGGTTATTCACATACCCTATGCCCAGGGAGTCGAGAAATTTTCCTTAGAGTAAAATTCCTATACCAGTCTAGGAATTGAACCCAACCACCTCCAGCATGGAGTTGCTATGGAGCCACGCCTTTAACGACTGAACTAAGCGAGGATCCCTAAAGTAATTCTCTCAGCGTTAATAACAAGGAATTTCTTGAACTGGTGAAAACGCTTGAAAACGCAAAATTGGAAGCCAGAAAGAACAGAAGGAAGGATCATGTAAAAAATAAAAGCCATGGTATGTCGATGCTGGTCACAAACACCCTATTTCCTAAATTAAATTCTGTTTGTAGCTTCGACATTATCGCATTGAACACAAAATAATATTCAAGCCACTGGGCGTCACTCAAAAAATGTCTTCAACTTCCCACTCACATGCAGTGTGAAATCCTACCCACCGCCTTATTTCACACACGTCTCGGATAGTTCTAGTGAATTCCCACGTTAGTTATGTTTTGGTTCCAAGCGAGAAGCGTTAATTGCCTAATTAACGACCATTCCTGCATAAATTGGTCATTCCGTGTCCAGCAAGTTGTTGGATGATGATGAGGGTGATGCTTCATTAGAGAGCTTAGGAGTTGCTACACTCCAATCCAGCCGAAAAGTATATGTGGGTTTCATGTGACCATATTGGACTGATTCGCTGATAAATGCAGGCCTTCGACGGCCTGATAAATTGATTCCCAGTGTTGGATTTTTTACAAGTCACTGGACGTGTTGATGTTAATTAAAATCGATAAATTTTCCTACTGACACCTTTTTATGCAAAGGCGACGAATTTTATTCAATTCCTCGAAAAAAACGTGTCTTGATAAGCTGAATTGATGACACTGGGTTTAAAGATCGATGGAACTGATTCTTTGCACAAGACGGTGTAAATAATTAATCATTCATCAGTTCTCGATTCATGTCTGTAATGATTCTCGAATGATTTGCAAAAGTGAAATCCCGGATTTGACATCCGGTCAACGTTTTACAATTTATGTCAGAATGTCTACATTCACCCACTGAACAACTCAATTCATTAGCGAACAGTGGTTTCATAAATTAAACTCAATCGACCCCTCGTTTCGTTCCAACCCGAGATTATGATCTCGTTTTTGATGACAAATAATTATATTAACACGTTGTTTATATTTATATCTCTTTTTATGGCACAAGTTTCCGCAACCTTTTTCGAGCATTCTGTTCCCCTTCACATTATTTGCGTTTACGTACTTGGGTGACCCTCTCTCTCTCTCTCCTTGAATATACGAGCGACAACCATGAGCGCCTTTTTCGAGCTTTACTTCTTCACATTGAACCATAGCATGACAAACGACCGCGCTGTATGTGCATGAGTTTCCATGCAGAATTTCCTCATAGGGTGACTATTTTTACATGAATCTGAGAATTTCTGAAGAATCTGAAGAATAGCGCCAGGCAGCTGGATTTTAGAGTAAAGAAAAATGCCAGTATTAATCACTAAATTGGACGTATGTTTAATGTTTTTATCATGCTTTTTTAATGATATGGTATAAAGAATAATACACTTATTCAAGTCATATTTTCTTAAACTTTTCATAGAAATAGAAAACTTTATCTAAAACCCAATACTCATTCCAATTCAATTTCATTGGACCCCTTCTCGTCTGCTAAATTTTTGATACACTTCTGCAACCGCTTTACTCCGTGGTCGAACAGTGGTTTCCTAGAGTTGTAGGCATTGGCGTAGCACTGACTCGTCAAGTTATTGACATACTTCCTTAAATTGATCTCCTGCTCTATCGCGTTCTGCAAGCTTTTAAAGTACGCAACACTCCTCAGCAGTGATCTGGTAAGCTGTGAACAAAAAAGCACACCCTTATTTAACCGCACTCTCACCTCCATTCCCACAACTCACCGTCTTTCCCAGACAGATCCGAGTAAACGAGTTCCCATTCGAATGTTCCAGGCATCGGGTCTTCAGTTCCTCAAGTTCCTTGATGACCCTCTGTATGGTTTGTACCTTGACACTCTCGTCTCGATGGGCGGCAAGCTGCGTTCCAAAAATGTCGTCACAAACCTTCGCGTCGTGATTCAGACCATCCTCAAATTTTGGCAAGGCTGCCTTGGCACGTTTCCAGCACTCAATGTTCTCCTTCTTGCAAACTCCAGTGGCAACGAAGGTGTCTCTCATCATGTTCGATGATCGGTCATATTCGCTTTGGATACCATCCTTCAACTCGAACAATAAGTTTACTCGGGTTGCGTTCAAAAAGGCCCGAGATGACGATATTGTGAAATGGAAATCTGTCTCGAAGTTTTTCAACACTGCTCGAACTGCACTATTGTAGTCAGATGATTTGACGGGAATTCGACTGATAGTTTTTACTGTTGCCTTGACATCTGGAGTTTGTTTGCGCTCCGCAGATTGAGGAGGTTTTCCAATATGAGGCTTCAGTTCATTGAATAGGTGTTTTGGTCTCGGAGGAGGCAACATATATTCAACGCATTCTGGAGTCATATCACTTGTGTCGATGGTAGTAGTTTCTATAAATTCTGTCGTTGATTCTGGCGATTCGGTCGTTGCCCCTTCTTCTGTGGTCGATTCTTCGGGAGGAGTTTCACTTGCTTCTGTCGTTGGTTCTGACGATTCGGTCGTTGCCCCTTCTTCTGTGGTCGATTCTTCGGGAGGAGTTTCACTTGCTTCTGTCGTTGGTTCTGACGATTCGGTCGTTGCCCCTTCTTCTGTGGTCGATTCTTCGGGAGGAGTTTCACTTGCTTCTGTCGTTGGTTCTGACGATTCGGTCGTTGCCCCTTCTTCTGTGGTCGATTCTTCGGGAGGAGTTTCACTTGCTTCTGTCGTTGGTTCTGACGATTCGGTCGTTGCCCCTTCTTCTGTGGTCGATTCTTCGGGAGGAGTTTCACTTGCTTCTGTCGTTGGTTCTGACGATTCGGTCGTTGCCCCTTCTTCTGTGGTCGATTCTTCGGGAGGAGTTTCACTTGCTTCTGTCGTTGGTTCTGACGATTCGGTCGTTGCCCCTTCTTCTGTGGTCGATTCTTCGGGAGGAGTTTCACTTGCTTCTGTCGTTGGTTCTGACGATTCGGTCGTTGCCCGCTTCTTCTGTGGTCGATTCTTCGGGAGGAGTTTCACTTGCTTCTGTCGTTGGTTCTGACTGATTCGGTCGTTGCCCCTTCTTCTGTGGTCGATTCTTCGGGAGGAGTTTCACTTGCTTCTGTCGTTGGTTCTGACGATTCGGTCGTTGCCCCTTCTTCTGTGGTCGATTCTTCGGGAGGAGTTTCACTTGCTTCTGTCGTTGGTTCTGACGATTCGGTCGTTGCCCCTTCTTCTGTGGTCGATTCTTCGGGAGGAGTTTCACTTGCTTCTGTCGGTGGTTCTGACGATTCGGTCGTTGCCCCTTCTTCGGTGGTCGATTATTCGGGAGGAGTTTAACTTGCTTCTGTCGTTGGTTCTGACGATTCGGTCGTTGCCCCTTCTTCTGTGGTCGATTCTTCGGGAGGAGTTTCACTTGCTTCTGTCGTTGGTTCTGACGATTCGGTCGTTGCCCCTTCTTCTGTGGTCGATTCTTCGGGAGGAGTTTCACTTGCTTCTGTCGTTGGTTCTGACGATTCGGTCGTTGCCCCTTCTTCTGTGGTCGATTCTTCGGGAGGAGTTTCACTTGCTTCTGTCGTTGGTTCTGACGATTCGGTCGTTGCCCCTTCTTCGTGGTCGATTCTTCGGGAGGAGTTTCACTTGCTTCTGTCGTTGGTTCTGACGATTCGGTCGTTGCCCCTTCTTCTGTGGTCGATTCTTCGGGAGGAGTTTCACTTGCTTCTGTCGTTGGTTCTGACGATTCGGTCGTTGCCCCTTCTTCTGTGGTCGATTCTTCGGGAGGAGTTTCACTTGCTTCTGTCGTTGGTTCTGGCGATTCGGTCGTTGCCCCTTCTTCTGTGGTCGATTCTTCGGGAGGAGTTTCACTTGCTTCTGTCGTTGGTTCTGACGATTCGGTCGTTGCCCCTTCTTCTGTGGTCGATTCTTCGGGAGGAGTTTCACTTGCTTCTGTCGTTGGTTCTGACGATTCGGTCGTTGCCCCTTCTTCTGTGGTCGATTCTTCGGGAGGAGTTTCACTTGCTTCTGTCGTTGGTTCTGACGATTCGGTCGTTGCCCCTTCTTCTGTGGTCGATTCTTCGGGAGGAGTTTCACTTGCTTCTGTCGTTGGTTCTGACGATTCGGTCGTTGCCCCTTCTTCTGTGGTCGATTCTTCGGGAGGAGTTTCACTTGCTTCTGTCGTTGGTTCTGACGATTCGGTCGTTGCCCCTTCTTCTGTGGTCGATTCTTCGGGAGGAGTTTCACTTGCTTCTGTCGTTGGTTCTGACGATTCGGTCGTTGCCCCTTCTTCTGTGGTCGATTCTTCGGGAGGAGTTTCACTTGCTTCTGTCGTTGGTTCTGACGATTCGGTCGTTGCCCCTTCTTCTGTGGTCGATTCTTCGGGAGGAGTTTCACTTGCTTCTGTCGTTGGTTCTGACGATTCGGTCGTTGCCCCTTCTTCTGTGGTCGATTCTTCGGGAGGAGTTTCACTTGCTTCTGTCGTTGGTTCTGACGATTCGGTCGTTGCCCCTTCTTCTGTGGTCGATTCTTCGGGAGGAGTTTCACTTGCTTCTGTCGTTGGTTCTGACGATTCGGTCGTTGCCCCTTCTTCTGTGGTCGATTCTTCGGGAGGAGTTTCACTTGCTTCTGTCGTTGGTTCTGACGATTCGGTCGTTGCCCCTTCTTCTGTGGTCGATTCTTCGGGAGGAGTTTCACTTGCTTCTGTCGTTGGTTCTGACGATTCGGTCGTTGCCCCTTCTTCTGTGGTCGATTCTTCGGGAGGAGTTTCACTTGCTTCTGTCGTTGGTTCTGACGATTCGGTCGTTGCCCCTTCTTCTGTGGTCGATTCTTCGGGAGGAGTTTCACTTGCTTCTGTCGTTGGTTCTGACGATTCGGTCGTTGCCCCTTCTTCTGTGGTCGATTCTTCGGGAGGAGTTTCACTTGCTTCTGTCGTTGGTTCTGACGATTCGGTCGTTGCCCCTTCTTCTGTGGTCGATTCTTCGGGAGGAGTTTCACTTGCTTCTGTCGTTGGTTCTGACGATTCGGTCGTTGCCCCTTCTTCTGTGGTCGATTCTTCGGGAGGAGTTTCACTTGCTTCTGTCGTTGGTTCTGACGATTCGGTCGTTGCCCCTTCTTCTGTGGTCGATTCTTCGGGAGGAGTTTCACTTGCTTCTGTCGTTGGTTCTGACGATTCGGTCGTTGCCCCTTCTTCTGTGGTCGATTCTTCGGGAGGAGTTTCACTTGCTTCTGTCGTTGGTTCTGACGATTCGGTCGTTGCCCCTTCTTCTGTGGTCGATTCTTCGGGAGGAGTTTCACTTGCTTCTGTCGTTGGTTCTGACGATTCGGTCGTTGCCCCTTCTTCTGTGGTCGATTCTTCGGGAGGAGTTTCACTTGCTTCTGTCGTTGGTTCTGACGATTCGGTCGTTGCCCCTTCTTCTGTGGTCGATTCTTCGGGAGGAGTTTCACTTGCTTCTGTCGTTGGTTCTGACGATTCGGTCGTTGCCCCTTCTTCTGTGGTCGATTCTTCGGGAGGAGTTTCACTTGCTTCTGTCGTTGGTTCTGACGATTCGGTCGTTGCCCCTTCTTCTGTGGTCGATTCTTCGGGAGGAGTTTCACTTGCTTCTGTCGTTGGTTCTGACGATTCGGTCGTTGCCCCTTCTTCTGTGGTCGATTCTTCGGGAGGAGTTTCACTTGCTTCTGTCGTTGGTTCTGACGATTCGGTCGTTGCCCCTTCTTCTGTGGTCGATTCTTCGGGAGGAGTTTCACTTGCTTCTGTCGTTGGTTCTGACGATTCGGTCGTTGCCCCTTCTTCTGTGGTCGATTCTTCGGGAGGAGTTTCACTTGCTTCTGTCGTTGGTTCTGACGATTCGGTCGTTGCCCCTTCTTCGGTGGTCGATTCTTCGGGAGGAGTTTCACTTGCTTCTGTCGTTGGTTCTGACGATTCGGTCGTTGCCCCTTCTTCTGTGGTCGATTCTTCGGGAGGAGTTTCACTTGCTTCTGTCGTTGGTTCTGACGATTCGGTCGTTGCCCCTTCTTCTGTGGTCGATTCTTCGGGAGGAGTTTCACTTGCTTCTGTCGTTGGTTCTGACGATTCGGTCGTTGCCCCTTCTTCTGTGGTCGATTCTTCGGGAGGAGTTTCACTTGCTTCTGTCGTTGGTTCTGACGATTCGGTCGTTGCCCCTTCTTCTGTGGTCGATTCTTCGGGAGGAGTTTCACTTGCTTCTGTCGTTGGTTCTGACGATTCGGTCGTTGCCCCTTCTTCTGTGGTCGATTCTTCGGGAGGAGTTTCACTTGCTTCTGTCGTTGGTTCTGACGATTCGGTCGTTGCCCCTTCTTCTGTGGTCGATTCTTCGGGAGGAGTTTCACTTGCTTCTGTCGTTGGTTCTGACGATTCGGTCGTTGCCCCTTCCTCGGTGGTCGATTCTTCGGGAGGAGTTTCACTTGCTTCTGTCGTTGGTTCTGACGATTCGGTCGTTGCCCCTTCTTCTGTGGTCGATTCTTCGGGAGGAGTTTCACTTGCTTCTGTCGTTGGTTCTGACGATTCGGTCGTTGCCCTTCTTCGGTGGTCGATTCTTCGGGAGGAGTTTCACTTGCTTCTGTCGTTGGTTCTGACGATTCGGTCGTTGCCCCTTCTTCTGTGGTCGATTCTTCGGGAGGAGTTTCACTTGCTTCTGTCGTTGGTTCTGACGATTCGGTGGTTGCCCCTTCATCGGTGGTCGATTCTTCGGGAGGAGTTTCACTTGCTTCTGTCGTTGGTTCTGACGATTCGGTCGTTGCCCCTTCTTCTGTGGTCGATTCTTCGGGAGGAGTTTCACTTGCTTCTGTCGTTGGTTCTGACGATTCGGTCGTTGCCCCTTCTTCTGTGGTCGATTCTTCGGGAGGAGTTTCACTTGCTTCTGTCGTTGGTTCTGACGATTCGGTCGTTGCCCTTCTTCTGTGGTCGATTCTTCGGGAGGAGTTTCACTTGCTTCTGTCGTTGGTTCTGACGATTCGGTTGTTGCCCCTTCCTCGGTGGTCGATTCTTCGGGAGGAGTTTCACTTGCTTCTGTCGTTGGTTCTAACGATTCGGTCGTTGCCCCTTCTTCTGTGGTCGATTCTTCGGGAGGAGTTTCACTTGCTTCTGTCGTTGGTTCTGACGATTCGGTCGTTGCCCCTTCTTCTGTGGTCGATTCTTCGGGAGGAGTTTCACTTGCTTCTGTCGTTGGTTCTGACGATTCGGTCGTTGCCCCTTCTTCTGTGGTCGATTCTTCGGGAGGAGTTTCACTTGCTTCTGTCGTTGGTTCTGACGATTCGGTCGTTGCCCCTTCTTCTGTGGTCGATTCTTCGGGAGGAGTTTCACTTGCTTCTGTCGTTGGTTCTGACGATTCGGTCGTTGCCCCTTCTTCTGTGGTCGATTCTTCGGGAGGAGTTTCACTTGCTTCTGTCGTTGGTTCTGACGATTCGGTCGTTGCCCCTTCTTCGGTGGTCGATTCTTCGGGAGGAGTTTCACTTGCTTCTGTCGTTGGTTCTGACGATTCGGTCGTTGCCCCTTCTTCTGTGGTCGATTCTTCGGGAGGAGTTTCACTTGCTTCTGTCGTTGGTTCTGACGATTCGGTCGTTGCCCCTTCTTCTGTGGTCGATTCTTCGGGAGGAGTTTCACTTGCTTCTGTCGTTGGTTCTGACGATTCGGTCGTTGCCCCTTCTTCTGTGGTCGATTCTTCGGGAGGAGTTTCACTTGCTTCTGTCGTTGGTTCTGGCGATTCGGTCGTTGCCCCTTCTTCTGTGGTCGATTCTTCGGGAGGAGTTTCACTTGCTTCTGTCGTAGGTTCTGACGATTCGGTCGTTGCCCCTTCCTCGGTGGTCGATTCTTCGGGAGGAGTTTCACTTGCTTCTGCCGTTGGTTCTGACGATTCGGTCGTTGCCCCTTCTTCTGTGGTCGATTCTTCGGGAGGAGTTTCACTTGCTTCTGTCGTTGGTTCTGACGATTCGGTTGTTGCCCCTTCCTCGGTGGTCGATTCTTCGGGAGGAGTTTCACTTGCTTCTGTCGTTGGTTCTGACGATTCGGTCGTTGCCCCTTCTTCTGTGGTCGATTCTTCGGGAGGAGTTTCACTTGCTTCTGTCGTTGGTTCTGACGATTCGGTTGTTGCCCCTTCTTCTGTGGTCGATTCTTCGGGAGGAGTTTCACTTGCTTCTGTCGTTGGTTCTGACGATTCGGTTGTTGCCCCTTCCTCGGTGGTCGATTCTTCGGGAGGAGTTTCACTTGCTTCTGTCGTTGGTTCTGACGATTCGGTCGTTGCCCCTTCTTCTGTGGTCGATTCTTCGGGAGGAGTTTCACTTGCTTCTGTCGTTGGTTCTGACGATTCGGTCGTTGCCCCTTCTTCTGTGGTCGATTCTTCGGGAGGAGTTTCACTTGCTTCTGTCGTTGGTTCTGACGATTCGGTCGTTGCCCCTTCTTCTGTGGTCGATTCTTCGGGAGGAGTTTCACTTGCTTCTGTCGTTGGTTCTGACGATTCGGTCGTTGCCCCTTCTTCTGTGGTCGATTCTTCGGGAGGAGTTTCACTTGCTTCTGTCGTTGGTTCTGACGATTCGGTCGTTGCCCCTTCTTCGGTGGTCGATTCTTCGGGAGGAGTTTCACTTGCTTCTGTCGTTGGTTCTGACGATTCGGTCGTTGCCCCTTCTTCTGTGGTCGATTCTTCGGGAGGAGTTTCACTTGCTTCTGTCGTTGGTTCTGACGATTCGGTCGTTGCCCCTTCTTCTGTGGTCGATTCTTCGGGAGGAGTTTCACTTGCTTCTGTCGTTGGTTCTGACGATTCGGTCGTTGCCCCTTCCTCGGTGGTCGATTCTTCGGGAGGAGTTTCACTTGCTTCTGTCGTTGGTTCTGACGATTCGGTCGTTGCCCC
The DNA here is from genome assembly GCA_034211315.2 of Aedes japonicus. Taxonomy (NCBI): domain Eukaryota; kingdom Metazoa; phylum Arthropoda; class Insecta; order Diptera; family Culicidae; genus Aedes; species Aedes japonicus. Next base: position 348,388 of record JASCZW010000226.1, on the reverse strand, counting down.
TTCTTCTGTGGTCGATTCTTCGGGAGGAGTTTCACTTGCTTCTGTCGTTGGTTCTGACGATTCGGTCGTTGCCCCTTCTTCTGTGGTCGATTCTTCGGGAGGAGTTTCACTTGCTTCTGTCGTTGGTTCTGACGATTCGGTCGTTGCCCCTTCTTCTGTGGTCGATTCTTCGGGAGGAGTTTCACTTGCTTCTGTCGTTGGTTCTGACGATTCGGTCGTTGCCCCTTCTTCTGTGGTCGATTCTTCGGGAGGAGTTTCACTTGCTTCTGTCGTTGGTTCTGACGATTCGGTCGTTGCCCTTCTTCTGTGGTCGATTCTTCGGGAGGAGTTTCACTTGCTTCTGTCGTTGGTTCTGACGATTCGGTCGTTGCCCCTTCTTCTGTGGTCGATTCTTCGGGAGGAGTTTCACTTGCTTCTGTCGTTGGTTCTGACGATTCGGTCGTTGCCCCTTCTTCTGTGGTCGATTCTTCGGGAGGAGTTTCACTTGCTTCTGTCGTTGGTTCTGACGATTTGGTCGTTGCCCCTTCCTCGATGGTCGATTCTTCGGGAGGAGTTTCACTTGCTTCTGTCGTTGGTTCTGACGATTCGGTCGTTGCCCCTTCTTCTGTGGTCGATTCTTCGGGAGGAGTTTCACTTGCTTCTGTCGTTGGTTCTGACGATTCGGTTGTTGCCCCTTCTTCTGTGGTCGATTCTTCGGGAGGAGTTTCACTTGCTTCTGTCGTTGGTTCTGGCGATTCGGTCGTTGTCCCTTCTTCTGTGGTCGATTCTTCGGGAGGAGTTTCACTTGCTTCTGTCGTTGGTTCTGACGATTCGGTCGTTGCCCCTTCTTCTGTGGTCGATTCTTCGGGAGGAGTTTCACTTGCTTCTGTCGTTGGTTCTGACGATTCAGTTGTTGCCCCTTCCTCGGTGGTCGATTCTTCGAGAGGAGTTTCACTTGCTTCTGTCGTTGGTTCTGACGATTCGGTCGTTGCCCCTTCTTCTGTGGTCGATTCTTCGGGAGGAGTTTCACTTGCTTCTGTCGTTGGTTCTGACGATTCGGTCGTTGCCCCTTCTTCTGTGGTCGATTCTTCGGGAGGAGTTTCACTTGCTTCTGTCGTTGGTTCTGACGATTCGGTTGTTGCCCCTTCCTCGGTGGTCGATTCTTCGGGAGGAGTTTCACTTGCTTCTGTCGTTGGTTCTGACGATTCGGTCGTTGCCCCTTCGTCTGTGGTCGATTCTTCGGGAGGAGTTTCACTTGCTTCTGTCGTTGGTTCTGACGATTCGGTCGTTGCCCCTTCTTCTGTGGTCGATTCTTCGGGAGGAGTTTCACTTGCTTCTGTCGTTGGTTCTGACGATTCGGTCGTTGCCCCTTCTTCTGTGGTCGATTCTTCGGGAGGAGTTTCACTTGCTTCTGTCGTTGGTTCTGACGATTCGGTCGTTGCCCCTTCTTCTGTGGTCGATTCTTCGGGAGGAGTTTCACTTGCTTCTGTCGTTGGTTCTGACGATTCGGTCGTTGCCCCTTCTTCTGTGGTCGATTCTTCGGGAGGAGTTTCACTTGCTTCTGTCGTTGGTTCTGACGATTCGGTCGTTGCCCCTTCTTCTGTGGTCGATTCTTCGGGAGGAGTTTCACTTGCTTCTGTCGTTGGTTCTGACGATTCGGTCGTTGCCCCTTCTTCTGTGGTCGATTCTTCGGGAGGAGTTTCACTTGCTTCTGCCGTTGGTTCTGACGATTCGGTTGTTGCCCCTTCTTCTGTGGTCGATTCTTCGGGAGGAGTTTCACTTGCTTCTGTCGTTGGTTCTGACGATTCGGTCGTTGCCCCTTCTTCTGTGGTCGATTCTTCGGGAGGAGTTTCACTTGCTTCTGTCGTTGGTTCTGACGATTCGGTCGTTGCCCCTTCTTCTGTGGTCGATTCTTCGGGAGGAGTTTCACTTGCTTCTGTCGTTGGTTCTGACGATTCGGTCGTTGCCCCTTCTTCTGTGGTCGATTCTTCGGGAGGAGTTTCACTTGCTTCTGTCGTTGGTTCTGACGATTCGGTCGTTGCCCCTTCTTCTGTGGTCGATTCTTCGGGAGGAGTTTCACTTGCTTCTGTCGTTGGTTCTGACGATTCGGTCGTTGCCCCTTCTTCTGATGGTCGATTCTTCGGGAGGAGTTTCACTTGCTTCTGTCGTTGGTTCTGGCGATTCGGTCGTTGCCCCTTCTTCTGTGGTCGATTCTTCGGGAGGAGTTTCACTTGCTTCTGTCGTTGGTTCTGACGATTCGGTTGTTGCCCCTTCCTCGGTGGTCGATTCTTCGGGAGGAGTTTCACTTGCTTCTGTCGTTGGTTCTGACGATTCGGTCGTTGCCCCTTCTTCTGTGGTCGATTCTTCGGGAGGAGTTTCACTTGCTTCTGTCGTTGGTTCTGACGATTCGGTCGTTGCCCCTTCTTCTGTGGTCGATTCTTCGGGAGGAGTTTCACTTGCTTCTGTCGTTGGTTCTGACGATTCGGTCTTTGCCCCTTCTTCTGTGGTCGATTCTTCGGGAGGAGTTTCACTTGCTTCTGTCGTTGGTTCTGACGATTCGGTCGTTGCCCCTTCTTCTGTGGTCGATTCTTCGGGAGGAGTTTCACTTGCTTCTGTCGTTGGTTCTGACGATTCGGTCGTTGCCCCTTCTTCTGTGGTCGATTCTTCGGGAGGAGTTTCACTTGGTTCTAACGATTCGGTCGTTGCCCCTTCTTCTGTGGTCGATTCTTCGGGAGGAGTTTCACTTGCTTCTGTCGTTGGTTCTGACGATTCGGTTGTTGCCCCTTCCTCGGTGGTCGATTCTTCGGGAGGAGTTTCACTTGCTTCTGTCGTTGGTTCTGACGATTCGGTTGTTGCCCCTTCTTCTGTGGTCGATTCTTCGGGAGGAGTTTCACTTGCTTCTGTCGTTGGTTCTGACGATTCGGTCGTTGCCCCTTCTTCTGTGGTCGATTCTTCGGGAGGAGTTTCACTTGCTTCTGTCGTTGGTTCTGACGATTCGGTCGTTGCCCCTTCTTCTGTGGTCGATTCTTCGGGAGGAGTTTCACTTGCTTCTGTCGTTGGTTCTGACGATTCGGTCGTTGCCCCTTCCTCGGTGGTCGATTCTGCGGGAGGAGTTTTACTTGCTTCTGTCGTTGGTTCTAACGATTTGGTTGTTGCCCCCTCCTTGGTGGTCGATTCTTCGGTAGGAGTTTCACTTGCTTCTGTCGTTGGTTCTACCGATTCGGTCGTTGCCCCTTCTTCTGTGGTCGATTCTTCGGGAGGAGTTTCACTTGCTTCTGTCGTTGGTTCTAACGATTTGGTTGTTGCCCCCTCCTCTGTGGTCGATTCTTCGGTAGGAGTTTCACTTGCTTCTGTCGTTGGTTCTGACGATTCGGTCGTTGCCCCTTCTTCTGTGGTCGATTCTTCGGGAGGAGTTTCACTTGTTGTCGTTGGTTCTGACGATTCGGTCGTTGCCCCTTCTTCTGTGGTCGATTCTTCGGGAGGAGTTTCACTTGCTTCTGTCGTTGGTTCTGACGATTCGGTCGTTGCCCCTTCTTCTGTGGTCGATTCTTCGGGAGGAGTTTCACTTGCTTCTGTCGTAGGTTCTGACGATTCGGTCGTTGCCCCTTCTTCTGTGGTCGATTCTTCGGGAGGAGTTTCACTTGGTTCTGACGATTCGGTCGTTGCCCTTTCTTCTGTGGTCGATTCCTCGGGAGGAGTTTCACTTGCTTCTGTCGTTGGTTCTGACGATTCGGTTGTTGCCCCTTCCTCGGTGGTCGATTCTTCGGGAGGAGTTTCACTTGCTTCTGTCGTTGGTTCTGACGATTCGGTTGTTGCCCCCTCCTCGGTGGTCGATTCTTCGGGAGGAGTTTCACTTGCTTCTGTCGTTGGTTCTAACGATTCGGTTGTGGCCCCCTCCTCGGTGGTCGATTCTTCTGTCGTTGGTTCTGACGATTCGGTCGTTGCCCCTTCTTCTATGGTCGATTCTTCGGGAGGAGTTTCACTTGCTTCTGTCGTTGGTTCTGACGATTCGGTCGTTGCCCCTTCTTCTGTGGTCGATTCTTCGGGAGGAGTTTCACTTGCTTCTGTCGTTGGTTCTGACGATTCGGTCGTTGCCACTTCTTCTGTGGTCGATTCTTCGGGAGGAGTTTCACTTGCTTCTGTCGTTGGTTCTGACGATTCGGTCGTTGCCCCCTCCTCGGTGGTCGATTCTTCGGGAGGAGTTTCACTTGCTTCTGTCGTTGGTTCTGACGATTCGGTCGCTGCCCCTTCCTCGGTGGTCGATTCTTTTTCATTACCTATCTTTTCAGTTGTTGTTTCCCAAAGAATCTTTTTTATATCTTCTAATACATCTGGAAAGGATTTTGGTGTTGTGATATCTTGAGGGATTTCGATGGGAAATAGTTTCCGCATTAGCTGGTTGATCTTTAGAGCGACTTGGTTACGAATCATTTTCAAAATATTTGCTCTGACTTCTATGGTGACCTGCAAGTTATTCAAATTGAATAATTTGATTGCTGGTTTCTTAATGTTTTATTATTCTTGTGAAACTTACAATGCTTAGCGTTATGAAAACGCAAAGTATGATTGCACTGGTGTTATTCATTGCCTTTTTGGTTCTTGTCAATGGCGCTAATTATTACTTACTTCGCGTGATCTTAATCGTAGACTATCGATCTTTGTCGCAGAATCATGCATCTTTATATAACGTTATTATCGTATCACTTGTATGTCCAGGTGAAATCTTTAGCACAGATTAGTTCAATATTTGTATTGGTTTGCTCGTGATTCTCCTTTACTCCTTTAGCTCCAGGTGCTTAAGTCATGTTCTGTGACGATATAGTTTTCTTATGGTTCAAGTATTTTTTCAATTTTGATGTTACATAATGTTGCCCTGCTAGTCTGTTAACTTATCGAATATCAAATCTGACAAAGTTTGGAAATATATTTGGTTTTTCCTAATGTCATTTATCTCAGCGCTGAAATATTCCGCCTTAGATTTATACCTTCCAGTGTTCCATTAATTAAAATTAACCTATTTACCATGATTTGTTACAAGCAACAAATGAACTTGTTTATAAACAAACAGCACAATGGAGAATATGATAGACAAGTCCGTTCGAATGCGCGGCATCCTTGTACTGCAAATCTTAGCTCTCTACTCTTGTTTCAGGTGATTATGCTTATCAAGAGCCATGTCGTGTGTAACTCGAGATTATTGACTCAGTTGGTTTTCATATTCTAGTTGGTTCAAATGTCAATAAAAGGCTTATTTCCTTTGATGAATGAATTGCCTTTATTGCGATCGAAGGGTTCTACAATGGTGCAGTTGTAGTTTCATTAGTTGGCATTTATGAAAGTTGTACATTGAAATTGCAATTTGTCCGACTCCAAGTAACAAGTTTGATCTCGTCACAACCTGACAAATTAATTATCTGTCAAATCAACGCAGTGCTTTTTTTGGTGGAAAGATTCAAGCGACGAACCCGTTAGTGTTGGTTCCCAAATTGCCTCGAGTGGATCGTAATCTTTTTTCCTTCCCGGTCGTATTCTACCACAACTTGCTCATGGATATTTTCTTGTGAATCTTTTTCAGTACCTGCAAGCATTGGAGAATAATTTAGCTTCATTCAACTGTGATTACGGCATCATCGGCAGCGAAAACATGAGCGACGTGATAAATTCTCTTTCTTAGGTCGTTTCTTTTTACAATAACAAACGATTCTAACTTACCATCCATCTTCAGGTGCACAATCGAGACCGAAGATAAATTATGAGCGTAATTGTTCAATTGAATCGATTTTAAGATTGGGTAATGATGAGTTATGGTCCCCAGTCAGGGCGTTGGGTTGCTTGAATAGCCGTTGTTCTGGTCGATGCAGAGTTTTATTTTTGTTTATCGCACCCAAACAGTTGAGAGTGGAGAAGAAGGCGAAGACTGCTGTGTTGAAGAAACAGGCGAGATGAAAACGATTTTAAACACCACAGGATGCTATTGTGTTCGCATCTCGGAAATTATGACAGGTCGATTCGAAAGACTTCAGAGGTTTCTTTTCACGTTCTGGTTGCCTTTCGGCCGAGTCATTGCCCCAAGTGATTTGTGGTTCTGGGTGTAATGCAAAGGAGTGTTTCGCGTTTTTACGCATATTGAAACTATTTTCTGGAACATTTAGTTTGTTGACACGTGTCTTCGTTATTCCTTATCGTTCATGAAGTTCAATAATTTGAAATATCTGTATAAATTTTCCCTTAAGTTCGTTCATTAAGTTTCCAACCCGGACAACAATCATTGATCATCTTGACGGCAACAGCAGAGTAAAAAAGATTTTCGAACACGAAAATTTAAATCTGTCATTCCCTTGTTCGGGAGAGCCAGAGACCGAAAAAGAACAAGTTTCGAATTCTAAAAAAAAATGTCGTCTTTTGTCCACTAGAATTCCTCGTTGCTTTGTTTGGGCTGTGTATTGAAATACTCCGCATCCGCTGTCCGTAATAAATGAGGTCTTTCACTTCTGCTGAGGAGTCAGTTCTTTTCACACCTTTTCAGATCGCAACCGTCAGTCATTCTCAGAAACGGTCGTTGGTGTTGGTTGTGAAAGAGATTTTTAAGTCATTGAGTGATGACCGTTCTTTCATCATTACGTATTTTTAGGTTCAGGAATTCACCATTGGATCTGTTGATCTGCAGAATAAAACGAGTGAGAGACTGATTGGCAGCAGTATTCTTCATGGTTTTTTTTTCATGACAGAGATCATTTAAGTTTCAACGAAACATAATTTTATCTGTTCAAAAAGCATCTAGGCATACAATCATTGTTTTCTGTGTGATAAAAATAGATTGTTAAAAGTTGATTTGTGATCTCTCGTATCTTAATAAACACACAATGCAAATTGATTAGATTATGTCACTATATCTATTTCTGGCTAGAGTTACTCAAACAAACAAGATTAAATCTTCATGCGTGAAATACACCTCAAACTAGTGGCTACATTTCAGATTTGGAATCAAACGAATATTTTCGATAAGAGTATTTGATTTATCAGCTCCGAACTGACCTTTTTTTCGATTTTCATACCGAATTGTAAGGATTATTCTAAAACAAACGGCGAGTTACAGCTACTTGCAATTTCAGTACAATTACATCTGATCACGGTATGAGTTCTCCCAAGTAACAGTTTTAATTTCATTCCAGCCGTATAGCACTTTTCCCGGCGTTGTTGATAAAACTACATTCAAAACTGTTTTATCCACCAACTCCTCCCTCTAAGCATTTAAAGCCGAAATTTGTACAAAGTGGCTCACTCTATAGACGGTTGTGAAAACAAATAAATAAAACCTCTATAAGACCATAGAGATTTTGAAAATGTTCTAGTGAAAGATGTTATGACCACTTAAGAACCTTTATAAAACTTATTGGCTGCCATCAGAACCAGCATAGAGCCAAATGGCCACAGCTGTCAAACTTCACGGTGATATCGTGGTTGGTTTTTGTTCTTCTGATTTTTTTCAATTCCCTGCTCTTCTGATTCATTAAACAGTAAATAATATCTAAGGAAAAAGTTCTAGTGTTGCGGGAAATTTAGCTTGATAGCAAAATATCCAAAACAAATTGAATTTTAAATAGCGTATCATGCTCTGAATCATATGCGCATTTTGTTTTGTGGTGAATATTGGCACGATAAAAGCTGATTTTATACGTTAAAAGCTGATTTTATAGCTGAAATTAATACGCCTAGGGAATTATGCGAGTTTCCAACAACAAAAACAAAATTGATATTCGATAAATTGATCATGAATTTTCTAGCCATTGATAAAATTCTATCAGGAAATTCTAGAAGAATACCAAAATTGGTCTCATTCTACAGTACTTTGCATCTCGTTTAATATTTGGTGTATTATTTTTTCCACATTTCAATGATTTCTTATATTTCAATATTAGTTTTTGCCAAAAAGCCAGTTTATCTTCGCAACGGCTACTATAAAACTATTTGGTCATTTGCTGGCTTCACTCAATGCCAATTCCATGCATTTACTGGAGGCAGAATGGCTTTAGATTGCTTTTTCAACTGACCACAATAAGATAATATGAATGAGTCCTAAAACGGTATTTCAAAACAGCATTTTACGAGTCAAAAGTCAAAATAAAACCTTTGATAGGAGTAAACGGAATTTTAGAAGACAAGATTTCAATATTGTCGTAAAGAAGCTGTGTAGGTTCTCGTGAACCTGACTTAAACGTTGAACCTATTGGCAGCTCTTGGTACCATAATTAAACCAAATTGATTTCCAGTGGCGTCCATAAAACTTTAATAAAACTTAATAAAGCTGGATGGTTTTGGCAATGTTACTTGGGCTGCAACTATATGGAAACTATATGTCCATTGACATTACATTCGTGAGATTTCAGAGAACCTCGATCTTTGTGGACCTAACGTGAATTTTAGGTTATCGTTACTGGATTTGGTAGTGGAATAATAGATACTTGTAAACAACGTGACCATTATTTTGAGTGGTAAATTCAGCCGAACGTGTTTGTTAAAATTTGGTTTCGATAATATATTGACATCATTGAAATCAAAAATTTGTACCGAAATCGGATTACATCGGATTACCGAAAGTGTTGAGAAATCCGTAAATTTTTTGCAGATTTCTGTAAAATAATCTAAGTGTGTAGTTTCAGTAAGCTATACGTATTTGTTCATACTATTTATCAATACCCTATCTGCAATTTGTTTCAAATAGGTCATGTTCGTCAGCGAATGAAAAATTTGCTGGCATACTGAACGAGGTTTTATGAAATTACCCATATTTGTTGTCCAACTATATTTGTTAGGCATTTTGGTCCCCAAGAAACGGAACCAGTTACTGAGACGATTCTTCACGCAGGATTAGTCCTGGCCACGTCCTTGCCACCGTTTGAGATAGCGAGGATTTGGTATCTACCCTAACAAGACGCAGGGACCACACACAGCCTTCAGTAGATATCAAAGGAAAAGGTCGAAGAGAATAGTTTTGCCAATTGCCCTGTTTGGTCTACAGACAAATTTTTTTTTTTAAATGTCTGTCTGGTTGTCTGTCTGCCTGCCTGTCTGTCTGTCTGTTTGTCTCTGTCTGAATCCTATAGACTCGAATACTTTTGGGGCTAGGGTTTCAAAATAGTCAGAATCACCCCCCCCCCCCCACTCCCTCCCCCCTCTCCACCGTCTAAATGGGGTGGCTCGCATACAAATGAAACAGATGCTTCTGCATAACTCAAGAACCAATCAAGCAAATGATACCAAGTTGGGCATGAAGGGTTTTCTGGAGGCAAGAATTGTTTCTATGGTAGTTTGAGACCCCTCCCATTTCTAGAGGAGGGGGCTCCCATACAAATGAAACTGACATTCAAATGGAACTAAATTTGGTATGTTGGGCAAAAAATGTTTCTACTGTGGTTCAATACCCCTCCTCTCTCTGACAGCAAGGGGGGGGGGGGGGAGGTTAGAATCTCATACAAACGAATCACAAATATAAACCAAAAATGTGAACTATTCCTACTGTTAAGAGAATTTGTATGCAGGGAGTTTTGGGGAAAGTTCTTAAGACAGTTAGAGACCCCTTCCATCTCTAGAAAGGAGAGCTCCCATGCAAAGGAAACACTAATTTCTGCACAACTCGAGAACTAATCAAGCAAAGGAAACCAAATTTTGCATGTGGGAGCCGATCGGGCTCTTATACTAGCTTTTGCTATTTTCTAGTTCTAGCGATTTGTCCCTCTCCCAATACTGCCTAACACGGGTGAGAAATTATCTCCCGCTGTTGGGTTTATTTTTAGCATGCACCGCCTATTTCACACATTTGCTCTTCTCGTCATACTATTACTTATAGATCTCGGAGAGAACGACGGTGAGTGGTGCAAATACTGATCCCCACCAGTATGATTTAATGGATTCCCCCATTATGAGCTTTCTACACTTTGATTGTTATTTTTAGTATACTCCCATGCGCGGAAATAACGATCTTTGATGAAGTTTTCAGAAGCAGATAATTTCTCATCTCCTTTCGAAGCGCTAGGAGTGGACAGTAATTTTATTGCAAGAACGAATAGACATGAAGAGAAAGTGTATTGATAGTTCCGCATAGGGCAACGGCAGGTTTTGAAATTGAAAGATACAAGTTTGAAAACGAGCGGAGGGCATTTGAACGGTAGTATCCGATCAGGCACATACCCCTTTGCAATACTACCCCATGCAGAGTAGGCAAGAGGGGAAATCCCCTTGACTGGCAAAGGTTATACATCGATCGGGCTCTTATGCTACCTATTCCCAAGTAGCACACTACGATCATAATTAGTTGTAATAACTTGATTATGACTTAGCAAGTCATATTTATGTTATCTCAACCGAATGGCAACATGTGTGCTACTAGGGTTGCTTTTTTCCAGTTCTAGCGATTCGTCCCTCTCCCACAAATTTCTGCATAACTCGAGAACTAATCAAGTAAACTGAATCAAATTTGGCATGTGGAGTTTTTGTTCTATAGTGATTCGAGACCCCTCCGCTATCTGTGAGGGGGGGGGGGGGAGTTCTCATACAAATTAAATAGAAATTACAACTAAACATGAGAATTATCCAGGCATCTAAAACACAAAATGTGTATTTCTCGGGTAAGCAGCATGTTCCGATAGAAATTTAAATCCCTTCTTAGTCACTTAGTCAAGAGTGGGGGATGCTTGATTTACTCTCAGTGCACAAAAAGTTAATCTAAGGTTATGCAAGAGAAAATTACGCTAAAACTGACAGGATACGGCGTAGTTTGAAGATGTTTTGTATATGAAAAAAAAATACACAGAAAGAAAAAACATTGTAGAAACTAACGATCAACTCATTCCTTAAAAAAACTTAAACCTAAAATCACCAGTTCATCAAAAATTACACGTGATTTAAAACCGATCTCTTTTGAAAAATACATCAATTGAATTGAAAAGAGATTGAAATTTGAGTAAAAATGAATGCACATAGACCCAGCATTGAAAAGAATTTTAAAACGTATGCATTTTTAGTTAAATATGTGTAACAATGTATGTTTAAATCGTGATGTAAAAACAAATGGATCCCCTATGTTTTTTTTAGTTAAGAGAATTAAGAGAAATTGAGCAAACAAATTCAGGATAACTCTCAGCGCAGATGTAAGATTTTAATTCGGTTCGAATAAAAATCAATATGATATGGCTGAGTAGAAACTGCTGTTATTTTGATGAAAATATTTTTAAATGGTGGTCAGCAAGAACGGAATAATGCCGTAGTGTCATAGAAATCGTTAAGACCAAATTGATTTATTAAATAAAGGTTTGTTCGCTGACTCTCGAACAATAAAATGCTTTCAGCAAAACAATCACCAGATTCGACACAATTAATGTTTAATCATTTTTTATTTATGAAGTTGATTTCCGATCAAGATTGCAAAAGTTTAAATCTATTGAAAATTACAGGAAATGTCTTCATTTCGTGTAAAAGTAAAGTTAAATGTAATTTTTATTTCCTTTAGTTTGATATTGATAGTAGATTTTAATCTTTTTGCATGAAATTAAATTGAAAATGCCAGTGTTGATTCAAATAATTTTATTAACATGCGGGAGAGAGTGTTTTAATTAGGTTTCGATGCAATAGTAATTGTCAATAGTTGTTGATCAATACTTACCTTTATTTTTCCTAAGACTTTCTACCAAACCCGTATGCACGGCTCTCTCTCACTTAGACCAACCCCTGAATTCCACAACCGCATTTGTCTTTGAAGCTTTATAATATAGAAAGGGATTGGTATTACCATTTGATGCCGTGTGAGAGATTATTGGTAATATTCTCACAACGACTTTTCGTTTCTCTGACTAAGAATTTAAAAAAACTCTAACTTGACCTAATCAGTATCAACCTTGAGCAATGTTGTTTTCAGCAAACAGAAGACAAAAAATAAAACTGGATTAAATTGTTGTTGAAATTTTTAATTGTAGCTCACTCTCCAGCTTGGCATCCAGTAATCATACGCATCGCAAATCGAACAATATTTCCAATCTATACTCTAACTAATCTGACACCTTGAAAACAAGGGTTCAATTGCTTATCTTGCGGATTTATTCGATGAATTTCTCTACTCAATCTCATCGAAAAAAAAGAAAGAAAAAAAACGGAACAAGGAGTTTTATATAACAACAAAGACCAAATGATTATGGATATCACGAACCCTTCTGAATAATAGTGTATTGATATTCAGATTTTTTACCATGTTCTATATAACAAATGAATAAATACCAACATAACTTGCCACAGAAAGTTGAAAGATTGAAGATTAAAATTATGAAATCTTAAAGTGAATTGCGGTATATCCCGCCCGTATTACACCTGATGTTTGTGCCTTTATATAATCGTCATACGACGTGGCATCGAAATAAAAGAGAAGAGTTTTGAAGGCGGAAGAGTTTTTCAACCGGAAAAAAAATATCACAGTGACCACGTAGAACCAAAACTGTTCAGCTTCTTTCGATACTCTGGTAATCCGTGCACTTGTTGTTTCTTGTATGGTTTGTATTCCAGATCATGTCTGAGGAGCCTGTCAAACGAAGCAGGAGACATTTGAAATTGTTGGCTCAAATTGAGGCCAAATTCCGTGTAACTCGTCCCCTCACACATTTGATCATTTTCTTCGTTCTGGTACCTGTTGAGTATGGGCATTTCCAGTTTCCAGTTACCAATCAGACCGAGCCTGGTGTGGCCCCTGTTGTAGTTGTCTCCATTGCCTTTGGTCCATGGCCAGTGGGCTGTCGTCCGAAATTCTTCAGTCATGACCAACCCATCGTAGTCGACCGATTTTAGCGATGTGTACGATGAGAGGTAAGGAGTGTATCGAAAAGTAGTTATAAACTTCCAAATAATATAATAGGCATGAAAACATGGTTAAAATTAACATACTATTTCAGTTTATTATAGCTTAACATGTTTACAAAAGATCCAAACGGAAAAACTAGTCATCATGTTCATTTCTGTAGAATGCCCGTACCTTTGATTTGACACCTGCCATCAAATTCTGCACAGTGACCTTTGTGCACTTCCTGGATGCCGCTGCCCAATTTTTCTTAAAATCGGTCATGTTTTGGGACACTGTACCATCCTTCTTAAATATACGCTTGACTATTGCCCAATAGCGTTCGATCGGTCGCAACTGGGGACAGTTTGGTGGGTTGATGTCTTTTTCTACGAACTTGATGTTATTCTCCGTCAGCCACTGTAGAGTGGATTTGGCGTAATGTGCCGATGCCAAATCTGGCCAGAAGAGAGGAGGGGACTTGTGCTTTCTATACAATGGTAGCAACCTGTTCTTCAAACATTCCTTTTGATAAATCTCAGCATTTATAGTTCCTTTTGTATAGAAAATTGAAGAACGCAAGCCACATGTGCAAATAGCTTGCCAAATGAGCACCTTCTGACCGCATTTCTCCATCGCAACAGTCGTATCTGCGGTTGGCACACGTTCCCCAACAGATTTAGTATAAAACTCCGGCCCCGGTAGCGTTCTTGAATCTTCTTTAACGTATGTTTCGTCATCCATCAAAATGCACTGGTCGACATTGTCCAAAATGCAGCTGTACAGCTTTCGAGCCCTGGTTTTGGCACGAGACTTTTGTTCCGGAGTTTGTTTGGGCACTTTCTGCTTTTTGTACGTCTTCAAGTCATTCCTGCGCTTGATTCGTTGAATCATTCCGATGCTGGTCCTGAACTTCTTGGCTAGATCGCGAGTAGAGGCAGATTTGTTCCGTTGAATATAATCCACAACTTTTTGGTCCAAATCGGGGTTGCTGGAGCCGGGTTTCCGGCCACTTCTTGGTAAATCCTTGAGAGAGCACTCCTTACCAAACTTTTCGATGATGCGTTTTACACTTGCCGGGTGAACATTTACTCTTTTCGCAATCTGGTTGTAAGTAACACCCTTTTCGGTGCACCAAGTGTGCAGAATTTTCTTTTTAGTCTCAAATTCAATTCGCGACATTTTGAATACAAATTTATCAACGGAAATGAATGAACCGAATAATCATTTTTGACATGTAAACAAAGCAAATGGCGCTTACACGCTAAAAATATATACAGTAGTTTATGCGTAATAACGCATCGAATGTTTATAACTACTTTTCGATACACTTCTTAACTTGACCTAACCAGTATCAACCTTGAGCAATGTTGTTTTCAGCAAACAGAAGACAAAAAATAAAACTGGATTAAATTGTTGTTCAAATTTTTAATTGTAGCTCACTCTCCAGCTTGGCATCCAGTAATCATACGCATCGCAAATCGAACAATATTTCCAATCTATACTCTAACTAATCTGACACCTTGAAAACAAGGGTTCAATTGCTTATCTTGCGGATTTATTCGATGAATTTCTCTACTCAATCTCATCGAAAAAAAAAAGAAAAAAAACGGAACAAGGAGTTTTATATAACAACAAAAACCAAATGATTATGGATATCACGAACCCTTCTGAATAATAGTGTATTGATATTCAGATTTTTTACCATGTTCTATATAACAAATGAATAAATACCAACATAACTTGCCACAGAAAGTTGAAAGATTGAAGATTAAAATTATGAAATCTTAAAGTAAATTGCGGTATATCCCGCCCGTATCACACCTGATGTTTGTGCCTTTATATAATCGTCATACGACGTGGTAGCGAAATAAATGAGAAGAGTTTTAAAGGCGGAAGAGTTTTTCAACCGGAAAAAAATATCACAGTGACCACGTAGAACCAAAACTGTTCAGCTTCTTTCGATACTCTGGTAATCCGTGCACTTGTTGTTTCTTGTATGGTTTGTATTCCAGATCATGTCTGAGGAGCCTGTTAATTTAAGCAGAAGACATTTGAAATTGTTGGCTCAAATTGAGGCCAAATTCCGTTTAAAATTCGTTCCCTCGCACATTTCATCATTTTCTTGGTTCTGGCACCTGTTGAGTATGAGCATTTCCAGTTTTCAGTTACCAATCAGACCGAGCCCGGTGTGGCCCCTGTTGTAGTTGTCTCCATTGCCTTTGCTCCATGGCCAGTGGGCTGTCGTCCGAAATTCTTCAGCCATGACCAACCCATCGTAGTCGACCGATTTTAGCGATGTGTACGATGGAAGGTTCTCCCAGTAACTGATGCAATTCGTTCATTCGCCTCCTCCGCGTTCCGTCTTCCATCTGCACTCCACCGTAGATCGTACGCAGCACCTTACGTTCAAAGACACCAAGGGCGCGTTGGTCCTCCACTAGCAATGTCCATGTTTCGTGGCCATAGAGAACTGTCAGTCTAAATAATATCCAGAGTTCAAAGCTGGCACGATTGCCAGCCATAATGCGTTTTTGTATCTCTCTGCAGGTGTCGTTATCGGCAGTCACCTATGAGCCCAGATAGACGAATTCGTCTACTACCTCGATTACATCACCGTCAATCTGAACTCGTAGTAGGAGGCTAACATTGTTTTCTCGGGTGCCTCTTCCCATCATGTGTTTTGTTTTCAACGCATTAATCACAAGCCCACAAGTTGGGTTGGGGGAGGACAAATTAGAACTATTAGAACAAAGTTAAAGGTAGTCTTGTGCGCGCGTGTGTGTGTGTGTGTGTGTCTAATTCACCTCCCAATGACCGGCAGTGCTTTTATGGCAGATATTTGTCTGCCCCTATTTTTGACATTATGCTATCTATATGTGCAAACACTTTTAGCCCTGGAGATAAAAGGTGATAGCTTTATTGCTGTTCCAACGACCTATTTCGAGAATGCCTGTTTCTACACGTACGTTTTGAGGTCGCTATCATGTGCAATAAGGCCTGCATGAATACACTCATATATCAATTGTCCTGGTTTTTTTGCTTCCACTGTGACCCTTTCAGGCTCTTTTTTGTTTCTTTTTTTGTTGTTCAAGTATACAAACATATTCGCTCCTCTGCCAAAAACAGCCAAACCAAATGTAGTATCTGTGTGTTGATGCTTTCCAGAAAATTGCAGACCCATAATAAAACTCAGTTATAATTAAACTGTTGAAATTAATAGACGATTCTTTGAATTGTGAATAGAAATTTGCAAAATTATGCAATTTATGAAATTATGCATATTCTATACCTATTGTATGAAAATAAGAACAGGTGTCGAATTAAAATTTAAT
This sequence comes from Aedes japonicus, assembly GCA_034211315.2. Lineage (NCBI taxonomy): Eukaryota > Metazoa > Arthropoda > Insecta > Diptera > Culicidae > Aedes > Aedes japonicus. Next base: position 332,257 of record JASCZW010000226.1, on the reverse strand, counting down.
GTGCTACTACTATTGGGTTCAAATGCTGTTCTGGTCCACATCACCCCTGGCAACACTAGTTTGCATCGTTCTAATTTCGTAAAGATCCAGATAAGCCATGGAACGTGGTAGTTATTAAGCTACTACAAGGTTTTGCCAATGCCCAGGGAGGAGACTATCTAGATCGTAAATGTGTTTTGAAAACCTAAGCGAATGTTTCTTCGAAAATCAGTTATTGTCATGAAAAAATAAAATAAAAAATTTTAGATAGCATGCATGTAATATCGTAAAGCACACCAAAATACGAATGTAATAATGAATGAAAAGAAAATTATTCAAACAAGATGGGGAATATTACATTGATGTATTTTTTTCCGTCTATTTTGTATACATTCTTTCCGACAACAACGCAAATTACACCATATATTCGACATGGTTGCCATGTGCCTGTACTTTGTTGCAAAATTCATTGTTATGTTACAACTAACGCCCTCGATGAGACAAACGAACTAAGTAAAACAGGTTCTGCAAACATTCACAAAAGTGTACAGAAGATAGAGTGAACAAAACGAATGTTTCCCAATCCCCTCCATCGCATCAAGGAACCACTTAATAGGTTAGTCAAAAAGTTACAACGTTCAAGGTAGTCTTCCCTAAAAATTCCCTTCCCTAATACATATTCTCTTTCTTATCGTCGGATGACAAGTCTTACACTGATTTGGATGAGGAGAGAACATCACTCGGTTTTACGGTGAAAACTGAAGCCCAAAATCAGCTTGCGTATTCAAAGAAAAAAGAAAAAAAGGCGTATCTATATCCTTCTATTTTCGGCAGCTCTTACAATGCACAGGAACATCCATCTCTTCCGGAAGCATCCGAAACCAAAAAATCAGGAAAAAAACCCTTTATTTAGATTGTTCTCATTGGATGTTTCTCGAAAATTGTAATCCTCTGAAAAGATTTTTTATAGCTTCCCACTGTAAATCTGTTGTGAAGCAATTCATGACGCGTTTATTTTTTTTCGTGTACGTAGAACCTCTAAGCACTTCTTAACATACACGGCTTTTGTACGCGGACAATTAACAACAAGATTGAACAATTTGTAGAAAAAGGAGCTATCTAACAAGAGTAAGATGGGTAGAAGAATCTGCCCCTTATTCACAAACTGTTGACAACGGGAAGTTGGAATTTCCATACTCCCTATCCAGTTCGCTTCACTCGGGTGTCCTGGTGGTCCCTCCCATATACCAATTATATGAATTTATATGTAAGAGAATAAATTATTTCTATTTCAACAAAATATCCGACATGCACGAGTTTGTTAATGTAAAGAAAAAGAGTACGTAGGGTAGGGAATGGATTAATCAGGGGAGACTGTATTAATCAGTTGTTAAGAAATAGGTCTAAAACTCCTACATTTTCCAAATCATTTCACTTTAATGAAATGCTCTATCACTTTTAATGTATAAGCTCTATCTATCGGGCTAATGATTCGATGTATAAATCATGATTTATTACTAATTTATTACGGTCATTTTGAAGATTTAAAATACATCATCCAGAAAACAACCAGTTTCCTACCTGTTGAAGAAGTTCGCTCAAATTTTGCACTTGTGTATTTTGAATTTGATCTCGTTTCGGATGTTTCGGAGCTGTACGATTATACTCAACGATAAATAATGCCTCGCTGTTAAGCGGCAGCTACGGTATCACCGTTGCTTTTGAGAGAGCCCATGTTTCCTCTCTTCTTTCTTAACCATGAATATAGCGCACCGGTATTGTAACGTGTCACTGTCGCATTGTCTAACATTTCCGTGCGAGTAAATGAAATAAGAAATACACATTGCCAATCTAAAGATCAATGACAAACTAAAGCTGCTGGTAGACGAGTTTGTGATCATAGCAATAGACATGTTTTGGTTGATTGTTTTCGAGAGTGGATGAAGAAATTGTCGTTTGCAGCAAATCATGAGCTGGCCTATTAATTTCGCCTTCGCACACATGCACGGAACCGCACTCATACAATATAGTTGGTTTAGGTACAGATTGCGGAGCTGAAGAAAACATTTTCTTGATCGGAAAGCAATCCAGATGCTTTTAATACGTTCCTGCAATTGTGAATATTAGTCCATGGCTCTGAAATTTTCTGAGTGTAATGCTTGTTTCTGAAGGTATGTTCCGAAAAGCCAGAAGTAAGCAGAGGGATTAACGTCTAAATATTGGCAGTTTCAATTATAGATTACACGCAGCCGAATTTTCCGACGCAGCCGAATTTTTCTCGAAGATACACATTTTTTTTTGGCGCATCTGCTCTTGTTCCGATGCCAACTCGATAACCACTTGAAATTTTGCCTACGAGAACAGTACACTCTTACTTAGTACCAGTCAAAATTTCTTCATTGTTTAGCTAGACGCTAAAAAGTTATCATTGCATGTTATTTTTTTTTTAATCCACGACCCAGTAAAGGGTGTAGGGAATCAAATTGCGACATTCACAAATGTTCGGAAAAACACGCCCGTTCAACCAATCATCTTCAAACTTTCGGGGAGTAAAATAAATGTTATGAATATTTTCCCATGTTTGTTTTATTCAATTTCAATTCTGAACATTACACTCTTACTAAGTTCCAGTCAAAATTTCTTCATTGTTTAGTTAGACGCTAAAAAGTTATCATAGCATGTCATTTTTTCTTTCTGCCCTCCTCGAGTAATCGACTCTTTTGCTCTTAACTTTATCCCTAAAATCACTGAATTTTGAGAATGACAACGTGGCTCTTTACAGTGTACTGCGGCTATACAAATAAATGAACTTATTGAAAAAATCTCTTGTATTACTTTAAGATATTAGAGTGTTGTTTTTATCCAAACGACTCATCAATAAATTCTCTTAGTCATTTAAGAATGCAATGAGAACCATACTAGAATATTTTTGAATCCCACGAATCAACAGTGAAATTTCGAAAACAAAATAATCGAATCGCTTCGTCTGTTTGTTTATGATAATATTATTCTCCTCAGCCCAGTCATTCAAGCTTTCCGTGTCGAATGCTCGAAGATTTTTATCTTGCCTCGCGGCACTGATTTACTCGAATAAGTCACGCGGACTAACGACATTGATTCGACGCCTGATTGCCCATAAGCCACAGCTTTGTTGGGATGAATGAAAAATATATCTCCACGATCAACTCCACCCGTTTGGCTGTTGGTACTTCATTAGGGTGGCTGATTAAAAAAAAATTGTTCATAATCCAAAAACTTTAATCTAAAGAATAATTCCTAAAAAACTGACGAAGATGTGAGTAAATTGTAAACTAACGTCAATTTCTATGGGAAATTATTAAACAACTTATAAGATCCTAGTTTTCAAAACAATGCCCAACTAGTTGCTTTTTGATCATTGTCATTGTCAATCATTTCCAAAACTATAGGAAATTTAACAAATTTCATATTTCCAACAATGATTCACCCTATTCCACACATAATAGCCTTCCAATCCCCGTTTTTTGTCATCCTCCACCTCAACATTGGTCCCCAAAATAGGATCCGCTGATCAGGCGACAATAGAGAACTCGACAATACCTGCCCAAATTCGATACCGCCGCGCAACTAGTTTGATTCAACGCGCGCGAAATCATTAAATTACCATCAAACCGAAATAAACTAGCGAATAATGATTTGCATAAATTTTGCACCACTTACAAACAGCAAACCGCTTGTCCGTAATAAATGATCCGCGTTAAACGAACCGTCTGTCAACCGGCGTCGGGTGTTTGGTCCGTGTAGTGGGTGGTTCGTGATTCATGTTTCGTGAAACGGTGCGGAACGTTCACAAAATTTGGCCACATTTTGGTTGACGGCAATGACAATGTTCCGATGATTGGTAGATTTCGGATTATGGACGGAAAGGTAGATCAAAGATAAATAGGACGGCCGCAGAAGAAAATAGATAACCATAAATATGCCGATCAGTTCGCGATCTCATGCGGGGGAGTGGCTTACCGAACAGCTGTGGCAGTTGAAATCGAGCTACATTTAAGCGGATTGACATTTTAGGAAGTATTTGAACTGGCACGATTTCTCTCTTGATGTTCGATTAGACCTTACAGAAATCGAATGATTCATGGTCTTGAGTCGAATTTGGATTGGATTCGATCAAATGGAGTACATCTGGATGCATCCAATCCACTCAACACCACTCGGCATATGCAAAATTGACCTTCTCACAATATGACTAACGATGAATCCTATCCGCGTCAACACCTTTCCAGGAAGGTGTTGAAAGTATCGACCTCATATGCTTCTTTTATTGCCAAACCTGCAGCTTCATTTCAAGCTGTGCATGCTTCCGCGGCATCAGATTTAGGAACCCTTTTGGCAGTGTCCACAGCCACCGTCGCCACTGTCGTCGCCATTGTCAATGCAGCAAAGATTTATCGCCTAGGTCATAGCACCTTCCAAGAACCGAAAGGGAAGGCGTTGGTAGAAAATTTAAATTTTTAATTGAAACTTATTAGCCGCAACAGCAACCAGTAGACGATACCGTGTGACAACGAGACGGAAAGCACGGTCTTATTGCTTTGTTTGGTGGCGGCACCTTAAACAGAGCGCCCAAATGTTTGTCCGGCCACGGTTTACGATTTGGTCAGTCACGAACATTCTGTGGACGTTTTTTTTTTTGGAAATGTTATTGTAATTAGTTGCATTCGGTTATGGATTCCATCGCGCCCGCTCAAAGCTGGCCTCCGGTTTGGAAACCGACACACGTCCACCGACTGTCAGCGGAAATGTTAATTGGGTAATTTGAAAAATGGACTACCGTTTCACCGACAGGACGGGATAGATTTATTGGTATGTAATACTTGAAAGTTTGGTGATAATTACAATAGCTGGGTTGCAACAATCCATTATTGAAATAATGGGTTTGATTAACATGTACCTCTTGCTAGTCAATAGAAACATTGTGGTTATTGCTTCAAACACTGGTAAAAGGATTACCGTGAAGCGGAGTAACAATGATCACTTTATATCGTTATAGCCTGAATATCTTGTCTTTAAAGGTTAGCTTAACCTGTTTTTCAATTTTTATAACAAGTAGCTCTTAGTCTCTCTTACAGCTGAAATAAATACTTGCTGTGAACTACTGTAAAAATGTGGTTTCCCATTCACCAATCAATCTAAAGTGTTACAATAATGTCCGACTCACCCTCTATTTTTACACTAGAATGACGAGTTAAGTCATAGTATGTAAATCACGAGTTAAATGATTTAATTAATTTATTATAGCTCTGCATAAGGTTCTCCCTTAGCTCAGTCGGTAAAGGCGCAGCTACAAAGCAACACCGTGCTGCAGGTGGTTGGGTTCGATTCACGGTCTTGTTTAGGAATTTTTCGTTAAGGAAAATTTGTCGACTCCCTGGGCATAGGGTATGATTGTACTTGCCACACAATCATACTAATGCAAAAATGGTACCTGGAATCGAAAGCTCTTAATTATTTAATAACTGTGGCTGTTGCGCAAGCAATCAGACAGACAGACAGAAGAAAAGTTATTTCCGATTTCGTAACTATATTTGCCGGGTGATGTTATAAAATCCCTTTGGAAGAATGATACAATATAACTAAGGTTAGATTCTTCGTTGTGGGTTTTTGCTTAGTATTGTGAAATGACGATTTCAATGTTTTGGGTTTCAATTGTACCTAGTCTCATTGCATGTACTTACGTTTAGTGTTCTTCTTTTGTTTTAACTTAATCTGTCCGTACTTGCACGACCATCCGTACCATATGTTTAATTACTGTAAGGAATTGTTTTAGAAATAGGTTATATCTGCATGTTTTCTTTTACGTTCGTGTTTACCTGTATATATCGTTAACTAATATGTTCTGTGTATATCGTAAACTAATGTGTCCTGTGATTATCAAAAACTGGCATCAATCGCGATATATTTAATTAAAATTAATAGAAAAAAAGAACTAAATAATTGCACTTCTATTTACGATTTCCCTAACTCACCTATGCACATACACTTTAGGATGACTGGCGAATAATTCTCGTACTCACGGAAACGTCACCCAGCGCTCGGTGGGTGGTTGACAGCTCGGTTGCCAGTTTGAGAACCAGGGTCAATGTTGCTGAGTTGCGAGAGGTGTGACACATCCCGTAGGGTTGTGACAGTGGCTGTGCATTTAGAACACTAAGTTGAGAGCAAGTACTAAGCTCATTTCGAGAGCAATAAGATTCAAATGCTTAAAAAAAAGTTCTGCATTAAATTAATTAATAATAACTATTTATATTATATGACAACTGTTGTAAAATCTGTATCAACATTAATCCAGACACCTTCAAATCATTGTAACTTTTGAAAAATTGCACGTAGGATTGAAAAATTTCACTGTGGAATAGCTGAGAGTCTATGACGAGAAAGACTATGATTGATGTTTACATTTCATGTTTAGTATTCAAGATGGCGAAGAAAGAAAAACAAGTGCGCGAGAGAATTATGTACCGGCGTACGGCAAATCCTGATTTGTCAATACGGGACCTTGCAAAAACATTGGATTTGCCTTAATCCACTGTTCACAATGTGCTCAATTAATTTTTGAAACGTTTGACGGTGGAGAGGAAACCGAGAAGTGACAAAAACATTGGACCGCTCCAAACCCATATCTCTTCATTCGAACGGTGGCTCGTAAAATAGGGATGTCGCCTGATTTTGTCCAAAAATCAAAACAACGTTTGGGACTTAAATCGTATAAAATAAAAACAGTTCCAAACGACAAACAGAACTTGGCAGCGAATATTTGACGAAGTTTTCATGCGTTGTTATGGACGATGAAACATATGTCCTGGAGGATTTCAAGCAGCTTCCAGGGCTGGTTTTTTATTCTGCTATGGCCAGAAATGTTACAGCTGAGCATTTCAGAACGAAGAACGCATCAAAATTTCCAAAAAAAATACCTTGTGTGGCAAGCAATTTGCACGTGTTGCAAAAAGAGTAAATCTTTCGTCATTACAGGCACAATCAACAAGGAGATCTATCAGAAAGAGCGTCTGCAGAAGCGGTTGCTACCCTTCATCAAAAGTCACAAAGAAAAACTTTTGTTCTGGCCCGATTTGGCATCATGCCACTATGCAAAAACTGTGATGGAGTGGTACCAAGCAAATCAAGTGAACATTGTACCAAAAACCTCAAACCCGCCAAATTGCCCAGAACTACGACCAATCTAAGAGATATTGGGCTCTGATGAAGCGGAAGCAAGGAATCAAAGACATCAAACACTTCCAGCGAATTTGGACAAAGACGGCTTCTACGATTTTTGAAGAGTCCCCGACCAAAAGCGAATAACATAAAAATTACAAAATTATAAAAAACCTTGTTACGACTAGCTGATTATGATATATATATATTTGTTTAAAGCATTTTTATCTGGATAGTTGTAAAACAAGCTTATAACAAATTATGATATATTGCCCTGGGTGGCACAAGCTGCAGCCGGGCCCGACCAGGAGGGCATAACATAAAAATAACAAAATTATAACAAACCCTGTTACGACTAACTGATTAAGATATCAATTTATTAAAGACCTTTTCATCTGAATTATTGTAAAACATACTTATAACAAATTAAGATATAATGCCATGGTAGTCACAATCTGCGTAAAGAAATTAATGAATTCTAACACTAGCTGATATGATTTTGCTACATCGTAACAAAACGGTAACAAAGTTTGTTTTGTTTATATTATATCTATATCATAGTTTGTTATAATTTTTGTCACCTCTAGAGGATTTTTTGTTACAATTTCTGTTATTTTAACATCCGCGTTCTGAATTCTAACAATCTATGTTATAAAAACAGCGTAACTGAATAACAAAACTTGAAATAATTTTGTTGTTCCCTCTTGGTCGGGTAGCAATAGTTTAACTAGACTAGAATCCCCATTTGGCCATCCATTCCGCTCTCACCGGCTTCCGAACTCCTCTGACATTTCTCGGCTGATGGCGAGTATTATCAGCGAGAATGATGCCAATTGGGATCATTCCGGCAATGACGCATATTGCCTCCGATGAAATAGTTTTCACTCACGACTCGCATAGTTATGAGCCTGAACGTACTGCTCAACTTCACCCGGTTTCGCTTGGTTTCCAGCGCCGCGACCAAGTCTGGACCTCCGTTTCTCTGTATCGATGATGATACACTAGCCTGTAGACGCCGCCTATTACTGCTATGTCCGTAGCTATTCGGCATGATTCTGGCCTCTGTATTGATGGCCTACGCCAACTTTTCACAGACATAACGGGTGTTCAATAAACAATTATAATTTTTTCAGTGATATAGTAAAAAAAAGTTTTTTTTTCACCGATTTCAGTATTTCTAATTAAAAACATAATGTTTATTCTTCAAAAAAAAAATCGTCAATGAATATTGGGAAGAGGCCCTGGTCAACCGTACGACGCAACTAAGTCGCGATGCTCTCACAAGAGCACTGAACGGCACTGACGTCCATCTTCCGGATACAGTTCCGCATCCTCGCTGTCAACTTCTTCAGATCCTTGGCCCGCTAATTATTTTTGTGTACTAGAGCACTGAGAGAGCCGAAAAAATCCTCAATGGGACGGCACTGGGGCAAGTTGATTGGGTTCCTTTCTTTCGTCACATACGGTATCTTTTCTGCTCAAGATACTCCAGCGTCTTCGTGGCGTAACATACTTCCCATTCGCATGATGCTCCTTTAAAAACGGCAGAAGATTTTTTTCAAGACACTTCTCCTGGTACACTTGTTGATTGATGGCCAGACCGCTCGGCTTGAACCACGGCTTTGAAATCCCTCTATCCGAAATGGCGATGTACAGCATAACTTCGTTTCAAATTTATGCTTAAACTTATATTTACTTCGGGGGGTGTGGCCGACTTGTTGCTGGAAAAGTAGCTGTAATTTCCTTGAATGTGGGTCTTCAAAAGCGGAACATAACTTTCGTCGTCCAGCATGAACGACGTCTCGCGGTAGTTCTTCGTCATCCACCGGCACTGCGATTTCACGGTCGCTATCTGCTCGTCCGTGTACTTGAGGGACCTAGTCCTTTTCCGGCAGACGATGTCCTCCATCTTGAGGGTTCGGTGAATCAAGGTATGGGAGCAGTGATATTTTCGGCCGGCGTTACGCAAACTCGTTCCGTTCTTGCTGTCGAACAGCATCTTCGCCGGAAGGCCGCTACCGTCATCCGCTCCACGCTCAGGGATGCCAGGATCGGGTAAACTGTACTCACGGGCACGGTTTCGTCTCGAAAGTGGTCTACCGTAAACTTTTTTCCACGATGACAATGCGTTTCGTAAAGCCGTACAACAGGCTCGCGGAGTGCTTGCTGTTTCGATGCCATCTTCGATTGAACAGACAGCATCCGTGCGAAATGAAACATGCCACCCATTTCTAGGAAGTCCAGAGAGCAATTCTTTTGGAGAGAAGAAAAATTTACGCTCTTTACTTTAATTCCAGAAAGGTATTGACATCATTCTCATTTTTATATTGAACACCCGTTAATCTAAGTGGCTTTTGAAATTTAGCCGGTTGTCAACCATCACGCTCAGATACTTCAGCACGCACTTCGAGGCTATGGCAAGCCCTCCGATGATGGTGTCTGCTTGCTGTACCGCTTTGCAGTTGCTGACCATCAGCACCTCCGTTTTGTGGTGGGCTATCTGCAGCTTCGACTCCTGCATTCAGTTTTCCATTATGCCGAAAGCTTCGGTCGCCAGCATTTCCACTTCTTCCAGTGTTTTGCCTTTCACTGATAATACGATGTCATCCGCATAGCCAACGATCACTAAGTCTTCGGGAAGTTTAAGCGTCAGCACCCCGTTGTACAGTGCGTGTTGGGCTAAGCGTGGAACCTTACGGAGCTCCCGCCCTAAAGTTCACTGATTTCCGCCCCAAGGAGGTCTCGTCAGCACCCGGTTCAGAAAGTAACTCTTCAGAATTCTGCGCAGGTAATCAGGGACCCTCATTTTTTTTAGTTTCTTAATTATCGAGATTTGCAACCCTGGGCTAATTCATCTCCCGTCGTCACTCAAATAAGTTTTGAGTATGTTTGTAACTTGTCCGGGGGTGAGTTTCGTACTCGTGATTTTTGGCGTGAGAGGTATGGTGTTAACCTCTACGCCGGGGTCGCCCCAGGGACCCTTATTCTGGCGCTATTGAAGCGGTCTTAACGTCGATCATTACAACTGTTTGGACGCCTTTACGGCTTGTTTCGATCACTATCCGAATGGCATTCACCGTAAACTTCCCTCTCCAGAAACCGAATTGCATCCTCGATAGCCCGTGCTCGCTCTCAGTCAATTTCGTCAGCCTGTTGAGGATGATCCTCTCCATGAGTTTCCTAAGCGTATCCAATAGGCATATTGGCCAAAAACCCCGGAGGCTTTTCTGGCTTCGGCAACTACACTAGTTTCTGTATGCTCCACTTGTTCGGGAAAAGTCCTTTCTCTAGACATTTCTGTAACACATTCCTGAACATTTCCGAGAATGCCTGAATCGCCACTTTCAGAGCCACATTAAGGATTCCATCCGGATCAGGTGCCTTCCGCATCTGCCACGAGCTCCTCGTTCGAAACTTGTATGTCCTCAGCGTTACGTGGCCACATCATGCTTCGGAAAAAATCGATCTACGATAACCTTCAGTTTTGAATGACACTCTGCAGCCATTGTTGGGCCTATGATCTTCGCCATGACAATACGGTACGCGTCGCACCAGGGCTCTTCAGCGGCTCGGTACCTTCTGACAGTTCGTCTTGCTCAGTTTTATCTCTTGTTTAAATTCAGCCTTGACCGCTCGGAACACTACCCTATGCACCTCTCTGCTTCTGTGGTTTAGCTCTCTGGACACGTCTTCTGGCTCTGAGACAACTAGCGCGCAGGATGCTGAGTTGCTAATTCCACCAGTAAGGTGGGCGCCTCTTGTTCCTCGGCTCCAGTTTCCTCGGCTTGGTTGCGTCGCATGCCCTTACAGATGTATTCGTCAGCTCGTCCGCGCTTCGGTGCGAGAGTTCGTTGTCGAATCGAAGTGCTTCAACAAAGTTTCTTTGTCGAAGACCTGCGTTTTCCACTTCCGCTCGCAAATAGTTGTCCTTCGTATTGCGGTAGGATTTCGCTGGTCGATCCTATATCGGATCTTCAGATGGTCGCTATGGGTATACTCCTCACATACTCTCCAGTTCATATTTGTCATCAGTGACGGACTATAGAAGGTTACATCGATGACGGATTCACGACCGTCCCTGCAAAAAGTGCTGACGGAACCTACGTTTGATAGTGTAATTTCCAGTTTTGCCAGAGCTTCTAGCAGGCTGCACCCTGTAGCGTTGGCACATCTGCTGCCCAACTCCACAGCCCAAGCATTGAAGTCTCCTCTGATGGCGATCGGTCTTCTTCCAATGAGCTTTTTGGTCAGTGCATCCAGCATCTGGTGGAACTGCTCCATGGTCCACCTTGAGGGTGCATAGCATCTGCATTAAAAGATCCCGTTGATTTTGGCCATCACGAAACCTTCGCATAAACTGGATACTTCTTCCTGGATGGGGAATTCTTCTTGGATGGGGAATCTGCCCATCACTTGTATCGCAGCCATCGCCGCTCTAGCCTCCAGCCATGTGGTCGTTTCCGTCCTCCTTTTTGTAAACCATGCATCTCCGTTGCGTTGTGTAGTGTCTTGCAAAATTACCCTCTTACCCGCATTTCCTGCACAGATCAGATCTGTCAGAACTTTTACAGTTCTTCACCTGATAACCAAAACCCATGCACTTGAAGCATCTCTTAAAGGCTTTCTAACTCGACCCGATTCCAACAGTTTGTTGACTGAAGCTGTCGGCGGACGTATCGCCGCCGTCAGTGTGCTAGCGTTCGCCTTCCTCATACGGATTGTCATTGGTGCATCTCCAAGATCGCAGTTCCACTTCAGAGCCTTCCTCAGCTCTTCTTCTGTTGTGCTCTCGTCAAGATCCTTGCACTCGATCACAATCTCCTGTGAGAGAGTTCTAATTATTGCCTGCTCACCAACAGACTTTTCGACGAGCGTCTTGAAGGCTGTGCTCTTGATGGAAGGATCCTTCTTCACCCTCTCCTCTCCTAGTGTGTCCCTTTTCCTTTTCTTCGAGCGTGCATTCTGGAGTTTCTTCGGCGTCTTTAGTGCTTCAACGGTTGTCTTTTGGCTGTCCTCAAGAATGGCGTTTTCTCTCTAATCATACTCCGTTTGTTCGCCGTAGTTTCTTCTGTGGTAGTTGAAGCACCAAACTAGCGATCTAGCCAACGCACAGCCTTTTTTTTCGCAAATCAATTTCCGTGTCCCGATCCAAAACGTCCGATTGTAAGGGCGGTCAACTTAAGTTTCAACTTCGAAAGCAAGCACTTTTCCAACTTGAAAATGATTTTTCCGTACACATGTTACAGTTGGGACTGTTGCCCCGACGCGGAGGTCCTCGTTTGCTGCGGGGCCTTGGTAGCTGTCTTTTCCCTCGTTGTCATTTACAGTGCAGTTTTAGCTGGAGTAGTGCTCATTTACTGATGCACAAAACTCGATTCGCACAACTTTCTTACGCTTCAAAAGCAGCTTGTGTCGAGACTTAATTCACCTTCCAACGACCAGCTAAAGTGAAGTCCAGGAGAAGAAACTCAACTGTGACTTCCGAATTGACAATCGCGGTAAAACAGGAAAACCGGCGGTGCGCTAAGCTTACTACAATCAATCTAAAGGGTGTTTCGATCAAAATTTGGTTGACTTAAACTTGACGCATTTCCTTTCACCCTTCATTTTGAAGATGTGTGCGTGTAGCATTATGCCTTTATTTTGATTTTGAAATCCGCACTTCAGTTATCAAAATGCCGTCGAAGGAAGAGAAGCAACGCAACCAAATTTAGCACGTGCATGGCGAAAATCCTAACTACTCTCACGCCAAGTTGGCGAAATTGTTGAATGTGGCTGAATCAACTGTTACCAACGTATTCAAAGTGTTCGGTGAACGTTTGTCAACAGCCAGGAAAGCTGGATCGGGGGGAAATCGAAAGCACAGCAACGACAGAAAGAGTTGCCCGCTGTTTCGAGTGGAACCCCAACCTCTCCGTCCGAGATGTCGCAAAGAAGCTGGGAGTGACGCCTTCAACCGTGAATAGAGCTAAAAAACGAGCTGGACTGTCGACTTACTAGAAAGTGGTGACTCCAAATCGCGACGATAAACAAAACCCGTCGGCCAAAGCACGATCGCAAAAGTTGTACACGACGATGCTGACGAAGTTTGATTGCGTGGTACCGGACGAGGAAAGGTGGCAGATATTTTCAAGCACATTAAGCTGTCAAAGTTCGCGAAGAAATATCTGGTGTGGCAGGCCATTATTTGTACTTGTGGCTTAAAGAGCAACGCTTACATTGCGACCGGAACCGTCAACCTGGAAATTTATCTGAGCGAGTGCCTCAAAAACGTCTACTGCCTTTCCTGAAGCGAAAAAATTGTTCTATTTTGGCCGGATTTGGCCATTACGGAAAAAAAAGTCATGGAGTGGTATGCAGCCAACAACTCAAGGACAATAACCCTCAGAACACGCCAGAGCTCCGCCCAATCAAACAATATTGGGCCATCGCCAAGCGGAACCTTAAGAAGACTCAAAAAGCTGTTGTGAGCGAGAAAGAGTTCAGGGCAAACTGGCGTTCTGCGGCGAATAAAGTGGACAAGGAGACTGTACAAAATCTTATGGTAGGTGTTAAACGAAAGACCCGGTAATTCGCATTCGGCAAAAAGGAAGCTTAGCTGAATATTTCTCCTGTATTCTGTATTAACTAAACATGAAAAGGAAAAAGAATTTGGCTTGTTAATAAAAACTTTGATCGACTCACACTCAGTACTGTTTCACCAAATTTTGATCGGAGCACCCTTTAGTATAGTCTCGTCGTATCTTTTGACGAAATTATGTCAAAAACATGTTTTCGGTAGTAAAATTATGAAACACCAAATACTTCCTACGGAGAACTAGTATCATCTAAAACATCGTCTAAGACCTTGTTATTTATGTTAAGCCCTTCTACAGCCCAGCTCATCAACCCAACTTGCAATCAACCATATTATATGATCAAAGTCAAGCACACTTAATTTACTCAAGCTCCAATAAAAAGATAACACACCTCGACTATTTCGAATAATCCCAACATCAATGGATGTCCTCTTCAAGATCATTGAAACCTCGTCAAATCATTGCGACCATTAAATCGAACCTCAATCAGCGGTGTTCATTCCTTTCTGCCATTTAAAACCCTAATAATCCCATTCATGGCACAAATCCGACATCAAGCACTTAAATTTGAACAAGCTTCACACCTTCTTCCCGGGCCATCTCCCTCCACGGAGGGCAAACACAAACGGAACCTTATCTAATACTCCATCGCTTTTGGACACACGGATGTCACTCTTCAATTTCCTTCGGCCATATTTTCAGTTGGATGGAAGAGTTGCGAGAATTAATTTTGGACCGTGGCAAATCGCACTTCTTCCACTACAACGTGGCTCTTAATCGAAATTGAATCAACCGAACCACCGGACTGGGATGAAAGATATCCAACCCGGCAATAGTCGATCGCTCGCCGATGATCGTAACATTTGAAATTTATGTAATTTCTACACTCACACTTTGAGAGAGAAGCGTTCGCCCAAGTAGAACTAATTTCGAGGCGAAGGAAGCGATTCCCATTACCAATTAGGCATGCACGGTGTAAGAAAGAGCGAGTAATATGCACTTTAGGCTCTGAAAGAATCGTGCTTCTCGCTACGTTAGAATGTTTTTGTTTCGTTTTCATACAAGGAATATTGGAAATGGCTGGCCCGTCGCCGTCGCGACCAAACGGGTTGATATCGGCGGTTTTCAAAGAGGAAGGTATAAATTCATCAACGAATTTAGATAAGCGCGATGTTCTTTGATGAAATGCCGCCTGCTGCATTCTTCTTTTCCTGATAAAAGTAGAATGTTCAAGTTTACTATGAGATTGAATGTGATAGGCCCAAACGACAGTTTTGATAAAGCGCCTGACAAGTTTGTTAATGGGATGATCCTATCCACCATTAATCCTCCATAAGCCAAAACAACCGCAACTGTGTATTGATTTCGGTTCGCGAAATTCCGTGATTTATTGAATTTCACTGGCAATCAACCGAACGCCTGGGGACTGTCGGTTTCGGAGAACTAGGTGTTTCATAAATCATACCGCTCTGCGGGTCTCCAAATTGTGTCACATTTCCTCGCTGGCGAGTGGGTGAACGTGATCATCGCTCGGCTGAAACGGAGACTTTCGGAGGACCCACATAACATACATAAGGCGTAGACTGTCTAATTCCTCCTTCTCGGGTTCAGCATCCGGATTCAACATGGGTGGTACTGAACCGAGGGGTGTTTGGATGCGTGGGTTTCTTCACTTGGTTAAGCTTCATTATGGATCGCTCCCTTGGAACGAACGAACTGAGACAGGTTATAAATAATCACACCTTCTCTTGGTGCCATACGGTTGAATTTAAGAAAAAAAAAGCAAGGATGGCTAAAGTTGCTACAGTCAATTGTATGCTAATGACTAAATAGACTCGCGCACACCGGATTAAGCGCAGCTGTTTGTAAAGATGGTTCAATCAAATGCCGGTGGTGATGCTGACTTGGTCGAATGAATCACTTCAGAATTTTTTAGTGGCTTCGTAATGGTGGAGTTTGTCAATTCCTAATGGAAAGCATCTGTTTCTAAACAAAGAAAAATCCTTAATCGATTTCAGCTTTCTGCCACAAAAATTATAAACTTCATGTAGCACTAAAGTTAATATATTGTATGTTGGATTATAAATAAAATTTCAGAACATTCCGACAAATCCTTCGGTTTAATAAAAGTGATCTTCTGTTTAGCCTGAGTGCATCCGAAGTTATTTCGAGTTGTCTTGTAGTACTGAAATATACATAAAAGGCCATTTCAAAAAATAGAAAATACTAACTCTCCGCATTAGTTACAAATCCAAAACCATGTGTCACCCAAGGCACATTCATAGAGATCTATACTTACAAATTTGTGCCAAATATAGTAAAACCCTACTCCGTCTCAAATGTTCAAATTTCAATGAGGTATATGGTCTTAAAAATGATAAGCTTGCATGAATTTTAATTTCCTATGTAGGAAATAAATATATTGGTATATCGTTAAAATTTGTCCTAAATTAGCTTAATGCAAATCTTTCTCAAACGTTTCTTAAAAGTGTCCATGGTTAGTCTTTTGGCATTCCCCAGTTTGCCCAGCATGTAGCCCCATGCATAGAAGCTGAGAGGATTTAAATCAGGTGAAGAGGTAGGCCAATCTTTCGACGAATAAAATCCGGAAAATTGTCCTAACAGCGCGAAGGCGCTGCTACAGAGCAACACCACGCTGGAGGTGGCTGAGTTCGAATCCCGCTCTGGTCTAGGAATTTTTCGTTGAGGTAAATTACTCGACTCCCTGGGCCTAGGTTATGATTGTTCTTGCCACACAATCTTACTAATGCAAAAATGGTACCTGACATTGAAAGCTCCTAAATAATAACTGTTAAAAGGCATTTAGAACACTAAGTTGAGAGCAAGCAATAAGCGAATTGTGGAAGCAATAAGCTTGAAATGCTAACAAGAAGAAGATTGAAATTGCCACTACAAACAGTTCGAGATGCAATGAAACGATACAATGAGCTTGGAAATTTAGAGGATCGTTCTGGACGAGGCAAAAAACAAAATAATGAGTAAACTATCATGTAATATAAGTTGTAGAGTTAACGGGATGTTATAAATGTCTAGTACTCATTTAAGAAGTTCTACATGCTCAAGAGTGAAACACGCAAGTCCCCTTAAGAATATGTATCCGAGCATTATGTTTCAAATGGTATTTCAAATGTCGTAAAAAATTAAATTCCTCCAGAATTTCTTGGAAAACTTTTTGTAATTTTTTTGTTTTGTTTTTTGTTGTTTATTGAACTTTGGAACTTTAGGGAAGTTTTCTCTTGAACTTCGAGGAAGTTTGTTCCTGAATTTCTGAAAAATGCTTACTTGAACTACTAGAAAGTACCCCCTATATATCTGGAAAGTTTCTTCTTGTTTGTCTCAGAAGTATCTACCTGAACTTTTAGAAATTCCTGGACTTCGAGAAAACCTCGTTCTAACATTTTGGAATGTTCGATTCTGAACTTCAGCGAAGCTTTCTAACACTTCTGGGTAGTTCCAACTAAACTGTTGAGAAGTTTCGTGTGGAACTTCTGGGAAGTCCTCTCCTGAATTCCTGATTTTTTAAAGAAATTTATTCTTGAACTTTTTGGTAGTGCCCTCTCTGGTAAGTTTTTTCTTGAAATTCGGAGAAGTTTTTCCTGAGCATATTCTTTCTAAACTTCTGATCAGTCCTATCTTGAACTCCGAGGTAACTTTCTCACCGAATCTTTGGGAAAGTGGTCTCCAGAATTTCTAGGAAATTTCATTACATTTGTTCGAAGTTTCTTCCTGAACTTCTGAGAAGTCCTCTTCTGAACTTTTGGTATGTTATTCCTGAACTTCTGGGTAGTTTGTTCATGAATTTCTGATTCTGAAATATTTTTTTCTGTTGTTTTGAAAGGTTTCATTCTTAACGTCGAGAAATCCTCATTCTGAAATTCTGAAGTATTCTGTTCTGACCTTCAGAAAAACTCTGTAGCACTTGTGGGTGGTTTCAACTAATCTTTTACGAAGTTTTTTTTCCGGAATCTCTGGCAAGAATTTTACTAAAATTCAGAGAAGTTCACTCAAAAACTACTTGGACGTATCGTCTTGAGCGATGTCCAAGTTTGTTCCTGATTTTTGGAAGAATTATAGGTAGCTGATCCCTAGTTAGTTTCTTCCTGAACTTCGGGGAAGTTTTTCTCTAGACTTCTGCATCTTGAATTCCTAAAAAGAACTTCAGAACCGCTGGAAAGTTCCAAACTTCTAAGAAGTTCTCTTCTTTTAACTTCTTCCTGAAGGTCCTGATTTTCGAGGAAGTTATCTTCTGAACTCTTGTGAAGTATGGTCTTTAATTTCAAACTTTGTTTGGACCTAAATATTTTTTTCTGAATATTCCTGTTTGAACTTCTAACAAGTGCTTCTTCTACTCCTGAGAAGTTTCTACCTGACAACCGGAGAAGTTTTCTTTTTTCCAGGAAGTCTCTTCTTGAAGCTCTGGGAAGCCTTCTTATGAACTTTCTAAGATGTGCCCTAAGTCCTGTGAGTTATTTTTCTATACTTCTAGGAATCTTATGATGACGAAATACTGCCATCAATTGTAGCAAGACAACTTTCCATAGCAGAGGAATAATCTGAAAAACAATTTGATCAGGATTGCTTTGTTGTTTGTGATCATCAAGCTCAAGGGCCAAAAACGTTTGGGCCGACCCGTGAGCAGAGACACTTTCGTAAAACCCGCGAATATAGCGAAGAAAATCTCCTTCCAAAAGCATGTTCACACTTACAAAACTAGAAACGAGCCCTCGATTGACAGAATAAACGCAATAGATGGGGTCGAAGAGCCCCCCCCCCCCCCTCGTTCCGCAAAATGTTAACAATAGGGAGGAGACAGTCCCGTGCTTCCTATCGTTTCACTTGGGTGCCCTGATGGTCCCTCCTTTCCCCGGTATATATTGTGTCATGAATATCTTGTATATTTTGAAGTAGTCATATGCTTGCTTACCTTGTGTTAGAAAATTTGGCTAAAACAAACATTTGTTAGGGTTATATACCATTCTTTACTTACTGCTCTGTGCAGTCTCTGCTTTTGAAGAGCTGACTTTAGGCAATGACCTATGCCGGCCTATGGCCTATGCACGATGTCATATGGTAGTGCTCGCGGTCTTAGGATAGGGCAGAGAACAGGAGAAAGAAGAGAAAGCATTAGTAATTGGTAACATTCTATGAGCATGTGAGATTTTCATGGTCATATTCTACCCTGTTCAAGATGGTTCGACGGATTCATATGGGAGCTCATTCCCGAAAAAAAAAGCCAAATATTATTTTCTCGTTTGAATACTATTACTTTTGGCTTAACATTGGCTCGCAAGCCTAATCAGTAGCGCATGGAGACTCAGAACAGCAATATAAGTGATGACCTTTTGAAATTAATCTTAGAAATCTGAAATCTGTTTTTTTTCTTAAGTATTTCTAAACGCATCAGCTCAGTACATTTGCACTCGGGATTTGAAAATTTACCCTCCAGTTAAATGGTTTATGAAATTAGCCTTACAGTCCTAGAAGTATAGAAACGAACTACCAAGAATGTATTGCACATACAAGAAAGATCAGAAGGATACCTCCCAGAGCTTCCGAAAGATATTTTCTAGAAGTTCAAGAAAAGACTTACTCGTAAAAAAAACTTCTCCAAAGATCAGGTAGAAACTTTTCAGAAGTATATGGAGCACTTCTTAGTAGTTTAAGTAGTAATACCCAAAAAAAAAAATCAGTACAAAACATCCGCGAAGTTCAAGATCATACTTCCCGGAAGTTTCCCGGAAGTTTAGAGAAGCAGAATTCCTAGAAGTTTGGAACTTTCCAGAGAGTTTGGAGTCCTTCCCCGAAATTCAAGATGGAACATCCCAAAAGCGTAGGAGATAAATTCCCCGACATTAAGAAAGAATTAATCAAAGCAGGCACTACCTATAATTTCTCAGAAATTCGGATACAAAGTTCCACAAAACTCAAAACGATACTTGCACAAAGCGCCCAGAACGTTCCGGAAAAAACCTCCCAAAGAATAGTTGGAACTTCCCAGAAGCTCTCTATTTTTCCGAAATTTGGAAAAGAACATTTAACAATATCAGAATGAGGATTTCTTGAAGTTCAGGAAGAAACCTCGTCAAAGAACAGAAAAGTCAGAAACATTTCAGATACTTTTCTGTAGTTGGAGCAAGAATTTCTCACAGTTTAAGAGGAAATTTAACAAAAGCTCAGAAAAGGACTTCTTAGAAGTTGAGTAAGAAATTTTCAACGAATTTTTCCTAGAAATTCTGAAGAAGAATTTGCCAAAGTTATAATATGATTTTCCTTGGATTTCAGAATGGGACGTATCAGAAGTTCAGAATGAATATGCTCAGGATAAAACTTTTTCGAATTCGAGGAAAAAACTTACCAGAGAGGCTTCCTCCGAATTCGAGGAAGAAAATTTTAGGGATGATCTTCTCTGAAGTTCAAGAGAGGTCTTTTCAGAAGTTCAGAATGATACTTCCCAAAAGTTTAGTTGGAACAACCCACAAGTGCTAAAGAGCTTTACTGAAGTTCAGAATTGAACATTCTAGAATTTCTGAATGAGGCTTTCTCGAAGTTCAGCAATCCCCAGAAGTTCGTGTAGATACTTCTGAAAAAAAACAGGAAGATATTAGAAGAAAAATTAGTAATCTCCATTTAATTCCAACTACCTTTGCTTATCTTCGACAGATACGCGTATTTCGTCTACAATGTGCAGACTTCTTCAGTGTCTCGTACTAATAACTCGACTGTTAGTACGAGACACTGCAGAAGTCTGCACATTGTAGACGAAATACGCGTATCTGTCGAAGATAAGCAAAGGTAGTTGGAATTAAATGGAGATTACTAATTTTTCTTCTAATTTATAGTTACAAGGATTCCACTAAACAGCTCAAACCCTCTAGGATTCAGGAAGATATTGTCCTGCTGTATTAGGGGTTCTTCCTAGTAATTCAGGCAGGAATTTCTCAGAAATTTTCAGGAACGTTTGTCCCGAAGTTCAGGAGACAACTTCTCTGACATTAAGAAGAGGACTTGTGAGTAGGAAACTTCGAACAAATTTTCCAAAGTTTTAGAGAAATTTTGCTCGCCGTTCAGGACTTATCAGAAGTTTATGAAGTTATTAATTTCAGGAAAAAAAAAAATACCAAATCTCGTATACTTTTCCAAACAGACGTATCTGATTTTGTAACCAAGAGGGGAAGTAAGAAATTCTTGAAACTCTAGGTGATTTAATGTCAACTAGGTCTACCAACACAAGAAATAACATTTCCCTAACATAATGGAGATGCTACTTACCGCGAGGGTGCAGAGAGTTTGAAGAAATTTACGTTTGAATCTTACTTCCCCTCTCTGCTTACATAATCAGATACGTCTGTATGGAAAAGTATTCGAGATTTGGTATTTTTTTTTTCCTGAACTTAATAACTTCATAAACTTCTGATAAGTACTATCTTGAACTGCGAGCAAAATTTCTCCAAATTAATGAAATTGAAATTAAATGGAAAATATTAATCTTAGCTCTTAGGTTAGATGAATTTCTGACTGTCTGTCGAGACTCGAAAACTACTGAACCGATCGGCGTGAAATTTTGTGTGCAGAGATTTTTAGGGCAAGGGAAGGTTATTATGATAGTTAAATACCCCTCCCTTCTCTGGAAAAGGGCGGTCCCATACAAATGAAACACTCATTTCTACATAACTCGAGAACTAATCAAGCAAAAGAAACCTCATGTAGTATGAGTGAGGTTTTAAAGGCAAGAAAGGTTTCTATGATGGTTTCAGATCGCTTCCCGTCCTAAAGGGGGGGGGGGGGGGCTCCTGTACAAATGCAACACAATATTCTGTATAACTCGAGAACTAATCAAGCAAATGGAACCAAATTTGGCATATGGAGGTTTTTGAAGGAGAGCAATGTTTCTATGATGATTTGAGCCTCTTCCGCCTTCTGAACGGAGAGGGGGGTATGCTCTCAAACAAATGAAAAACAAATTGCTGCATAGCAAATTTCTTATGTGGATTTTTTGAAGGAGAGGCATATTCCTATGGTGGTTTAAGACCCCTCTGCCCTCTAAATGAAGGGGGATCGGCTCCCAAAGAAATGAAACGCAAGTATAGGCATAACTCTAAAACTAATTAAGTAAATGGAACCAAATTTGACTGATGAAGGTTTTTGATGGAGAAAAATGTTTCTATGATAGTTTGATACCCCTCCACCTTCTGAAAGGGTGGTTCCAATACAAATGAAACACAATTTATTGTATAACTCGAGCAAATGGAAACAAATTTGGCATATGGTAGTTTTTAAAGGAGAGAAATGTTTCTATGGTGATTTGAGACTCCTCCGCCTTCTGAAAGTGGAGGGGGGGGGGGGGGGATCTCCCATACAAATGAAACACAAATTTCTTCACAAGTCGAGAATTAATTCAGCAAATGGAACCAAAATTGGCATTTGGAGGTTTTTGAAGGAGTGAAATGTTTCTATGGTGATTTGAGACTCTTCCGCCTTCTGAAGGGGGAGGGGGGGGGGATGCTCTCAAACAAATGAAAAACAAATTGCTGCATAACTCGAGAACTAATAGAGCGAATGGAATCAAATTTGGCATGTGGGTTTTTTTTTATGGGGAGACATATTTCTAAAAGTAGTTTGTGACCCCTCTGCCCTCTGAAGGGGGGGGGGGGGAGCTCCCACACAAATGAAACGCAAATTTCTACATAACTCGAGAACTACTCTAGTAAATGAAACCACATTTGGCATGTGGGAGTTATTGGAAGCAGGATTTTTCTATATATTAAAATGAATTTCTGTCTGACTGTCTGTCTGACCGATCGGAGTGAAAATATGTATGCAAGGATTTTTTAAGCTGGGGAAGTTTCTTACCATTGTTTGAGACCGATTCTGGAAGGGCGGGGGGCTCCCATACAAATGAAACACAAATTTCTGCATAACTTGAGAACTTATCAAGCAAATGGAACCAAAACTGGTATGCGGGGTTTTTTGATTTCAAACACAAATTTCTACCAAACCTGAGAATTATCCAGGTAACTAAGCCACAAACTGTGTATTGTCTGGGTAAGAAGAATGTTTTGATAGAAGTTTGAACCCTTTCTTAGTAAAAAAACTCATTAAAAAAAGCGTCAGTTCTATGTAGTGTTTATTCATTTAGTTGCAGGCGTAGCCACGCTCGCACCGGGATCAGCTAGTGTAAAATAAAATAAAGTGAGAGGTTTGATTAAAATCAAAGAAGGCCTGGCCAAAGCATTTGACAAGCCATGTTTTACCCATCTGAATCGCTTAAGCTTACTAAAATTACTGGTATAAATCATCAATCTTGTACAAAGGTGTTCATATTGGTTTGTGATTGTGGTTTACTTGTAATGCTCGATTGTATTATTTTTGAAATAGATGTTAATCTGCATTTTTGGATATTTGTAGCGACATCAGCTGCTCACATGTTCTACAGTCACCACTCTCGGCTTAATTAATTTTATCATTTGGAAATTGCAGCTATAGCAAATGCAGACAACTGATACTATTGGTACTTCCGGTAAATGTACCTCAATAACGAAAATAAGTCCGCAATCAACGGTGGATTGCGACCTGGCGGTACCGCCTCAGACAACAACTCGATAAATGAATTCCCAGAAAGGCAACGACTTGTTTACCCGATCACTCCTTATTGCTCAGATAATCGATTCTTATCGACAATTCAAACTCGAACTCAAACTCGATTATTGCGTTCTGACACATCCATTTCTTTCCAGCTTATTGCACGAACCGGGACAGCACCACTCTCCGACCGAAAGTAAACATCGAAACCCAACGGATATGCACTTTGTCAAGATGCAGACGTGCTTGAAGTGCTTTTCATGTTTTGTTGTTGATATTTAACAAGCCAGGCACCTTTTTTTTCCTTCTTTGGGATCAGCCAGAGCGCGGAGATTTGACGAGTCGAGCACCATTTACCGCTGGGCACAATGACGGAGAAGTTGATGAGCTCGTACTCTGTATGCAAGCCCAATTGTTGACCAAGATTCACCGCCGCACGACTCGTCACTTTTGAAGTTCTCTGTCTATATAATTAACCTAGATAAACACTAAATGGTTCAGCACCAGCCCCGTGTATGCCCATTTCGGACTTATCTAGTTGTTCTCTTTGGCCGTTGTGGGCTTTGCCTGTGTCCAGTAGGGTTTTCCCATCCTTCTTCTGAGTGAAGATACAGAATCGGGAATCGGGCCAATAAAGATGTACAGGTGTGCGAGGGCGGGCGGGCAGGGGTTTGCCTGCGTTGTTTGGCGATCTACACTCGATTAGGGCTATCGGGAACAGCTTTATTTGAACTTATATTGCCCAACCAAATGTGTTGTAAACGGAGCGCGCGTTCTCCTTATCTGTCTTTAACCTCCTTCTCATGTGTCTCCATTTTTCTTCTCTGGCTCTTTACAGGTAAGGACCACTACGAACCGCAGGCGTTCAATTACGGACAAAATTAGGAGATGGAGTAAAATGGGCCCGTTTCAATATATGGTCGATTCAAGTACACGAAGCTATCGAGATTTGTACGAGACTGGGCGCGCATTCATGTATGACAGAAATGATTAATTTTTACTGCCAAATTGGTGCCGAGGAGCCGCTAGTGGAGCAGTGGCAGCTGGAAGTGGAATCCGAATTAAAACTGTCATAAATGGTAGCAGACCAGCCACAGAACAGCGGTTGAGGTGCATAATGGGCTAACCTGAAATGGAAGCAGCAATGACACACGGCGGGGGTTTGCGAGGATTGATGCATGTATGACGTGCTGTCAAGTGGTTTCAAAGATTGAGTCGTGCTCTGTACCCACTGGTATTCCCGGTACGGTACGTGTTTCAGCTTGTAGGGAAATAAATGCTTCGATTACGTTTCAGTTTTACGACACATGGGCGCACAAAAATGGTTATTTTTGACGGATGGCAAGTTTTGGGTGGATGGCCATAAATTATGGATCGAAAGTTTTCTCGTTTAGGGAAAATTTGTCAGTTACGCCCTGAATCTCGTCCAACATGGATTGAAAAAATGCTGATCAGAGTGGCCACAGACTCGGGAAAAATGCGAGAATCCAAAATCATCGGGAAATATGCGGTAAAATGGCGGGAATTTCAAAAGTCATCGGGAATTTTTGTCTAATGGAAGGAACCATACTCACACCTTTTTCAAATTATTTGAGTAGCGTTTTTGTCATTTACTCGGTCCACCGATCTCATTATTCAGCCTGTTCAAAACGTACCGCTTAGAGTATCTTCAGTGGTGGTCTATTTTAACATCTCTATAGTTGATTTGCTTCAGGAAACTTAAAAAGAACCAGCTAAAACAGACCAACTTTGCGTTCCCCGCACCGGTGTAGTATTTCTTGTTGTTAACCCCACCAACACCGCCAACACGCTCATCTTGTCAATCTTACAATATCCAGAGATCAGAAGTTTTGTTTTTTTCAGAGACAGAGGATTTTTCGCAAACTTTTTACTATGGATTGGTTTGAGTGGTGGTGAGTGTGTGAATGCATGCATCTCATTTAAACGATATTGGATAGTGCTGATAGTGATAGATAGAGCCACGCCAACCTATGACAAGAAGCACTTTCTGCGACGTTTCAACATGCCAAGGGATATGATCCTAGACATTGTGCGACAACTACAGTCAACTGATAACCTTTTCCAGCTGTTGCGATGCAGCTGGATATGTTGGCCTTAGTGTTACATAGGTGCACTGCAGCCTAACGGATGTTGGCGTATGTCCTCAGCTAGTTCTCTCGACGAAAACTTGGGGGTTGGTGACCATGAGGAATTTTTGCTAATCTGTCCTTAAGACTTACGGCCCGCAGTATTTTCGCCCACAATATCGGAAAAGGTTAAGAAACTGATGGACAAAAATTATCTCCCAAAAGTTCGATTTTTTTTTGTTAATTCAGCGCACTTAGAAACTCAGGGAACTTATCAGAAGCTCGGTATACTTTTTATGTTTGACCTAGACCATACCATATAATCAGGGAACTTTCCAGAAATTAAGGGTTCTTCCTAGAAGTTCAGACAACTTTCCTGAAATTCAGATTTTTTCCTAGAAATTCAGAAAATTGTCCACAAATTCAAGGAGCTTACCACGAGTTCAGGGAAGTTTCCAAAAGTTAAGGTTTCTTCACAGAAGTTCAGGTAACTATCCAGAAAATCAGGGGGCTTCCAGAAGTTTAGAAAATTTATCAGATTATTTTGGGTTTTTTTTTCAGAAGTTCATAGAACTACTCAAGATGTTCAGGGAACTTCCCAAAAATTCAAGGAACTTTCCAGAAAATTAGAGAATTTCTAATAGAGAACAGTCAAGAAATTCATGAAGCTTTTCAACAGTTCGCGGATCTTCCGAGGGGTTTACTGAACTTCTTCGAATTTCATGAAACTTGCTAGACATATACAGAACTTCTTAGAAGTTCAGCGAACATGTACGAGTTCAAGAAACTTCCTTGAAGTTCAGGGTTTCTCATGTATTCAAAAAACTTCTCAGAACTTCAGGAAATGCTCACAAAGATCATGGAACTCCCCCAAAGATCAGGAAACTTTCCAAAAGGCCAGCAAACATCTCAGACGTTCAGAGAACGTCCTAGAAATTTAGAAAATTTCCCAGAAGTTCAAGAAACTTTCCAGAAGCTCGAAAAAAACTCCCGTATGCTCAGGGGATTCAGCAATTCAAGAAATTTCTCAGTAGTCCTGCGATCTTCCAAGAATTTCAAGATCGGGGAACATTCCAGAATTTCAGAAAACGTCCCAGATAAACAGGAAACTGGATTTTTTGAGTATTCGAAAAGTTTAGGAAACATTCAAAGGATTTTTCCATAAGTTTGGGGAGCTTCCTAGAACTTCAGGGATCTTTCCAGGTGATCGAGAAAATTTCCAATCGTTCCGAAAACATCCCAAAAGTGCAGGGTATTTAAGTTTTAAGAAGAACTTAAACCTCTTACTACTCGATAATTTTTCGAGCCCAATCAAAACGAGAATAAAGAAATCAACTACTTTTTATTCAATTTCATAGAATGTCTACCTATTCACAATCTTGGAGATTATAAAAAGTTCTTGTGCGGTTTAACAACATCTCGGTAATGCTAACTATTCCACAAAAATTCCACGGCTTCCCAGATTTTTTTTTCAATATCTCGTAAGTTATTTAAATATGTGTGATATTCTGCTTTTTATCACAGAATATTTTTTTTTCTAAGTTCCCGTCATTTCCAAGAAGTTGTTCCTATTTCATGGATGATCAGCAAACTTTTTGGAAGTTCATCCAAGTTTCCAGAAACGTTAGTAATTTTTCGGCAATTCAATGAACTTCTCTAAAGTTCCACAGCGAGCAAACTTCATGATTATCTGGAAACTTATAATTATTGTATTCTACTGCCGAGAAGTTTACTCAACTTCTGGCATGTTCATTATAGATATTTCCACCCAATCTTCTTAGATATTCTGAAGTTCAATCAATTAAATTTTTAAAGAGTGCGTTCTGTAAGAAACCTAGCAGTTTATATAAAGGGTGTCCACGATGAAATTGCCACACCCAAAATTGATTCGCAAAATTCAAGTTTTCATCCGATTGCCATCAAATTTTCAGGGATTGAGAAATAACTATTAAACTTAATTTTACCATTTTACTCGTATTTTATTTACAGTCCATACGCAAATGCCCGCACCTTGGCCTTAACCCCGGCCATAAGATTCGGCACAACCTGTGAATCAACCGTTTTTTGCATGTAAACCCATACTTTCTTCAGTTCCTCGACTGTCTTCACTACCTTAGGTCGTTTAAGAAGGTGCTGCTTCATAATCGCCCAGTACTTCTCGATGGGGCGGAGCTCCGGAGTGTTGGGAGGGTTGAACATTTTCGGCACGAAATTGACCTTATTGTCCGCATACCACTTCAGCACGTCCTTGCGGTATTGGCATGAGGCCAAATCCGGCCAGAAGATTGTTGGGACGTTGTGGGCCTTCAGGAGAGGAAGCAGCCGCTTCTGAAGGCATTCTTTTATGTACACCTGTCCGTTCATCGTGTCCTGGGTCACGAAAGGTGCACTCCGCTTCCCGCACGTGCAGATGGCTTGCCAAACCAGGAATTTCTTCGCAAATTTGGACATCTTCTGAGTGCGGACATGCTCCGGAACGCTGAACTTATCCTTGGCCGTGAAAAACAGGTTGCCGGGGATCTGTTTGAAGTCGGCCTTCACATATGTTTCGTCGTCCATGATGCAGCATTCAACTTTCGTCAGCATGTTGAGGTACAACTTCCTGGCACGGGTTTTGGCGGACTTGTTCTGCTTCTCGTCGCGATTAGGGGCCTTTTGTACCTTGAACGTTCGAAGTCCAGCCTTAGTTTTGGCCTTCTGGACAAAACATCGGCTTAGGTGCAGCTTCTTAGCCACATCCCGAAAGGAGGCGTTCGGATTTCGGTTGAAGGCCGCAACTACGCGGTTGTGATTTTTGGTGTTGTACGGAATACCTTTTCCTTCACTTCTGGGCTTCCGATCGGTGGTCAACCGTTCCTCGAACCGCTTAATCACTCGCGACACCGTGGAATTCGCGATTCCCAACGTTTTAGCGATGGAACGATGCGAGAGATCCTTGTTCTCGTGATGAATGCGCAAGATTTTATCACGCACGAGCTGTTTCCTTCGACTCCATTTCCGCGAGTTTTGATCACAGGACTTTAAAACTTGCAGGATGTAATGCACTATGAACTAAATCCACCCAAATTTTCATTTAAATCTACCCAACGGTTAAAAAGTTAGAGCAATTTCATAGTGTGGCAATTTCATCGTGGACACCCTTTAAGTTCTGAAATGATGCAAAATAGATCCGGTATAAAACAAAATTTTCAAACACCAGCGATGCAGCGGTGTTTTTGCGTTTGGTCTTAACAAATAAATCCAAACAACGATTTGAACCACCGTTGAAAATGCCGTTAGTAGATCTGGCTACACGGCTGTAACAGGTGAGGCCAGAAATGAACTTATCTTTCATGTGGTGGTTAATGTGTTTGAAGTTTGGCGAATAGCGTTTGTAAGGGTGTTAACACATGGTGAAAGAAGAATTTGGGCAGCTGACGTTGTTTTCCGGATTCCAGAGAAAAGAAAGTGGTTTGGACAAATTTTGGCTAGAACCAAGAAGGAGCTACCAAATTTGACAACATTTGTTGAAAATTGGCTCATCCTGTTGCACAAAAAGGCGTATTTTAAATAAATGGAAAGTGCTTGGTGGTAAATCCAGGCCATTGACAAGCCTATATCAATAACAGTGATTGACAGTAGACAGAATGTCCTGGGCTCAAATTCATTTGGGCCCGCTGTCAGCTGTCAAATAGAAGTCTAATAATTTGTTTTGGTTATTTGTTTTGATGTAAAACACCGGAAGTATCTGAAAGAACTGAAAGACAACGGATATACTTGCGAAAATTCAATAAAATAATATTAGGCAATGCATTTCAAGTGATTTCGGTGTATGATTGTGTTTACGAAAGTTTTTTTTTATTCATTTTGCGGTTATACTTGGTGTGTTGGTTGCAGAGAACAGACAAAACTAACAATGTTGACATTATTTTGACAGCTGGGAAAATGCGGGAATTTTTATATTAAGATTGTGGGGCCACCCTGACTGAGTGAGTTATCATGTTCGCTTGCTGTAGTTTCTATTGCATATATTATGAATACTTTCAAAATTTATGAACCATTCCAGTTTCTCCATAGCAACGATGAAAGCTAGGGCGGTAACGAATCCGAATCACTTTTGCAGCTGCACTTTGCAACTCCTTCCTGCCTAAGGAAGCAAATTGTGTCCATGTTCAAATCCAACCGTTGCTGAAGTCAACATACGCCGAAGCTCAAAAGGCATCAAACTATCTGGAATGGGAGGCAGGGTTCTCGTTCAAGCGTTACTGTACCGTGGAAGGTGTGTTTATCCGCAACTATTTCCAGCAACCATTACAGAAATGCCTACATGTACAGCCTCCTTGCAACGCTAAGCCACTGCTGCTAAATTGCACCAACTTTTCAGCGAAACGAACTGAGCAAATTGCATTTCAATTCAATCGAAGCCAATCAGTGCGGCTCGTTTTTCACTCGCAGGCTTCGCAGAATTGTACTCGAGATTGCCGAACAGCTGACTCAAGGTAATCGCCGTTAGTTGATAAGTAAGCATATCATTTTTTCCTTCCAGGAAAATTAAGAAAGCGCAAAAATTGCTACGTACGTCACTTGTGAAGCCGTTTCTCACTTACAATGGCAGTGGTGGTGTATTTTCTCCCCGAGTGCCAGTCAACCAATTTGTACAAGTTGCAACTTTGAACTGAACACTGATCGTTCGAAATTACTGACTATCGCCGCTACCTAGGTAGTTCGGGCTACAAGCTTCGGGATGTAATTTTGTTCTTTATACGATTTACCCAGCAATAGTTGGGTGATAGGACTAACTCGTTGGAAACGGGCTGATAAATGGAAAATGCATCGCGAATGTGAACCCGGTGGTGATGGCGAATGAGAGTGAAGCAAGCACGTTCCCTGCTCGGTTGAAGAAATATTGATACAAAGGAGTGATCGTTATGGAAGAATGCAAACTATGTTTATAAATTTATCACGGCGCAGGGTGCTTTTCACGGCCGACGGCAGTCCAAACCAGGAAGTTCAGGCCTAGGAATTTTGTCAACAAAGCGGTCTGTTTTTGTTTCGTTTTCATGGGGATTCACGCTTTGTCTGCGAAGGGTTTGGGGTTCCAAACCCGATTAAAGTGTTTAATCATGTTTGATGACTGGTGTGAATGGTTCCATGATAAAGAATGATCCTCACAATCTACGTTAATCGCAGAACACTGATGTTGATCGTTACATTACTCGTTGAAACCCCCTTTTTTATAACTGCCTCTCGCAACATTGTCATTACAGTTCACAGTGGTCCAGAATGCGAATTTAGTTCGAATGATACATTTTCAACCTAAGTTTGAAGTTTTGGAGCAAAATTGCCTTCCACAATGTTGTTTCTTTTGGTGTGAATTAAAACTAGGGTGGTCCTTATTTTCAGAGAAAACAAAAATCTATCTTCTTTATTTGCAGAAATAAAGGCATACATTATTCGGAAAAGTTGTAGAATAAATAATTTCAAGCTACTTTAATATTATATTTTTTTCTGTACCTTTTGATATGACCGATTTAGAGCTTATTTTCCTACGTAGCTTAGGGTGTCCCTATGAAAATCGGTTGTTTTGCTGTAACTTTTTTTTTTCAATTCAACAAATTCAAAGCAAAGTTGTCTTCCCATTGGTTCTAGAATAATAAAAGCTACAACTTTTGGTGTGCAGAAATGGTCTCTATCGTATGTCAAACAAAAGTTATTATGGTTTTTGTAGACAAAATAGGCCTTTTTCAAATGTTTGTTTTTCTAGTTGGAGCCAACGAAAAAAATATTTCTTAACAGAATTTGAAAGTATTTTTATTATTGCATATCATGTTTGAAAACTGGAGATACGATAATTTTTAAAATTTAGTAATACAATTTTATAAGAAAATTTAATTTTAAAGCAACTAGCTGATCCCGGTGCGAGCGTTGCTACGCCTGCAACTAAATGAATGAACATTACATAGAACTGACGCTATTTTTAATGAGTTTTTTTTAGTAATAAGGAGTTCAAACTTCTATCAGAACATTCTTGTTACCCAGACAATACACAGTTTGTGGCTTAGTTACCTGGATAATTCTCAGGATTGGTTGAAATTTGTGTTTGAATTCACCATAGAAACATTTCTTGCATTCAAAAAACCCTGCATACTATTTTTGATTCCATTTGCATGATTAATTCTCAAGCTATGCAGAAATTTGTGTTTCATTTGTATGCGAGCCGGAAGGGGGAAGCGGTCTCAAAGAATCATAAGAACCTTCTCCAGCCCCAAAAATACCTGCATACATATTTTCACTCCGATCGGTCAGACAGACAGTCAGACAGAAAACGAATTTAATATGAATAAAAATCCTGTTTCCAATAACCCCCACATGCCAAATGTGGTTTCATTTACTTGCTCATTTACCCTTCAGAAGGCGGAGGAGTCTTAATGACCATAAAAACACTTCTCTTCTTCAAAAACCTCCATATGCCAAATTTGGTTCCATTTGCTGGATTAGTTCTCGAGTTATGCAAAAATTTGTGTTTCATTTATATGGGAGATCCCTCCCTCCACTTTTAGAGGGTGGAGGGGTCTCAAATCATCATAGAAACATTTCTCTCCTTCAAAAACCTCCATATGCCAAATTTGGTTTCATTTTCTTGAATAGTTCTTGAGTTATGCAGAAATTTGTGTTTCATTTGTATAGGAGCCCCCCCTTTCAAGGCGAAGAGGAATCTGAAACCATCATAGAAATCTTTCTTGCCTTTAAAACCTCACACATGCTAAATTTGGTTTCTTTTGCTTGGGGTCTCAAACCACCGTAAAAACATTTCTTGCCTACAAAACCTCCACATGCCATATTTGGTTCCATTTGTTTGATTAGTTCTTGAGTTATGCAGAAAATAGTTTTTCATTTGCATGGGGGCCCCCTTTCTAGAGGGGTGTCGAACTATAATAAGATCCTTTCCCGGACCCAAAAACCCCTGCATACAAATTTGCATAGCGGTGGGGATAGTTCTCATGTTTGGTTTAAATTTGTGTTTCGTATGTATGGTAGCCCCCCTATTCAGAGTGAGGAGTGGTCTTAAATTACCACAAAAGCATTGCTTGCCTTCAAAAACTCACCCATACTACACTCACCCTTTCTAGAAGCGGGAGGGCTCTCGAACTTTCATAAGATGCTTTCCCGGACCCAAAAACCCCTGCGTACAAATTTGCATAGCGGTAGGTATAGTTCTCATGTTTGATTGAAATTTGTTTCATTTGTATGAGAGCCCCCCTTTTTAGAGGGAGGAGGGGCTTTGAACCACCATAAAAACATTTCATGCCTTAAAAAACTCGTCCATTCCAAATTTGGTTCCATTTGCTTGATTATTTCGCGAGTTATGCAGAAATTTGGGTTCCATTTGTTTGAGAGCACCCCCTCCCCCTCTTCCTCATATGATAGAAGAGTCACAAATCACCATAGAAACAGTTCCCTCCTTCAAAAACACATGCGAAATTTGGTTCCATTTCTCTTATTAGTTCTCGAGTTATGCAAGGATTTGCGTTTCATTTGAATAGGTTCCCCCCCTTACAGAAAGGGGAGGGGTCTCAAATCAACATAGAACAATTTTTTGTCTTCAAAAACCACCACATACTAAATTTGGTTCCATTTGCTTGATTAGTTCTCGACTCATGCAGAATAGTGTATTTCATTTGTATCGGAGCCCCCCCCCCCCCTTTAGGATGGGAAGGGGTCTCAAACCAACATAGAAACATTTTTTGTCTTAAAAAACCACCACATGCTAAATTTCGTTCCGTTTGCTTGATTAGTTCCCGTGTTATGCAGAATATTGTGTTTTATTTGTATGGGAGCCCCCCCTTTTATGACGGGTAGGGTTCTCAAGCTACCATAAAAACCTTTTTTGCCTTAAAAAACTCACACATGCCAAATTTTGTTTCTTTTGCTTGATTAGTTCTCGAGTTGTGTAGAAATTTGTGTTTCATTTGTATGGGAGCCCCCCTTTCTAGAGAGGGGAGGGGTCTCAAACCATCATAAGATTGTTCTCCGGCTTTAAAAATTTCTGCATACAAAATTTCACGCCGATCGGTCTTTCCGCTCGCGAGTTAAATCGTGACAAAGGAAACCCCAACTCATTTTTATTATATAGACTACAACTTTGCTGAAAAAATTTAAATAAAAAAGTAACTGAAAATTAACTGATTTTTATAGGGACACTCTTAGCTACGTAGTAAAAAATGCTCTAATTTGGTAATATCAGAAAAGATTATACCATTAAAGTAGCTTAAAATTATTTATTCTACAACTTTTCCGAATAATGTATGCCTTTATTTCTGCATATAAAAAAGTTAGATTTTCGATTTCTCTGAAAATAAGGACCACCCTAGTATTCATTCACACCAAAAGAAGCGCTTTGTTATAAGAAACAATTTTGTGGACGACAATTTTGCTCCAAAACTTAGGCTGAAAATGTATCGTTCGAGCTAATACGCATTCTGGACCACTGTGCAATGACCAATAAGCTTGGCGCTCTAGATTATATTGTCCGTTTGTGCATTGATGAAGTGTTTGGCACTATATCATCGTACTAGCTTAGCTTAGTTTAACTTTGCTTGACTGACTGCACGTATCAACGGTTGCTACTCCGTGATTGATCAGAATCAGTGAAATTGCACAATGAATCAACTGAATGGGGCTGGGAGTAACCGGCTATTCTCACTGTACACGTTTCAGTGACTAAATTTCTTAAATAATCAATATCGGCGCCAGCCACGTCCTTGCAATCAAATGGGATTAGGGAAGGAACGTTTGTATGATCTTTGCTGTTTAGGGATCGTGTTTACCTCTACATGCCCACAAATTTCACAGGAAGAAGGGTTTTCTATGTTAGTAGGGTATAGATTAGGATTCACCTTGATAAGTGAAGTGATCATCTATTACATTATA
This sequence comes from Aedes japonicus, assembly GCA_034211315.2. Taxonomy (NCBI): domain Eukaryota; kingdom Metazoa; phylum Arthropoda; class Insecta; order Diptera; family Culicidae; genus Aedes; species Aedes japonicus. The sequence continues at coordinate 297,906 of JASCZW010000226.1, read as the reverse complement.
TTTTATGTAGATCCAAAATAAAGTGACATAGGGACAAAACTGATAAAAATTACCTATTTTGTTCTGTGTTTTTGAGACCTTTACCATCGCTCAATGATCTGAAAATCCTTTGCGTAGTATGACTGGTTAGCGTTCCAACGATCATCCAAGGTGTCATTTCTATCCGTGCAGCTGTGTTGTACCACAAAACACGTAACAGTAGATCCGAGTTCTGAGAAACACTATAGTATAGTACTTAAAAATAACTACAAGGTATAGCCCCATCGGAGGTTCTTCGGAATGATGATGTAGGACTACGCAACTAAATGTAAGTCATTCAGGTTTTACAATGCAATATTCTTTGAATTAGCCCTTTCAGGCTTAAATTTTCCAAGCGTTATTATAGAAGCAATTTGGTGTCCTCTGATTAAATTGGTGATCAATAACATAGAAATCAGCGCCAACATTTGATTAGGGTGAATCTGCTTTTGTAAACAAACTCTTTGTCTGCTAATTTATCGGAAGTTGAATACAATTCCTTCAAATCGAATATATTAGCAGATAGAGATAGAGCTCGTCTAAGAAAAAGAAGTGCTTAATTTGTATTTGTGACCTTTTGTTCAAGAAAAAATGACTACGAAAGCAGATTCACCCTAATCTAATTTTGGCGCTGAAATGATCAAAAATAGTAGAAAATATTTTTTAAGATGTGATAGGTCGTTCAAACTGTCCTGGAGCTCAGAACTTAAGATCTATAGTAGTTGTAACTGTAGCTTTATCCGCTTCAAAATGTTACGGTATACATTTATACATATTCAATGAATGCCCTTGAATACCAACATAAATTTTGAGATAATCTTGGGATATTCATGCCAAACAAACTAACTTAACTTTGTATAGCCCATAAAGCTACTGTTACAATTGTAGAACTTACGTTTTGAATGACCTATAACAAACAAGATTACCGTATGATATCTGTGGACGTTTCAGAATATTCATTGAATATGTTTGAACAGTTATCGTAGTTTTGTATAGCCCGAGAGACTACGTTTACTACTGTTTATCTTAACTTCTGGACTATACTAAGTTATTATGAGCTTGAACGTCCCAAGATAATCTGATAATGACTGGTGACCTAACCGAAGATTCACTGAAAGTATTTGAGTGCATATCGTCACGTTTCATAAGTTACTGTTACGACTGTAGATCCTAATTTCTGAAATCAAGGGCAGTTTTGTTGACCTAGAACACCCCAAGATATCTCATAATATCTGTTGACCGTGCAGTAGACTCACTTAATTTGGACAAATACATATTTTTACTATGGTTAGTCCAGCGAGCTACAGTTACAGCTGAATACCAGGATAATTTGAATAGCAAAAAAGATTATCTACTAATGTCTGTTGGTCTTCCAAGATATTCAATGAATATGTTTCAATACATAGCTTTGCATAGCCCAGGAAGCTTTTGTTGCAACTGTAGGTACTATGTTCGGATCTCAAGGATAGTTTGGATAACCCAGAACATGTAATATTGCTTAATAATGTTTGTTAACCTTTAAGAATATCAATTGAATATGTTTAAATATTTGTTATAACTGTTACTGTAAATCTTTAGTGTATCGTGTTTGGTTTATCGTCTTATTTTAGAGGCTATAAAGCTTATGTTACGACTGTAGCTCATAACATCTGAGCTCAAAGGCAGTTTTGGTGAACATCCCAATATATCTCATTCTATCTGTCTACTTTCCTGAAGACTCATTTAAATTGGTCAAATTCATATTGATACTTTGTTCGGTTCAGACAGCTACAGTTACAGCTAGATTACAAGATAATTTGAAAAACATAGAAGATTATCTACTAATGTCTGGTGGTCTTCCAAGATATTCAATGAATATGTTTCAATACATAGCTTTGCGTAGCCAAGGAAGCTTTTGTTGCAACTGTACGTAGTATGTTCTGATCTCAAGGATAGTTTGGATGACCCAGAACATGTCGTATTGCTTAATCATGTTTCTTGATCTTTAAGAATATTAATTGAATATGTTTGAATATTTGTTTTAACTACTGTTACAAATGTAAACCTTTAGTTCTAAAAACCAGGACAATTTGGATGACTTAGAGGATCAGAAAGTTATAAAATATTAACTGTTGACCTTCAAAAGGATTCATTGAATTTGTTTGAATACATATAGTCACCTTATACAGCCCAAAACTACAACTATTACAACTGTAGATCTTATGTTTTAAACTTAAGGACAGTTTGGATGACCTAGAATATCCCAAGATTGTTGCATTATGTCTGTTGACCTTCTACACTATTCAATGAATATAGTTAATACATATTGACATATTGTTCCTTTGCATACTCCAAAAACCTACTGTTACAACTGTAGTTCTTATGTTCTAAACTCAAGGACAGTTTGGATGGCCTCGTATTGTTTATTTACGTTCTAAAATATTGTCGGAATATGGTTGAATACGTAGCGTTACTTTGTATAGCCCAAACAGCTATAGTTACTACTGTAGATCTTAAGTTCTGAACTGAAGGACAGTTTTGACGACCTAAAACATCACAAAATTATCAAAAAATCACCGTTGACCTTCTAAAAGGTTCATTCATTATGTTTGAATACATATCATAATCTTATATAGCCTTAAAAGCTACTGTTAAAACTGTAGATCAGAAGTTCTGAACTCAAGTGCATTTTGGATAACCTAGAACTTCCCAGAAAAATACCAACATAAATAAGTTTCATTAGCTCCAGATCTCGTAGCGCAAAATGTCTCCAACCGGTACATTAGGTTGTCTACCTCGATCCCGAAGGGCACCATAAAGCTTAGATTTGACTCCACAATGCTCAGGACTAGATCAAGTAATGTGATCTGCATCCTCCTGGAAACCTTGTCCACAACCACAGAGATTGCTGTCGCTCAGCCCAACTCGGTATAAATGAGCGTTCAAAGAGTAATGATTGGACATTAGGCAAGGCATCACACCAAACCAAGATTTCTTCGACACCTCTGGGATGATAGAATGTTGCCATCACTCCAAATCTCCTTTACCCCATATATAATGCCAGCTAACGAGCGACTGTAGACGAAACATTCATCGAAGGCGATTCGTCGATCGTTAATATCGCCTTCCAAAGCGCCCACCTTTACAAGCGAGTCCGAATCGAACAATGAGAATGGACAAAGGTGATGATTAAATAACGCGAAGACAAAGCACTTTGAAGCTCCTGTATTTTCATGAGAAATCACGAGGAGTGCTTTACCGGCCTCAAGGAACGAATAGCCTCTAGAGAACTGAGACTCTCAGTGAACATGAAATACTGATCCGAGGCAATAATCCGATATTAGTGAGGCAATTTTCGATATTAGTGAGGCAATAATGCCAGCTGACTCCTCTATCAAAGATAGATCCGTTATTGAAGAACGATTTAGTGGGATCAACTTGGCCAAACTTTGCATCAAATATAACAGAAGCAACAAAAGAACGATGAAAATAAACCGAACTGCCGAAGTCGGAAAAGCAAATACGATTGGCGATATTCGGCGAAGGACTAACGTCCTGTGTTTCGTACAAATGGTATAAGGTCATGTAGCGAGTTCGAGGATTCAACTCGAGAAGCTTCTCAAAGTTTTCGATCACCTGGGGGTTCATAACTTCACACCTGGTGAGGAGCCGGAGAGATAATTCTAAAAACCGATCTGAACTCATCTCAGACAACCCAGCACTTCAAGACTCATGGTGTGAATCGAGTGCATGCAACCTAACACGAAACGAAGACACCGATACTGAATACGTTCCAGTTTGATGATGTGCTTGTAGACGATGAACTTCAAACGAAATAAACATTGATCATTTATATAATAAACTAAACAGTGCACCCTTAAAAATGTTTTACCAATCTTTAACCGTTTCACCCTTTAAGAAAAGAGCACCTCAAGGGATTTAGAACAAAGTGAAAATGACCACCCGAATTACAGTGAATTTCGAACCATGAGACTCTTGAAGAAATGTCCAACGATATAGTTAATAATTTAAGACAATTCTCAATTCTCTCTATCGATTCGAAATATTTTAAGAAATCAATTGTTATTCTGACTCGCAGGCATAAAAACCCTGTTTAACATACTGAACTGAACAGGCAAACACAATGTTAACACAATTATATATAAAGCGTTTTACATTAAGCGTTTCCTATCTTTAAAGTTTGGATAAAACAAACTGTGTCCGGGATATTGACGAGTTTTATGTTTTTTTGAAAGGCCAATCGATACCTTTATGTATGAAAATGAAATCGTTGAAATGGCCGCCTCGACTTCACTTGATGGCGTGCATTCGAGAGTAGCACAACTCGGGCTTGAGTAATGTTGGCTTTGAGGGCATCGGTAGTTTGCGGCTTATTGGCATAGACCTGCGACTCAACCTAACACTACAAGAAAAAGTCTAGCGGGGTTAAATCACACGGTTTTGGTAGACAGTTGACATCGCCTCCGCGTGAAATAACCATGCACGGAAATCAGTCATGCAGAATACCGAGTTTTTCTTGCTGTGTGTGGCACATTGCACCGTCCTATTGGAATCACAAATCGTTCACTTTAGGCCAGAATAAGGCGATCATCATCAACCTTTAGCGCTCTCCGTTGACGGCCTCGCCATCGTCGTTTTCCACGAAGAATTCTGCCCAAAATCCACATCAAACAGTGATATTCTGGGGATGCATTGCCACTCAGTGGACCTCTTGTGGATTGGCCTTGTTCTAAATTCGATAATTCTGCTTTTTCGCACACCCGTTTATCCAGAAATGGGCCTCGTCGCCGAAAAATTTTTTCGGACATAATCGGGGTCTGTTAACAAGGCTCTGTCTATGATCGTTAGGTTTGAGCACCTGAGTCAATTGGAGCAAGTCCCGATCATACACTGAAAATTAATTTCAGTTTATATTACGAAAACGAACATAGAACTAACGAATCTATTCGTTGGTTTCTGCAACGAAAATGATTTGTTGTTTTTATGAAGATACCTTCGTAATTAATGGCGCAAGCGCAACTGTTGCAGAAGCATTTGTTCATACAGAAATAAATCCCCTGCATTATACGAAAATAGTACAAAGAGCTACGAACATTTCATCACAAATTAAAAAGAAACGTCTTTCTGGTGGTTGCATGAATTACTGAGAGATCTACTTTATCGACTCGAAATGTAAATGTAAAAAAAAAGAACAACTAAGTGGAGTTGTCCATCATTTTTTTTATGGTTCTGACATGGGATTCGATCCTGTATTTTTGGAAAGAGCTGTTACTGAATCCGTGGTTGATCTCACTGGGCCACGGTGACTCGTAAGAAGATACTTGAATAATGGGTACGAAGTCTTAACTCTCGACAGCGCTTCTTTTTTTATTTTTTTATAAAAAAATTATTCCCGCCCATCTCAGTAGCATCATATATGAGTATGTTAAAAGAGGAACAGCGATTGGCTGGTCTTCACGAAATCCATTTCGTGCATTATACAAAACTGTGTAATGATAGCATTTCACCAGATTAAAAGCAATATGAATGTTTCATACAATATCGAGACATTTGTTCTTTGTAGGAGGAGTGTAGGACACAATTAATTAATAAAAGACAATTAAATTGTTTGTTGCTTAGTGTGTTCAAACCTCTTTTCTTTTAGGGATTTTTTTTTGACGAATTAAATATTTCGTCACGTATTTAAGTGATTTCTGTTAAGCGTGTGCTCATAAATTAATTTCGATTTTTAAACAAAAGTTCCTGCATTTTCTAGGGAATATTCTTCTCCGTGGCCTCGTATCGCATAACATCTCGCGTGGACTTTGAGAGTGCAAAAATACTAATCATATCGTGATCATTCGTCTGCTTGGTTTGCAGTTGCTGTTACCATTTGAGGCGCAGCAGATCGCCCGGCAAAGATAGGCCCTAAATGCCATGTTGCTGTAATATTTCTTCTACATGTCCAGATTAGTCGTCCGCCGCTGAATGGAGAGCGTGTGCGCTTATATCTATCTAGTCGTTTTTTTCGCTCGAAACGATTTGCATCATTCGTAGATATTTCACTTCACCTTCGCCAATCACTAGCTCACCGGCATCGTTTTATGGCTCTACTAAAATGTCCCGCAGGAAAAAGCGCAAACCCGTGTTCGACTGATAGATATGGAAAATGTTTTACGAGTGTTGCGCGCTGTCGTTGCGATTGTCATCGGCACCGTGGGCGGTGAACCAATTTTGTAGCACCCGGGAATGATTTATTGGTTTCTAGAGCGGGGCGGCGCGCAGTTTGCAACACTTTCCCATCGGTCGTCGATAATTGATGGAGGAAGGCTATTGTTAAGTAAAGCAAAAACAAATTTGGGCTCAACCGGGATTTGAACCCGGGACCTCTCGCACCCAAAGCGAGAATCATACCCCTAGACCATTGAGCCGCTTGTTTTGGTCGCGTGAGGGCACTATCTTTCTGCAGTGTTGGCTCGTGTTTGATAACGCGTTTGAGCTCGTTTGCTTCGATGTTTGGTAATGGTCGCGAGTGGGAAAAGTGAATGGTGTGCAATTTACTTGTGGTCAGTATATTTACTTTCGGTTTGTCTTACGTTCGGTCTGATATTTGTTCATTATCTATGGAGCACTTTATGTCGTGGCTCAATGGTCTAGGGGTATGATTCTCGCTTTGGGTGCGAGAGGTCCCGGGTTCAAATCCCGGTTGAGCCCGAATTTTATTTTATCCCCACATTACGAGTGGAACATATTCCCTTTTAATGTTCTCTGTGGCCTTGAAAAACATTTACTTCTTCGACTACTTCGACAAGATAGTTACTTCTTACTCTATGCAAAAGATAAATTGCAATGAAGTCAAACACATGTTCCCAAAGTTTTTGTTTTTGGTTTTGTGTTGTAAAGTGCAGGTTTCTCACTTTTTTGCATGTGCGATTCGTTGTAGGCTTCTCTCCTTCGCCAACTACTTCGCTTGGTCTTCCAGGAAGGGAAGCACATACATCATAACTTGAAAGAAAAATGAAGCGTCTATACACTAAGAGGAAGAGAACGAGAAAAACGCCGGTTAATTTTTTGTTTATGAAACGATTCTCACCCAAACACATTTTTATGATTTATTAGCATGCATGCAAAACTAGGAACAAGAAAAATATGAAGTAATAAAACGGAAGGTGCAGTGGATTCGCTGCTAATTTTTCGATTTCTGAGCTGTCCATATGTGAGCTAAACAATCGGTAAAAAAATGAGTCCTAATGGCGGTTTTTCCAATTTGCAACCGGAAATGTGCTCTTGGAGACGCTAATTGATAATGGGAAAATAAAAAAAGGAAATATAATTATATGGTAACTTTGGACAACGAAGATTGTTCTGAGCTTTTAATAATTGTATGGAAAGATAGCTTCAGTTCAATCATAGTTACTTTTGCTCTATCTTATTGTCAATAGTCGATCGGTCTTGGTGTGTGCATTCGATCAACAATGTAAACCGGCTTGGGTTGCGGCAACTGATGTAAATGCATTTTCAAGAGGGACTGGTTCCGCTCATATCCGTTTGTCATAGGTGGTTTATGCTTATGACAGCAGTCAGTGTTGGCGGTGACGGCCAGCACTGTGTGGGCGTTAAACCATTCATGGCTGCTTGAATCCAATGCAGTAAAAAAAAAAGAGTAAACAGGAATTCAAACGTTTACTGGAACACGCTAGGTGATTAATCGAACGAGATTCCCCCCTATCGTCCCACATCCACTCGGTTCACTTACCTGGGTGCGTGTTTTAATTACATTGTCTCTCTCCGACGGTAAGTCTGACACACCACACGAGTAGGCTCAATCTTCAATCGGCTCAAACGAAGAGGAGTTTATAAATGAAACAATTTCCTAAACAATAATCACGCCTGCTCGTTTTCATTCTTTTGTATGAAGCGTGCATCATCGGCGCACGTAGTAATTGAACATGGCATCCGGTATCAAGTCGATGGGTTTTGGTATACTAAATGTGATGATAGATAATGACACAGCACCGCAGCGAAAACTAGTAGAACGATCGCCTAGCAGAATGTGATTGAGTGATTAAATTCATTCATCAGTTGAATTTCTAAACAAATTGCTTTTCTTTTTTATAAAGCCAACAGAAACGAAAACGACGACAAAGAAGAACGGACTGGCAATTAATCTATCAATTGAAACCCGTGCATGTATGCTATTAGCTTACGCGTCAAACTAGCGCGCCTCGAGTACGCGAAAGGCGTTCAATTAAAAACAGACTGATAACATTGGTGCACGCAACGTAATAAATTTCAACACAGACCGACAAATGCGTCGTTCATTCATGGATCTGAAGAAAACATGGTGGATATAACCGTAATTTGTGTTTAAAGATATGAATGTTTGACTTAGGATTTCCAAATCATGCGTGATTCAGCAATCGCAATTCAAGCGATTGATCCTCATCAACTGCAGTTGGCGTTAGTCACAAGATGATGAGGCTCTTGAAATGATTTTAGGTAGTAATTCTCAAACTTACGTTGACTTGACCACTTTTCCAATCGATCTGCTATACTAATGAAACTGATTAAGTGTTGATATTTTAACAAACTGAACTGAAATCAAACTTTATGTTGACATTATTACCATAACATTTAACATTTTGCATAATGACCAAAATGAAAACATGGAAAAGTAAACTGACATGATTTAAAATGTCATGGCATTTTTATGCTGTTTTCTACAAGCGGCGAAATATTTCTGTTGTCACTAGCCAATGTCGTCGAACAGTTGCTTCGGTAATGGGTTGATGTTAAGCCAGATTTCCGTGAAGGCGTAAACATCGTACATTGCGTCAACTGGTACTCGGCAAGCGAACTGTTGATACCATCTACCTTCTGGTAGTACAGAAGGGCTGTCAAGGGGGCAGACGATTCGAAAGGCAGCGATCTGAGAGATGAGGAACCATCAGCCCGAACAGCGGCACAGATGGCAGCTTGGAGAGCCCTGTCTCCATCACCAGCCCCAGGGCCGGGAAGACTTTGACGGCTTGAACTAGCAAATAGAACATCATTGAAACCGGCAGTGGCACAGCTGAGCTAGGAGGATCCAGGACTTTCATTCTGCTTTATGACGTGCGCCTTAGACCGGTTAAAGTTACGGTCGATGTATGTTGATGACGAGAAATCGTTAGATCGATTGTTTCGTGTGGTATGTGGCACGTTGCACCGTCCTTTTGCAACATCATATCGTCCAGTTCAGGCCAGCAGAAGTCGGTAATCATCGTCCTGTAGTGCTGTCCGTTGATGGTGATGGCCTTGCCAGCATCATTTTCGAAGTAGTACGAATCCTGCCCAAAATGCACACCAAACAGTGACTTTATGTGGGTGCATTGCCACTTAGTAGACCTCTTGTGTATTGGCCTTGTCCTTAATTCGAAAATTCTGCCTTTTCACAGACCCGTTTATCCAGAAATGGGCCTCGTCGCTGAAGAAGGTTTTTTGGCAAAATCGGGGTCTGTTTCCTATTGCTCCAACACGGCGCTGTCTATGATCGTTAAGCTTGAGCTCTTGGGTCGATTGGATCTTGTATGGGTACAGACCCAAGTCTCGACGATATGAGGTTTGGAATGTTAATTACATTCCAGGAGCACCTTGGATAACATATGAATGTTAACTAAGCTGATATTTGGAATTTGTGAGCCAATGCAAAGTGGGTGTTGGGGGGAAGGGAGAGATCTGGAATTCCTTTGAGCGTAGGCAAAAGAAAATACGTCGGGTCCAATTCTCGAACGATTGTTCTTTCCTATTTTCCTTCAGCAACTAATCTACTAATAATTCAAGAAACTTTATATTTATCAGGGTGTGTTGTCCGAGTATCAGGGACGCTCTCGAGTTCTTTCGAATCTCGGAGAGGGTTACGGCAAGGTGATGGATTGCCGTGTTTGTTGTTTAACATTGCACTGGAGGATGTGATTCGAAGAGCTGGGATAGACACGAGTGGCACGATCTTCAGGAAGTCTGTCCAACTATTTGGCTTCGCCGACAACGATGATATCGTAGCACGTAACTTTGAGACGATGGTGGAAACGTACATCAGACTTAAGGCTGAAGCTGGTAGGATTGGGCTTGTGATTAATGCGTTGAAAACAAAATACATGAAGGGAAGAGGCTCACGAGAAGAAAATGTTAGCCTCCTAGCACGAGTTCAGATCGACAGTGATGAAATCAAGGTAGTAGACGTATTCGTGTATCTGGGCTCATTGGTGACCGCCGATAACGACACCAGCAGGAAATAAAAAGGCGCATTATGGCTGGCAATCGTGCCTGCTTTGGACTCCAAAGGACGCTAAGATCGAACAAAGTTCGCCGAACCACAAAGTTGACCATCTACATGACATTAATTAGACCGGTAGTTCTCTACGGCCACGCAACATGGACATTGCTAGTGGAGGACCAACGCGCCCTTGGAGTCTTTGAACGGAAGGTGCTGCGTACCATCTACGGTGGAGTGCAGATGGAAGACGGAACGTGGAGGAGGCGAATGAACCACGAATTGCATCAGTTGCTGGGAGAACCTCCCATCGTACACATAGTAAAAATCGGTCGACTACGATGGGCTGGACATGTCGTAAGAATGTCGGACGACAGCCCTGTGAAAATGGTTCTCGAAAACGAACCGACAGGTTCAAGAAGAAGAGGCGCGCAACGAGCAAGGTGGATCGATCAAGTAGAAGGCCACCTGCGGACCTGCGGACCCTCCACAGACAGCGAGGCTGGCGAGTGACAGCCATGGACCGAATAGAATGGAGACAACTTCTGTGTACAGCAGAGGCCACGCCGGCCTTGGTCTGATTGGTAAGGTAAGTTATCTTTGGCTGCTTTCCTCTTTGCATGCATTTCTATCCCTACTATCGCCTTCTCTTACTCTTTCTTCATTTTTCCTTTCTTGTCACTGTCTGTTTCCTTACACCACCGGTTCGGTGATTTTACCACCTGCGCTATCCGATAGGATTAGGTGTGAGTTACCGCAACAGTTCCCCGACCCGTAAGGTTAGTCCGGAGTCCGCACTACTGCGTCACGCACTCGGCCATCCTTTTCTATGACCAGGTTGGTCACAAGTCCTCGGATCCATCCGTTGCGAGTCTTTTCTTCCACGAGCATGATCAAGTCTCCCACTTCGACCGGTTTAACGTCCTCAAACCGTTTGGTGCGTCGTGCGATCGTAGTAAGATACTCTCGCACCCACCGGCACCAAAATTGATCTACCGTGAGCCGGCATAGGTTCCAGTCGGTTCTACAAGCCTGTTTCGGGTCAGTTGCTGTACGTGGAGACTGTGCCACACCGCTCGGGCGCAAGAGAAGAAATTGGTTCGGCGTAATGGCTTCCTGCTGCGACGTCTCTAGAGGAATATAAGCCAGCGGTCTAGAGTTCACAACGCCCTCTGCTTTGACTAGTACTGTAGCCAAGGTCTCTTCATTCGGGCTACGCAAAGTATCCTTGGCTGCTAGCGCCACTTTAACCGACCGTACTAATCGCACACCAGCCAGCCGTTTCAACTCAGTTTTGAGTCGTTTTTGACTCACTTTCGTAAGAAGTGGAGTCAATCAAATTTTAGTAAATGTTACTGGCGTTGACAAGTCGACAAATCAAAAACATTGACTCAAATCAGATGGATGTTTTTGATTTGTTGACTTGTCAATGCCAGTAACATTTACTCAAATTTGAGTGACTCCCCTTCTGATGAAAGTGAGTAAAAAACGACTCAAAACTGAGTTGAAACGGCTGGCCGTACACTTCGTATTCGTCCTAGCCAGCTGACAATCGATGCTATCCAGCTCCTTCTTCAGTTCGTTACTGCAGCCCACGAAGTTCGTTCCGCTATCGCTTTGGATTTCAACGGGTGCGCCTCTGCGTCCAATGAAACGCCTGATCGCCAGCTTAAAGGACTCCGATGTGAGTGTATGTACAACCTCGAGGTGCACTGCTTGCGTTGTCAAGCACGTCAAAAGCGCTACCCATCGTTTAGCGATACTTCGATTCACTCGTACTCCAATTGGCCCGAAGTAATCGATTCCCACGAAGGAAAACAATCGCAGGTACGGCTGTAACCTAGCCTCGCGAAATGGAGCCATTCGAAGTACCTCAGGGATCGCCTTCTTCAACTTGCACGTCATGCATTCCTTCGCCACCCGAGGTACGACCGCGCGCATATGCGGGGTGTGAGCTCATTCATAACCGTTTCGCCATTCGCGTAGAGGTATCGTTGATGGTACTATTCGACCAGCAGTCGAGTTACTCGATGTTCCTTCGGCAGGATTGTTGGAAATTTTGTGTCAAACGAAGCAAACGTTGCTGTTGCGATCCGGCTATCCGAACGTATGATGCCGACTTCATCCAGAGACAGCTTGCGAATCTTGCAACTTTTCTCCAGTGATACCTAACGCTGCTTCCCATACTCCACTGTCAATGTCGCGGCTTCGTCTGGAAAGTGTTCATGTTGCACCCAACATAGAATCGTTATTTCCGCTTGATTCAACTCCCTCTGCTTCAATGATCCTACTGCTCGTTCTTCCTTGCCCACCGTCCGGCGCAAGTTCTGCGCATAGTGATGAACGTATGCTACCGCTCTGGTCAAGCGTGTCCACTTCGAGTACCGCTCCCAATTAATGAACTGCGGAACGTCGATCTTCTGATGCACCACATGCCCTCAGTTCTTCGGTCGTTTTAGCAACTGGATGTGCATTTGCGATCCACTGATGTTCCGGTATATACAAATCATCTTCTCCGCGGAACCAACGGCCGTTTTGGGACAAGCATGGTCCCTTGCCCAACTTCGTCGCCTCATCTGCAACATTTTTCTTGGTAGGTACCCAACGCCACTGCCCCGCTTTTGACATGGATAAAATCTCGCCGACACGGCAAGCGACGAACTGTCTGTAGTTTCGATGATCTGAATTAATCAAGGCCAGCACTGTCTTTGAGTCACTCCGACACATCTTTTTTTCGATAATCAATTAATGGCCTTTGACAATGGTCTTCATCAGACGACCACCGATCACCGCTGCCATGAGTTCTAAACGTGGAATAGATAGAGCCTTCAACGGCGTCACCTTAGATTTTCCACCAACAACGTCACTCGAATGCCACTTGGCAGCATTGCCCTCCAGTAAGCGACAGCTGCGTATGCTTCCTCACTCGCGTCCGCGTCCATGAAGCTGCAGAGACCAGATGTCTTTCACCGAATGTCGAAGGAAGTAGCAACGAGGAATCTTTATCTGGTCCAAAAGCCGGAACATTTTGGTCCATTGCGTTCCATCTCCCCTCATATTGGATGCAAACTACAATTATTACGCAAAAACTCAACTCGATGCTACAATATTGAACCATAGGGCACTGTAAATGTGCAGAAAAAGCTGGAGAATTGAATCGACGTGGCTGGATAGCTCAGTGGTTATCCGTTCTGCTTACTGAGTAGATGGTCGGGAGTTTAATCCCAGGCCCGTCCCCTTCCTTGTCATTTGTCACTTGCCTCTTTCTATCACCACTAGATTTTAAATAAAAAAGCAGTCTACTGCGCTTTCATTGATCGCATCACTTACCACAGTGAATCCATGATCTAAAAATAACCTGCATCACTAACACAAAACTATCCTTCCCTTGACAATTGTGGAGACGCAGAGGTAAACACGGTCTCCAACCAACGATTGTCAAACTAATCATCCTTCCCCCCCTCCCCAAAGACCGTGAGGACGTGGCCGGCGCCGGTACTGATCTATAAATAGAATTAGTGAACTTGTACATTGAAGATGCAAAGCTACTCCCAAGCTCCATCTATGTGGTTCTCTGTGCAATTACACTAGTTCTGATCGGTAACGGAGTAGCAACTACGCTACGCACGGTCTTTTTTTTTTTTAAAAAAAAAGAAAAAGCTGGAGAATTGAATGGATTTTTTTTTCTTTGATCGGATCCATTTTATCCGATTTTCCCTCATACTTGAATAAACTTATACACCATGCAGTTCAGCGTAAATAATATTACTCTCACTTGAACTTTATTTATGTAAAAATGTCCGGAGAATCGAATGAAGCAGGGTTCGTTTAGGGTTTACAACAGGAAATTATCCACTTTACCCGATTTCCCCTTATAATAATATCATACACCATGCGGTCTAGAAGATCGACCGAGGATGACTTTTGTAAGCAGCTGGAATATTATTACGTAAATAACAAAACGACCCTAGATAATGCTGAAGACAACTATTCAGATTTTAATGGAAGTGAAGACATTGAATGATACATTAAAGAGCAATCGTTTGTAGTGGATGTTTATTTGAATAACCTTCTGAAAAATCTTCGAATGAATCGAGTAACACACGATGACACTAAATGACAATCCTTTAAACCGCATGGTATATGAGACTTTTTTTAAGGTTGAGGTGAAATCTGATAAAATGGACAATTTCCTAAGCTCAACCATAAATAAAAACCATCACCGTTCGATTTTCGGGATACTTTTACATAAGTACAGTGCAAGTGAGAGTAAAATTGCAGGCACCGATCTTCAAAGCTGCATTGTCTATGAGTTGATTAAATTATGAGGGGAGATCGGGTAAAATGGACCATTTTATGGCTTCCAAATCAAAGTTAAATTTAGCCCATTCAATTTTACAGCTTTTTCTGCAAATTTTCTGTGCACTTTGTCTAATATAGACTAGTTTGTATTCAAAATGAGGAGATAAACGGGCAAAATAGGATACTCACTGTGGTCAACCTTAAATGACACTAACACCATTCAGTTCTCCGCATTTTTTCCCATAAGATAAGCTATGGTTTAGGACTCCTAACCTACGCCGTCTAAGTTAAAGGGATAGCTTAAGCGGTTGGGTAGGTAGATCGCGGACGTCCCGAACCCTGCTTGGATCCCGGAACATATCGATCGAGTCAGCGTCAGGTCGGTAGAGCGAACTACTAAAGACCCAGTAGTTAGAAATAGTGGGTGCTTAACGCACACTAGCTCCCTCCCTGAAGTTACACCAGGGTTCGAGGCGTGGATGGGTTTTTAGTGAATCGAGGAGTTGGCAACCTCATTTCCACAACCTGCGTTTTTGTAGAGTTTGTTAGCAGATTTTCCATCCCGCCTTAAAAAAAGAGTGCAGGACCCAGGATGGAACCTTGGGGAACTCCTGCGGTAACTTGAACACGTTCCTGACCCGCCGCAGTGTTAGTACCCGATTCTGGAAGTAGTTGACCATACTTCTGTAAAGGTATCAAGAACCCGAAGACGTTGGAGCGAGTTGGCAATAGCCTCTCAACTATCGCTATTGAACGCATTTCTCACATCCAGGGTCACTACAGTACAGTTCAGAAAGCTGAGCTGAGGTTTAGATATGCGTGTCGCTTCACCAGTCTTCAAAATTCAAACAAATAGCCACTCTATTGTAATCGAATTGGCCCCAGTGGGAATTTATAGGAATTCATGTCACCCAGAAGAATCAATACTGGGGACGGTCAAATAGAAATAAAAAACCAGAGTTGACTAAGGCTAATGGAAGTTCTGGGAGGAACGTGAACTGAAGCTATGTAGTGATCATTATTCTTTGAAGTTACTTTTCAAGCGTTGATTTCGACGCCTGAAAGAGATGGTAGAGATATCCAGGCGCATAATGTAAAAATCATTAGGTTAATTTTCTAATGAAATCGGTGTTTCGCAAACACCAAAAATTTCCGTCCCCTGGAGATCAGTAATTTGAAAAAATGCATATTACTTTTTATAAGAAACATTGATGTTTAATCTCTTATTACCTGGTTCCAAACGTAATTGGTAGATATTCGAAGCTTAACATTGTCCCAACTTCTCAGACAATAAATGCAAAAATTGCCCCAATCAGTGCAATTCCCAAAAAACAGCACTTTTCCACGCAAGCCGTATAATTTTTATATGATTGTAATTTGAAGTAATTTTTACGACTCTCTCCACCTCAACGAGTCAGTTCGGGGTCGTAAAATCAAGATCGGCTTAAATAATTGAAGAAAAAGGCCTCCGCAATGCCAAATTGAAGAAGGAAGTGACGAACGAGATTGATTGGAACAGGACCGATGATTACACACAAACGAGTAGATGACTATACTGGGCCAGGTTTGCGAAATAATTGATATGTAATCAGCCAAACTGGAAATTAATTAAGCGAATAACGCTAAATGGGCGGGGATCGTAAAAGAAATAATCGCTTCGAGAATCGCTCCCTCGATGCTCTCTGGACGGTTGAAATCGATCCCAATTGATCTGGTTGTCACTTGCTTATCTGATAGTCGTCAACTGTGTGGATTTCTCATCGGTTTTCGATTTGTGAATGGAACCCGTTCTCGAACCTTTAAATGTTGTAAGACAGATTTACCTGAGCGATGGCCTTCCTCCCATAGTTTCCGTTTTGTTTACAATCAACGTCTCCACTAAGTCCATTCAGGACATAAAACGAAAACAATGGCAACAATTACCTTAAACTATCAATGATCCTTCTGTTTATTGTTCTTACCTATGTTGAACCCGTTCACTATATTTGGGAGGAAATAACACAAACCCGCTACCTACTTGAATCCAGGCAGATACATTATCATTGAAAGCAGCTACCGCCATCGGCAGTGCTATTTTCGCATAGATTAACCAGTTGCCGCCCCGAGCGCCGGAGATTTATAAGACAATATTATGACAGGTAAAAATTGCAACTTAATCCAGCCGGAGGCCAAACGAACACGAATTAAAATGCACTTTTATTATTACAACCGAGCGTAATTTATCCATTACAACCGATATAATCTGCATGTACAGCGGTTTGATGGGCACCGGCCAGCACTTACCGTCAAACACTCATACAGAGGGGAATGCACATCTCATTCATGGAAATATGAACAGCACAGTACAAAAGTGCACTTTGCCGTCACTGCGAAGATATTTTTCTACGGTATTTGCAGGGCAAAAATTCACACGTATATCGGGAGGGTTTACCGTGTGACAAATCTTGTTAAGAATGCTCATTGCTCGAGCTTGGTAATGCGGTGTCGTCACTGCAGTCGACTATGCACTTTTTCGCAGATACTAGGACGCGCGGTGTGAAATGTTTGTGAGTGCAAAGCGTTCAATGGTGCATGCTATTTGCTGCAATTACATCAAGAAACTAGTGAACTTTGCAATCGATATTTGTGCTTATGTGTCAACAAAACAGGGATTGGTGAAGGTAAAGATGGGTAAATGCCGACGGGCTCTGTTGGTTGGGTGGGATGTTCGCAATTTCATCCTAAGATGGTCAACTGTAGTAAGACATATTGGTTCGGTGTTTGGAACGTTTATGAGAGTCTGAAGACATAGCGTAGCATTGAACACTTTTTTAAAATTATTATTGTTATTAAAGTTCCCACCGCTTCCCCACACCAAATAGTTGTTAAGAGAGTAACAAGTGATGACCATCGAAACAAAAAATAAGTAAACAAGAGATCCCAGTGGAACATAGTTCCTTTTAAGGGATCCAAGTATACAATAAAGTTAATCAATCATACTTCTAATAATATTGACAAAATATTTCTGACAGTTGATGTGACCGATTTAGAACAAGAATAGATTGATTTACTGTATTTTTGATCTGTAAAATCTTGTTCTGCTGTTTAATCATGTTTATAATAACGTTCAATTGTTGATCAAATGCTCTGGAATTATGTTATAAACAAGAAGACCATAGAATGATATTCTCATTTTACCAAGACTTCTCTAGACCTCTCTCTAAATTAGTTGCGTGTCTTGGGACAGGTCTGAAGTTCACCAAGCATTGTAGTGGTAAAACGCGAAGGGCGAAGGGCGATATCGCACACTGAAAGTTAATTTTAGAGTATATTACAAAATCGAAGGTAATACTCACAAATCCATTCGTTGTTTTCTGCAACGGAACTGATTTGTTCTTTTTATGAAGATACATTCGTAATTCATGGCACACGCGCATCTGTCAATAGCACGAAGCTTTTGTTGACACCGAAGGAACATTCGTACATTGTACGAAAACAATACAAAGAGCTACGAATATTTGGCCACAAATTAAAAAGAAACGTCTCTCTGGTGGTTGCATGAAGGACTGACAGATCTACTCTATCGACTCAAAATAATTTGACAAAAAAAGCGTAACAAGTAATTGACAAAAAAAAGCGCAACCACGAGGAGTTGTTCAGCGTTGTTTTTTTAATTTTAATTTACAAAAAGGTGTAATGATAGCATTTCACCAGATTTTTTTTTTGTTGGGGCGTAGAATCACTGCGTCCACTGAGTTGTTTCACCAGATAAAAAGCATTATGAATGTTTCATACAATAGACGAGACATTTGTTCTATGTACAAAATCCATGTTTACGAAGCGCATGAAAGCGACTTTACAAAAATAAATTTTCAGTGTATCGAAAATCTAAAGATCGATACATCGGTTTCGATTTTTCATTTTTTAAATCGATTCTAGAAGCGTAAAAAATCGACTGCATCTATACATTTCTTTCGATTTTTTTTATCTGATACCATGAAAAAAAAATAGTTCCAACACGATCAAATGGTATGTCATACAAAGTTCAACATTATTAACAATTTTACATGACGATTTTTTCCAGGTTAACGAATCTTCTGTAATTCCAGACTCTGACAACCCGGACATTTCGGGTGCACTACCAAATGTCTTTGATCAACTAGTTGTACTGTGTTCTGTGGATCCTATTCAAGCGTGGGAAAGCATTCTCAGCGAATATCCCCACATTTACTTAAACGCTCAAGATCTCTTATCGAGTATGGTGACCACTGCACCGCCCTAGAGATTGTTTTCTCGGACAAAGGAAGTTATAGATAACAGGCACAGGTTGAATTCCTCACGCATGGCTTAACTGGCGTTCTTATGTTCACTTCCAGAAGTATACTGGAATAACTGAATCAACAACCGAACAATTTTAACTGATAACGTGAATTATCTGATTCGTTTTGTTGTTTTTGTTTTAAATCTGACTTTTTAAAAAGTGATGTATCCGGAATTATAAGAAATACTACATAGAGAGATGTTCCACTCATTTTTTTTGTTCGAATGAAAACATACCGATACTAAAAAAATCTATACTTTGCCATCGATAAAATCGGAGAAAGAATCGATTCTAATGGACAAATATGAATCGATTCTCCAATATCGATACTTTCGCTTGATTTGCCCAATGCTAATACAGATGGACAAAAGTCTTAAATTGAACCATAGGATATAACCGTTGTAATAAGTAAATGATTTTCATACATCTATTTTGCAAGACTTGTAACTTTTTCAGTTTAGATTTTCATGGCATGGCCTCGGGCAATAGCTAGATATTGTAGATGTGAATGTATGTACCCACAAGAAGTGCATTACTCGGTACAAATGGTTTGACACGGAACATTACGCCACAAAGAGATGATTTTTTTCATCGGATATACTTTTTTCGACTTCCTCAAGATTTTGAAGGATCCAATACTAAGCCAAGGTACTCAAACTCGGCCTCTTTCTCTATTATATTATCTCCAACAGATGAGTGTAGATTAGAGGTATTTTTTTCCGCTGAGAATAAAATAACACATGAAGAGTCTTCATCTTTACCTCCTTAGAACTCGTAAACCGCTAATAATTAATGCCGGAAATATCGTAAGAAATATCTTGGCCTGGATGAAAAAAAGTGCTGAATCATCAGCGAATAGTCTAAGTATTCCATTTAAAGGCATGTTTCCAATATAATTCATATTTTTTTTATCCTTATTTATTCAAAATTTCGCATAATTTTACATTCAGGTGCTCCTGCTAAGTAATTAACATTTCAACCTTATATGCTTTCATTTATATCGAATTGTGTTAATATTATTTTACTTTGTCTATTCAGAATTTTTAACAGAGTTTATTTTGCCTGCGTGTAAGAATTACAGTTGAATTCTTAAAACTAGTTCTTATCTATAGAGAGAATTGATCATTGCAATTGAAGGTTGCAATGATTTTTGTTTAAAACTATGAATTACTTTGTTGGACATTTCTTCTAGAGTCTCAACGTTTGAAATTCTATCTGATTCAATAGTACTGAACCAGGGTGGCAGCTTCAAAATCATTTTCAGAACTTTGTTCTGAATCCATTGATGTGCTATTTTCCTAGTAGCACAACAACTAGACAGCATAAAGCATAGACGGTCTATACATTTTTTAAATATTAGAAGTTTGTTCTTCAAACAAAGTTTGGATTTTCTGTTTATAAGAGGATATAAACATTTTATATATTTATTACATTTGGCTTGTATACCCTCAATGTGATCTTTAAAAGTTAATTTTTGATCAAGTATCAGTCCAAGATATATTACTTTACTTTACCAAGAAATAGGAACTCCGTTAATATTGACCATATGACTATTACTTGGTTTCAAAAATGCAGCTCTAGGCTTGTGTGGAAATATTATAAGTTGAGCTTTGGAAGCATTAGAAGAAATCTTCCATTTGTGAAAATAATCTGTATAAATGTCCAAGATTTTCTGTAGCCTCCTGGATATAACACGAAGACTTTTTCCTTTAGTGGAAATGCCTGTGTCATCAGCAAAGCAAGTTTTTTGACAGCCCTGAGGTAAATCAGGGAGATCTGAAATGAAAATGTTTTATAGTATTGGCCCAAAAATGCTACCTTGAGAAACACCAGCTCTAATGGGCAATTGAACAGATTTAGAATTCTGATAATTTACTTGCAAAGTTTTATCAGTTAAGTAGTTTTGAACTAATTTCATGATATAAAGCGGAAAATTGAACTTTTGCAATCAATCCTTTATGCCAAACACTGTCGAATGCTTTTTCTATGTCTAGAAGAGCAACTCCAGTGGAGCAGCCTTCAGCTTTGTTTGAACGTATTAAATTTTTAAGTCCTAAAAGTTGATGCGTATTTGAATTCCCATGGCGAAATCCGAACTGTTCATCAGCAAAAATTAAGTTTGAATTTTTGTGAAGCATCATTCTATTCAAAATTATGTTTTCAAAAAGCTTACTTGTTGAAGAAAGCAGACTGATCGGTTGGTAGACCAATATAATTCATGTTAATGAGGAATAGAAGAAGTACTAAATTACTGTTGTAGAAGGAGATGTTCGCTCATAAGGCACCAAAAGTGGACAGTATTGTTTGCTAGAATGAAAGATATGAAGAGAAAGTGTTGAAAGATCCGTCAGTGTACGGTAGGTTGAAAATTGAATAGAAGTATTGAAAATTGAGCGAAAGGGTATGGTTAGGGATAAGGTGCGACTCAAATCTCTTTGAGTGCAGCACGCGCTGCTACGTGACAGCACATTCAATTTCAAAGAGACGTGATAGTGCAGTCTGTACTCTCGTGCACCCTAGTTGTGCCGTGCGCTCAAAGCCGCACATCTCATTTCGAATTTGCTCTCGTCTCTATGGGCATTAACGATTGCACTCTCCCTTGTCGTCTCTGTGCAAACACAAGTGCAAAAAACAGACACAGTGGCAGGCCCGACTAGTTCGTAAATAAGATTTTAATCAAATTATCCCTCTATGAACCCATACAATGCCTTTTTGTTGCTAGCATCAAAAATTTTCATTTTGCTACCATTTACCAAAGCATGAGGCAAAGCACAGAGTAAAGCACTGAGTAGAGCACTGTGCAATACTCTTAGTCTCTGAAAGAGAAGTGCATGTGCGGCTATCTGTCTCTCGTGCTGCTACGAAATCTCTCGCTCATTCGATTTGTGCGCTCTTCTGAAAAAGGAGAGGCACACTTGAAATTGGGTGAAGCACTTGCCTATTTTGCACTACTCTGTGTTTTTCGACAATCCCTGGGTATGGGTAAAAAGTAGTACTCGAACCAAGGACGTTACCTTTGCCTAACATTGCACTGCGGGGTAGGTCAAGGCACGGACGAATCGGCCATCTCAACAGGCATAAGTAACGTGTTCGATCGCGCTCATGTACCACTGATAGCTTGTGATAGTTTCTAGCGGTAGTTTGTATACACTCTGTTTCGATGCATGGGTACATGGGAGAGGAACCTTCTCCTTTTTGGGTTTGCTTTTATACACAACGTCTGATATTACTCAAGTTATTTTTATCGTCATCTCTAACCTAGAGACCTCGGAGAGACAGACCGTAAAGCGTTGTGATACTGGTCCTCACCAGTATGTATTATTGGTTACCACCATTTACGGGTTTTAGATACTCTAATTGTTATGTTTTGTATTCTCCGTGCGTGGACTAACGATTTTCAATACTTCGATTCAATTTTCAACCTACCGTACACTGACAGAACTTTCAGTACTTACTCTTCATATCCTTCATTCTAGCAAACATTACTGTCCACTCTTGGTGCCTCATGGTGATGAGCGAACATCTCCTTCTACATCATATTCATTACTCCACGCAAGGAGAATACAAAACATTACAATTAGACTATATTACTGCCTTGAGGGACACCAATGCTAAATGTGAAACATGATAACATACTGTTTGTTAGATAACATCGATTAACACGTACGTCCCCAACCCCTCTGAAACAGGAAATTTAAAATTTAAAATTGATGATACTCCATCGTTAGTCATCGGATGTTTTTGCGGTTTTTTTTGCAATAGATCACAAATACATCCTAGTTTATAGATCTGCACTGGTTATTCCGAAAATTTCCGTAGTATCGGATTCCAAGATGGGAGTACTGGGGTAAGTACCTGTCCAGGGATGGTGGACAAAACATTTTTAGTAGCGAAACATAGCATGCGACACATCAAACTTCATGATTTTGAAAAACTATGTCATCAAAAGACATTTTAAATATTTCTGACCATACTGGCCACTAAAAGAGGCCCTGCAGGATCCGAGTTCCTGCGGAAAAGTGGCCATATTCAAATCGTTGCCAAAACCTGGCTATCGACACATCAAACTTCAGGATTTTGCAAAACTAGGTCATCAAAAGACGTTTTGAGAATTTCTGGCCATACTGGTCACTTGGGAAGGCCCTGCAGGATCCGAATTCCTCCGGAAAAGTGGCCATATTCAAATCTTTTCCAAAACCTGGCTTGCGACACATCAAACTTCATGATTTTGCAAAACTTGTTCTTCAGAGGACATTCTGAGAGTGTTTGACCATACTGGCCACTTAAAAAGCTCTTGCAGGATCCGAGTTCCTCCGGAAAAGTGGCCATATTCAAATCGATACCAAAACCTGGCTTGCGACATATCAAGCTTCATGATTTTGCAAAACTTTGCCTTCGGAAGACATTTTGAGGGTGTCTGACCATACTGGCCACTTAGGAAGGCACTGCGGCATCCGAGTCCTTCCGGCAAAGAGGCCATATTAAAAAAAAATCCAAAACCTGGCTTGCGACGTATCAAACTTCATGATTTTGCAAGATTGTGTCTTCGGAGGACATTCTTCGAATTTTCTACCATATATCTAACCAAATCGTTTGCCAGGAAACTTTATCGTTCTGCTTATGCACGTAGGATCGATTGAAAAAAGTAAACCTCGCCTCAGTTTTGTAATATGTCCGTCCTCTTTGTACTTTTTTTTATGAATTTCGTTACGCTTTGGTGCCCTAAAATGTGCGTGTCTTTTCCAGCTCGACAGTAGCCTTTTTTTAAAAGTAGTTGTTTAGTTGGGGCATGGACCACTAGGCGAGAGAACCATGATTAGAAGAGCTTATTTTTTTTTTTTTTTGCTTATTTATTTTCCGTCGGCCTATTTCCTCACATGGCGACAATCACCGACGCCAGGAAGACGACTCCACCACCTGGACCCTACCTAACGACTCATGGCTATGAACCGGGACAACGGCTTTACTTCCCTTCCGAAGGAAGACGTGACCAAGATTTATTCGCCTCAGAAAAACCACCGACGTCGACTGGGATTGAACCCAGACCCACTGGGATGTCAGTAGCAGTCACGCTTACCACTACACTACCGACGCCGTTAGAAAGAAGAGCTTATGTCATAACAAATATTGTGGTTTTGCGGTTGAAACGGGATTTTCGTTTTTGTTTTTGTATTGTTCGATAGTGTGAATTATTTTTGTGCAAAATTTTAAATGACTTGAAATCTGATAAAACGAGCATCGTGGATCTGGATTCAGCCTGGTTGGAAAAGGATCTGATCCATATTGATCACAACACAAACTTTTGCAAAATCATTAAACTTGATAGGTCACCAGCCAGATTTTGGAAACGATTTCAATTTGGACACTTTTCCGGAAGAACTCGGATCCCGTATGGCCACTCCAAGTAGCCAGTATGGTCAGACACCCTAAGAATGTCCTCTAAAGACTAAGTTTTACAAAATCCTGAAGTTTGATGTGTCGCAAGCCAGGTTTCGGTAACGGTAACGAATTCCTGGAGGAATTAGAATTCCGCAAGGCCTCTTTAAGTGTTCAGTATGGTCAGGAATCCTCAGAATGTCTTCTACAAACCCATTTTTGCAAAATCATACAGTTTGATGGGTCGCAAGCCAGGTTTTGGAAAAGATTTGGATATGACCACTTTTCCGGAGGAGCTCGGATCCTGCAGGGTCTCTCCAAGTGGCCAGTATGATCAAAAACTCTCAAAACGACTTCTCATGACCTAGCTTTGCAAAATCCTGAAATTTGATGTGTCGCAAGCCAGGTTTGAAAATGGCCTCTTTTCCGTAGAAACTCGGATCCCGGAGGACCTTCCTAAGTAGCCAATGTGGTCAGACACCCTCAGAATGTCCTCCAAAGACCTAGTTTTGCAAAATCATGTAGTTAGCTATGCCGCAAGCCTGGTTTCGGTAACGATTGGCCTTTTTCCCGGAAGAACTCGGATCTTGCAAGAGCTTCTTAAGTGGCCAATATAGTCAGGAATCCTAAAAATGTCCTCCAAAGATAAAGTTTTGCGAAACCATGAAGTTTGATGTGTCGCAAGCCTGGTTTTAGAAAAAATTGAATATGGCGTCTTTCCCGAAGGGACTCGGATTTTGCAGGGCCTCCCTCAGTGTCCAGTATGGTCAAACACCCTCAGAATGTCCTCCAAGGACCAAGTTTTGCAATATCATGAAGTTTCATGCGTCGCAAGCCAGGTTTTAAAAAAGATTTGAATATGGCCACATTCCTGGAATCCCCGGAATCCTCGGATTCCGCAGGGCCTTCCTAAGTGGTCAGTATGGTCAGATATTCTCAGAATGTCCTCCGAAGACAAAGTTTTGCAAAATCATGAAGTTTAATATGTTGCAAGCCTGGTTTCATGAAGTTTGATGTGTCGCAAGCCACGTTTTGGAAAAGATTTTAATATGGCCACTTTTCCGGAGGAACTCAGATCTCGTAGGGCCTCCCCAAGTGACGAGTATGGCCAGAAATTCTCAAAACGTCTTCTCATGACCTAGTTTTGCAAAACTCTGAAGTTTGATGTGTCGCAAGCCAGGTTTAAGAAAAGATTTGAATATGGCCAATTTACCCGAGGAACTCGGATTCCACAGGGCTTCTCAAAGTGGCCAGTATGGTCCAACACTTTCAAAAAGTTCTTCGAAGAGCAAGTTTTGCAAAATCATGAAGTTTGATGTGTCGCAAGCCAGGTTTTGGAAAAGATTTGAATATGGCCACTTTTCCGGAGGAACTTGGATCCCGCAGGCCCTTCTCAAGTGACAAGTATGGCCAGAAATTCTCCAAACGTCTTCTGATGTCCTAATTTTGCAAAATCATGAAGTTTGATGTGTCGATAGCCAGGTTTTGGCAACTATTTGAAAATGGCCACTTTTCTGGAGGAACACGGATCCTGCAGGGCCTCTTTTAGTGGCCAGTATGGTCAGAAATCTTCAAAATGTTTTCTGATGACCTAGTTTTTCAAAATCATGAAGTATGATGTGTCGCAAGCCAGGTTTAAGAAAATATTTGAATATGGCCACTTTCCCGGAGGAATTCAGATTCCACAGGGGTTCCCTAAGTGGCCAGTATGGTCCAACAATCTCAGAATGTTCTCCAAAGAGCAAGTTTTGCAAAATCATGAAGTTTGATGTGTCGCAAGCCAGGTTTTGGAAAAGATTTGAATATGGCCACTTTTCCGGAGGAATTCGGATCTTGCAGGGCCTCCCCAAGTGGCCAGTATGGCCAGAAATTCTCAAAACGTCTTTTGATGACCTAGTTTTGCAAAATCATGAAGTTTGATGTGTCGCTAGCCAGGTTTTGGCAACTATTTGAATATGGCCACTTTTCCGGAGGAACTCGGATCCTGCAGGGCCTCTATTAGTGGCCAGTATGGTCAGAAATCTTTAAAATGTCTTTTGATGACATAGTTTTTCAAAATCATGAAGTTTGATGTGTCGCATGCCATGTTTCGCTACTAAAAATGTTTTGTCCACCATCCCTGGACAGGTACTTACCCCAGTACTCCCACCTTGGAATCCGAAACTACGGAAATTTTCGGAATAACCAGCGCAGATCTATAAACTAGGATATATTTGTGATCTATTGCAAAAAACCGCAAAAACATCCGATGACTAACGATGGAGTATCATCAATTTTAAATTTTAAATTTTCTGTTTCAGAGGTTGGGGGTTGGGGACGTACGTGTTAATGTCATTTGCATCATCACGTACTTGGTAGTGTTCTAGTTTTTATGAAAGAATGCTATGATTTAGTTTGACAAATCCTTTTTTAGATCTAGGAAGGGACCACTAACGCTCCTTCTGTTAATTTTACTTACTTTTACTTTACTTTATTACATCATTGTTCAAAGCCATATTGAAATTTTTATGAAATTTTATGTTTGTTCATAAAATATATTAATGTATTTATCAAATGTTTTTCCAAAAATTTACTGTAGATGAAAAGTGCAGAAATTGGTCGAAAATCACTAGGATCGGACGCTTACGTTAGCAATTTTATGGCACTCAGACTAGTTACCTTGAGCTAGTATTAGATTGAAAAGGCGAGCTACTCTGCGCGTCATAACTATAGAACCACTTAATTTGTTTCGAGATGTCTTGGATTAATTAGTGATTTTTCGAAATAAGTTGCACAGAACAATAGATACTTGTTGTCTATTTTTACTGTAGAATTTTCGACTATAAGCATACTTAGCTTTATAATAAAAGATTCATGAAAATTAAATTAGTTATGGAACAGACTATAGAACCAGTTCAAAATTTATTTCTTTTTTAAAGATTTTAACGATGTTTACCTGAATATCAAAATGTTAATAATGGGTAGGTCATTTTTTGTTCTCAATCAGTTCAAACAACCTATTCGGCATACTCTGAATTAATTTACGGCAAGTAGACACTTGTATTCCTTGCCATGCAGATAAGACGGCTTGTTTCAGGTCATGAACGCTTACGTACTGCTTGTTGTCTGCATATACTTCACGTATGATCAATCCCCACATATTCTCGATCGGGTGTTGGTCTGGAGAACAAGCTGGCCATTCAAAAGTTTGAACTCCATGTTTGTTGAACCACGCCATAGTCGCTCTACTTGTATGAACTGAAGCATTATCTTGCTGAAATGTGTAAGGACAATTTTGGAACCTCATATATTTGTACCGTTCGACGGATTTTCAAAAACATCATGCCATAGACCAACCAGAGGATTTGGCCACATCCGGATACTCTGGAACCGGTTTCGAATGGATCCAAAGAGGACAACTTTGGAAATCCAACTAGTTCATTCGTAGTATCATTCGGCGGCCCAAAATTTATGGTTTTGAATACTCGGAAACGTCATCTCATCGGAATATCCGGAAACGTCATCTCATAGACAACCCATGAGATTAACCTTATCCGAATACTCTGGAACCAGTTCCGGTACGGTCTGAAAAGGAAAATGAAACCCCAAGAATTTGTACTGTTTAATTATCGATATCTTTGCCTCAAATGAAAAGTATGGATCCTTAAAACGACATATTAGCAATTTTTTACATATAAACCGGCCATTCTGGGACATAGACACCCAGAACCAGTCCGGTCTGCTTCCGAAGGGAACAATTTTGGAACCTCATTTATTTGTAACGGAGATCTGTGGGTGGGGAAAATTCAGCAAAACATACATAATGACCGGTCCCACGAAGCTGCCACTCTTTTTTGGCCGGATCTGGCATCGTGCCATTACGCGAAACCTGTGAGGGGAGTTTTGTACCGAAGGTGGCAAATTCGCCAGAACTTCGCTCAATAGAAAAATTCTGAACGATTAAAAAGGGAAAGCTCCGCAAAACAGGAAAGGTCCTAACAAAGGACAAGGATTTGAAAAAAAAAAAATAGTGGATGAAAGTGTGTAAGAAAGACGGCGTGAGTATTGCACACTTGTTGTTGTTGGATTGATGGGTAAGGTTAAGAAAATAGTTAATATGTGTTTATTTATTCCCTGGTGGTTTCAAAAATATCCGACTGAAAATGATTTTTCGGTGATCATGTTTGTCTGTTGAATTTTTTTCGAGTAAAGTATTTAATTCATTTTTGTCTGTTGAATTTTTTTCGAGTATAGTATTTAATTCCAGGAAAATGTGAGTAATTCATTATTTGAATAGCGAAACTAGGAGAATTTAAAATTAACACTTCATTTGATCACTTTTTAAAAAATAAAAAATAAAACATTGAAACACTTTTTCAAATTTTCGCTAGTAAACCCTAGCAAATTTCTTTGAATTCTACTACGAGCTTATCTTTTGACAGATAGGCCTATTTCGTCTGCTCTTTGAATCGAATATTGAGATTACGTTTAGTTTGTCCAATGTAAGTTTTGCCGCAATGGCCACAAGTTATTTTGTAGACCCCGGATTTGTTTAGACTGTTAATTAGGGTCTTTAGCCGACCCTAAGAGGGTTTTAAGTTGATTATTTTTACTAGTATAAACTCTTTCAAAACCGAAGTTGCGTAGGATTGGTCGTAATTGTGTAGTGTGGTTATCGTATGTTATTGTTATTCTTTTAAGTTGGGGTTGTGTATCTGTTAATGTGGTGAGTGATTGTTTGTATTGTTTTTGTGTTTTCTTGTTGATTACGTTTTGTATTAGTTTTCGGGAGTAAGCATTCAAGTGTGCTGTGTCAAAAATGTAGTCGAGTTCTTTAGTTATGCCGTTTGGACTTAGGGGTAATGTTTGTATTCTGTGTGTCATGTGGTTAAATGAAGCTTTTTTGTGTTGGTATGAGTGGTTAGACGTATGTGGTATTGTGCGTTGTGTGTTTGTTGGTTTTCTGTAAATTTCAAATGTGAGTTTAGATTGTTCTTTCACTACGAGCAAGTCCAAAAATGGTAATTTATTATCTTTTTCAATTTCACAAGTGAATTCTATGTTTTTATGTGCGTTGTTTAAGGTTTTAAGGTGATAGGTAAGAGATCTTTCTTTAAAATGCAAAACACATCATCAACGTATCTATGCCAAACGGTAGGTAGTTGATCTTGCAATTGTTCTTCGAAATTTGCCATGAAGATTTCGCTCAGAAAAAGGAGAAAGGGGGTTACCCATAGGGGCGCCTTTTAATTGTTTGAAATGTTCGTTTCTGAAGGAAAAGTAATTTTCTTCCATACAAAGTTTGTGTTAGTTTTATGTATGATCGTACTTTTTTCCTCCGTTCTATGTCGTCATTTTGAAAAAGTAACCACTTTTCTAACAAATTGATTGTATCTTTAACTGGAATTGAAGGGAAGTGGGATTTGACGTCAAAAGATACTAAAATTTCATCTTCTTTTATGTCCGTGTTATGGACGAGCTCTGTGAATTGTGAGTTTTTAATTGATCTACTGGGGAATTGTTTGGGCATGTTTTGAAATTCTTTAACTATCCATTTTGCTATTTTGTGCGTGGGTGATCCTATCGCTGAAATGATTCACGCGTTTCATTTCCCGGTTTATGAATTTTCGGAAGACATTTGATTTTAGGTAACGAAGGATTTGACTCTCTAAGATTGTTAATTTCATTCCCAAATGATAATTTACATTCTTTGAGCGTTTTCTCCACACGTATAACCATTCCCGGAAAGGGATCTGATCGCTGTTTTCTGTAGGGGCCATTATTTAATTTTTCTATCATGGTGTTTTCGTAGTCTTTTTTATCTATTATTACTGTACAATTTCCTTTGTCTGATCTCAAATAATAGACCGGTTTTTGTTTTAATTCCTGGAGTATGTTGTGTTCTTTTGTGTTTTGTTTGTTTTTTGTCGTGTTTGTATTTTTGAGGATATTAGCTGTTTCTGTTCTGATTTCTTGTATTTGTGATGTGTGTAAGTTGTTAGTGTTGATTCTCTATGTCAATAATGGTTCGTGTATTGTCAGGATTTGAATCTATTGGGTAATTGAGTCCTTTGTTAAGTAATTTTAGTTGTTCTTCTGTGAATTGTTCTGGGGAACGGTTTATTACTAATCCTTCTATATCTTGAACTGTGCTTAATTTTTTAGGAATTTTAGATTGTGAGTTTTTTAGTTTTTTGAATTTTTTGTCAAGTATTTTTTTTTTCTTTCTGATTCGCAACGTTCCGCGACTGTTACTTTGGTTAGAAACATTGAAAAACTATCATGGTACTGTTTTGCTAATTTTAAATGTAGCGAATAACATTCTAATGTTTTTATGTTAAATTTACTGTGTAATGCTTTAATACTTCTACGCAATTGATCCATTTCCTTTTTTTTTTTTATTATTTGGGTATTCGTAGCAGTTTTAACTATTACCTTGTGACTTATTGGTGTGATCCTTTGTCGAGAACACCGCGTTAAGAACGCGATATCCTTGTGTAGACCTGCGATGTTTTTCGTCAACTCGATGAACTTATTCGGCTCCGATTTAGGCTTGGCTGCCATTTTTCACTTTCACTTTTTTTAAACACTATTTAAAAAAAAACTTTTTCGAGCGTATAAGAAGAACGATTGTGATTGGGAAACTAGGAGAATTTAAAATTAACACTACATTTGATCACTTTTTAAAAAATAAAATGCATTATTTGAACCTAAAAGCTAACTGTAAAGAAAGACCTGGAACGAAGATTTCTCACTAATCAGAGAACTTCTACGATATCCAACTACAGCATATTGCAGTTGCATTCGCGAGAATGTTTTGAGAATGTTACTCGTGTTTTCATTGTAATTTAATGGATCTCTGAAATGTTTCAACATCATATATAAATGTGAACTAGTTTAACAACAGCTTTAAAAAGCTCTAAACTATTGCATTTACAAATATCTGCAGAATTCGTTCCGTATTATTATCTCGAAATAGATGTCGCCGTTTCACACTTCTACGTCTGAAGTGAGATAATGTTTCTTTGCGATTTTTGTCCACGCTTGCAGGCGATGGTGATATTGTGCATTTGTAAATAATCACATTCAACGCCAGTATTCAACTAATTGTCGTTTTAAAACACCAAGAAGACAGTTAATCCAATTGGGTTGGAATTTAGGCTGATAATTTTCGCGGTTTCAGTTTATTCACGCACGAGCTTCAGTTAAAATTACTCTTTAATCAACTCGTGGGAGGTTAAGTTTTGAATATTTATTCAGACCAATTGCCTAACGTGCTTTGAATATCCAGCGTTTAGCGCATTCCTCTCGGTTACTCCTTGTGCGACAAAAACAAACTTCTATCAATTCAAAGCAAGCATAGTTTCATCAAAACATCATTACGCTATGCTAATCAGCGACTACAAATTGACGACATTTGAAATTGTGTACATTTTCAGCAGTCAACCTGCAGAATCCTTAAGTCGGTGGAATTCGTGGAGATATAAATTGCTCTATTGCCGATAATGGGAGCAGGTTAGACTGTACCTCAAAACAAATCCCTCCACGCTATCACTTACTAATACCCAAATCAAAATGGATTATTTTTCCAGCTGCTCAAGGCGATTCCCACGGAGGTAGGAAGAAAAAGAACACAACTGCAGCGTCGTGTGAATGTATGCGTGTATTTAATACTCAGCGAAGCATACAGACATGAATTATGGCTCTTCGATATTATTTTTGTCATTTTTAGTTTTCCTATCCTTTCCAATCAAATTCTAAACAACTCTACTCCGAACCACATTCGCTGACGTGCGTACCCATCACGGGGTACCCGAAGTAAATGACTGAAAAAAAACAGAACTTTGACACCATAATCGCTGTGGATTGCTTTCTACAGAAATCATAAATAATCTGACAAGCTCGGAGGGTGCGGAGTGTGGGGTTTAGAATAACAGGAGAAAAATACATCAAAACTGCCTAAGAAGACATCGGCGATGGATTCTACGATTCACATAAACGTACAACAATTTGTAGTGAATCTCAGTTTTAGGCGAGTGGAAAATCTGGAAAGCATTTAACAGATTTCAAAACAAATTTGCTCGGAACGAATGTGATGTTTAGGAGTGGAAGAACATCAGTTTGAAGCAGAAAAAAACAATTGAGGATCGTTCTCATGTTCTTCCTTTTCCAGGATTCTCATCGATCCGTGAGCTTGTTTGTGTTCCATCCTTCGGCACTGCATGGGGCAATGTGCCTTTAAGTTTGGTTCCACAGCATGAATCCGCCTGCACTACTCGAGGAAATGGGATTTCTACAAAAGTCAAAAAGTTATTTCTTAGAGCCAACGAGTAAAATTTCCATTTTTAACGTTTATACATTAATATTGAACGGATTTTGGCTACGACCTCGAATTGAATTTTGGTGGTGAAATCGAACCTCTCCCAGTAAGGATAGGACATATCCATGTTGGTGGTGACGCAGATGATGAGGTTTGTCCAGTTTTGAATCGAAAGTGGCAAACCGAAATATCGATCGGCCAAATGGGACATGTCTCGTTGAAGGCCCCCGCTCTGCGATCAGTCATTTGCATTCCATCTCCGGATGGATGTTGTACGGTTCGACCATATGGTTGCCATTATGTGGGTACATGAGAAGCACGATAATGGAATCGTTTAAAAACAAAAAATGGGAGAAGGCAAGCAAACAAACGCACCAAAGATGGAAATCAATACCCCGATGATGCGGGTGCGAGCAATTGATCTACTTGCAGAGAAGCCAGCTAGAGTGCCATATGGACAAACAGCATCGTGTGTGTTCCATTTTTGGCCGACTGTCTGCTGGGAGTTGCTGGTGAACGGTGGTCGATATCCGGTAAAAACCTAAAAAACGAACTCTATTATCCATTTATGCACATTTTGTTTTGACTGGCCGCGGCTTTTGATTGAGTGTTCTTTGAGTACATTCATAGTATATTGCAAGTTCTAAACCTGTATCGTTTTTTTTTCTGTCCTGGGAAAAAGTGCTGCGAAAAATGAACCAAACACAATTTTTTTTTTAATAAAAGCAGAGTGCTGTGACAACATCAGCATCAAGCAGTAAATAGTGACCATGGCTCAAGTAAATTAAAGTGTATAAATGTTAGTTTTGTAAAATTTCAATAGATTAAATTTAACAAACTTTTTCAGGATACCTCAAATCAAGATTTTGGTGAAATACTGCTATCGTTGAAAACGAACGAAAACGTGCTCAAGCGCGAACCACAGAACTCTACACTTTAACACTTTACAACCTTCTTGCATTTCAGGATCAACCGAATGAAGATCATATATAATAGATACGAATGCTTGTAGTATTTTTCATTTACATAAATATAGAACACTATTATATAAATATTTCATGGGAATGGGAGGGACCATCAGGGCACCCGATTGAAGCACTCTGGATGGGGAGAGTGGGAATGCAAACTCCCCATTGCTAACAGTTTGTGAATAGAGGGCTGCCCCTTCCTCCCGCCCATTGGGACATCCTCATGTTAGATACCTTGCTCTTTTGACCAATTGTTCAATCTTGTTGTTGGAAGGAGATTCTTTATATCCCTGTGGATACGTATAAGTGATGTTGCCTATCGATCCACCCAACCCGTTTTTGTCCCTTCATACAACGGTCTGATTAGGAGAATCAGTGTTTATTAAAGCTTGATTAAATCTAGATCAAGAGAGGAGAGCCCATTGCTGTCGGACTTAGTTTCCGTGCTACAATGGGTGGTTTAACATATCATACACCATTCATCATACACTCTTTTCCAGCAACATCACTTCCAAATTGTTATGGGTTTATTGCTAAAGCTGCATAAAGCTGTTTACGATTTCGGTAGATTTCTGCATCGCTCCATACCACTGTGCAGTGGTGTCGGATTTCCCGTAAACTCGTACTGTACACAATCAGCATCATCGAACGCAGTCGTCACGATCAGCGGTCAGCCAATCGAAGGGCGGATCAGCTGAGGTCTAGTTGTTTCGTGCTTGAATAATCATCCTCCAATCGGAGTGACATGTGTTTAATCCGTTCGTTGCTGGAGTAGATTGAGCAATTAAAATCAAGCGCGAGATGTCGCGTGACTGGGTTGAGTGTTGTTTCATATCGAATATTCGAGTGACCACGGCGATTAAAGGGGGGTTCTGTAGGTTTTAGAAAGTATTTCAACACTTTGAGTTGAGTGACGCTTCCATTACCGTCAAATGGAGAGGAATTATTAAAATCCGTGTTCGGAAAACCCCTAGTCCTCAAAATGCATGCGTGAGTTTATGTGTGCATGAGTTTTACCTAGTAGAATTTAACTCTCAAAAACAGCCGATGAATGACAACTTCAGGATGAAAAAAAATCATGGCTTAGTTATTATTTTTGATATTTTCACAGTAGAGGAAGAAAAACTGACACGACGTTCATTAGCAAGCAAATACCTTGTCATTTGAGTAGTTATTCTGAGTATCGAGAAAACTACGAGATTTGTGACTATTTCCTCACAAAAGCTTTACACACTTATTGAAGATCACAATTTCGATTTCCAGACAAACTGTTTAATCAAGCCAGAAATCGTTAAAATCGGTACCTGTCTAAATGATATATAGTTCTTACACAGGATGATGTTTGCGAGAATCTCAGCCATTTTTGGTCCTTTGTGAATTCCAATACAAAAGAAAGTGAACTTTCCGTTGAAATACAACTTATCAATGAACCTACAAATGCCGTTTTTGAAACGGTGTCTTCTATCTACAGCAATTAGGGAGCTGTATTACTGTACGCCACCGACAAGTTACTTTCTCGAATTCTATACTCTTTTCTGTCGTCAATTGCATCGCTGTTGGTGGCGATTCGGTTTGTTTTGTAGCAATGTCACGAATTAGATGTGCTAACTCATCACATGTTCATGGATTTAAAATCAGCAGCACAATCGATTTCAGCTATGGTAGATCAAGAATGATTACGGGTTTCCAGATGAACTGACTCGATTGGTCCAAACAACGATGGATCGTATTATGTGCACCGTTCGAGGTTTCTTTGCCATTCTGGAGTCATTTCGAATCTCGAAAATGGTTATCGGAAGGTGATGAGCATTCTTGTTTGCTATTTTACATTTATTTGGAAAGAATCATTCCAAGAGCGTTTTTATCTCACCTAGGAAGTCCGTTCTATTTGTTGACTTTGCCGACGGCATTGATATCGTAACACAGGACTTTGAGACGTTGGTGGAAACATACAATGGGCTAAAGGCCGAAACTAGCAGGATTGGACTCATAAATGCTTCGAAAACAAAATACGCTAAAGGAAGAGGTTCAAGAAAATGCGGTTCTAGCCTTCCATACAGACGGCGAGGAAATCCCGGTGGTAGACGAATTTTTGAATCTGCACACTACCAAAAAGTTATGCAAAATTTGGTGCTCTTAGACCTCTGAGACACATGCGAGTGGCCTTCAAGACTTTTGGCATACGGATGTTTGGCCGAATGGACGGTTGACATAAAGACGTTTGGCCAAATGGACGTTTAGCCGAATGGACGTTTGGCCAAATTTACGTTAAGCCGAATGGACATTTAACCGAATCGGCGTTTGGCCGAGTACAGTTTTGGGGAGAAGATACTTTATAATTTTTTTGTGTCGGAGGCCTGATACCGTACTTTATGTTATGCGGAGAGAATCAAGCTAACATCCTTTTTTTTTGGGTCAACGGATATCGGGATTGTGACGGTTGGCTCGAGCTTTTGGTGTGCATCAAAGGACTTTTTTTTCAGTCGTTATGAACCAGAGCTGAAATCTCTTTCAGTTTACTATGCGCGAGGTGAAGTGCAGAAAAAATATTTCTCGTTTTGTGTAGCAGGAATGAGTTTTTGGATGGATCTGATCGTGTATTTAAATTATATAGGTCAATGTATATTTATGTGTATTCTTCATTCAAATTATAATATTTGTGTTGCTTTAGTTTGATCATATTATCTTTCACCATGTTTTGATAATCGTCAGTCATTTTGAGACCTTGCAAAAACATTGGATTTGCCTAAATCTACTGTTCACGATGTGCTCAAATCATTTTCGGAACGTTTGACGGTGGAGAGGAAACCGAGAAGTGACGAAAACATTGGACGCGCTGATCCTGTCATGGACCGAAAGGTGAAAAGGCTATTAGCGATAAACCCAAATCTCTCCATTCGAACGGTGGATCGTAAAATAGGGATGTCGCCTGGTTTTGTCCAAAAATCAAAACAACGTTTGGGACTTAAGTCGTATAAAGTAAAAACAGTCCCAAATCGCAACGACAAACAGAACTAGGCAGCAAAATCACGAGCTCGACGTTTGTACTGCGAATATTTGACGAAGTTTTCATGCGTTGTTATGGACGATAAAACTTATGTCCTGGAGGATTTCAAGCAGCTTCCAGGGCTGGCTTTTTATTCTGCTATGGCCAGAAATGCTACAGCTGAGCATTTCAGAACGAAGAAGGCACCGAAATTTCCCAAAAAATACCTTGTGTGGCAAGCAATTAGCACGTGTGGCAAAAAGAGTAAATCATACGTCACTACTGGCACAATCAACAAGGAGATCTATCAGAAAGAGTGTCTGCAGAAGCGATTGCTACCCTTCATCAAAAGTCACAAAGAAAAACTTTTGTTCTGGCCCGATTTGGCATCATGCCACTATGCTAAAACTGTGATGGAGTGGTACCAAGCAAATCAAGTGAACATTGTACCAAAAACCTC
The DNA here is from genome assembly GCA_034211315.2 of Aedes japonicus. NCBI lineage: Eukaryota > Metazoa > Arthropoda > Insecta > Diptera > Culicidae > Aedes > Aedes japonicus. Next base: position 260,966 of record JASCZW010000226.1, on the reverse strand, counting down.
AAACCCGCCAAATTGTCCAGAGCTACAACCAATCGAGAGATATTGAGTTATGATGAGGCGGAAGCTTTCTGTAAAGAAGCAAGGAATCAAAGACATTAAACATTTCCAGCAAATTTGGACAAAGACGGCTTCCACGATTTCTGAAGAGTCTGTACAAACCCTAATGGACGGAGTTAAGCGCAAAGTTCGAAAATTTTATGTGAGTACCGAATAACTATGTTTTGTCTTCACGAATTGTTAAAACACATCCCATGAATCTGAAATAAACAACTACGACGGAAATATAATGCGAAATTTATGTTTTATTCATATTTTGAAGTGTCCGGATTATTGCGGATACAGACCTTAATACATATTTCCACCTAAAATCAGGATTCTACGATTTTATCAAAACATATTCATATTACTCATGTTCATGGGAAAATGGCTGAATACCTTTATGTTTTTCATTTATAAACTTAAAAGTTTCTTCTTTTAGTGAATTGATATAGTTGAAACTTAATTAGAATGCTTATTACTGCAAATGTGCACACATATTGATAAACCCTAAGTGTAAGTCAAAAATATTGGGATGCTATCTGATGCGTTCGAGAATGTTGTTTTGGTTCCTTATTTCGGTTTTTTAGATCTAATGAGGTTGAAAATACTTTTTGAGATTCTTCCTTTCCTCTGCAACACATTTATGCTTATAGACAATTTTTGGCCAAACGTCCATTCGGCCAAGCATCCATTCGGCCAAACGTTCATTCGGCCAAACGTCCATTCGGCCATATATCAATTTGGCCAAACGTCCATTCGGCCAAACGTTCCATCCCTGTCTCGGCCAAGTTTAATAATGTCTAAGTGTGTGCGAAAACTGTTGACTGCCGAAAACGACAACAGCAGAAAAATACAACGACGCATTTTGACTGTAAACCGTGCCTTATTAAGACTCCAGAGGATGGTTCGATTGGGTCCACCCTTAGCTCAGTCGGTAACGGCGCAGCTACAAAGCAATACCTTACTGAAGGTTACTGGTTTCGATTCCCGGTCAGGTCTACCCTAGTAGCACACTTGTTGCCATTCGGTTTAGATAACATAAATATGACTTGCCAAGTCATAATCAAGTTACTACAACTAATTATGACCGTAGAGTGCTACTTGGGTAGGAATTTTTAGTTAGTGAAAAATTCTCGACTCCCTGGGCATATGGTATGATTGTTATTGCCACACAATCATACTAATGCAAAAACAGTACCTCGCATCGAAAGCTCTCAATAAATAACTGTGCAAGTGCATTTAGAACACTAAGTTGAGAGCGAGCAATAAGCGACATGTGGAAGCAATTAGCTTGAAATGCTAAACGAAGAAGAAGACTTTTGAACAATGATGTGGCAGCCAATTCATGCATGAAATTTACCGCGACCAAGCCGGCAGAACGCGCCCACAATACCCCTTTCTGAACCGAAGGGCAGATTGTAAAGATTCAAACGAGGATTTGTCAACACTTCTACGCAAATTTGTCTATAAGTGAAAAGATCTTTCAAAGACGTTGGTTAAAAAAACAAAAAAGGTGTTTTGAAGCATATCTGATAGCCAAATTTAATTGTACAAGACGCTGAAGAAGTCTCTTGATGAAATACGCTTAACTGTCAAAGGTAGCTAAAATGGCAGTGGAATCAAATAAAAATTGATAATGCTTCTCTGTCAATTCATTTCCACTACATCATTATGCATAATATATTCCTTCTTCATGTCAGTTTCAATCTAATCGAACTAAGTTCATCAAAATTCATTTTTTTCGGAAGTATTGAATTACAGATTTTACGTGTTATTGATTATGTTTTATTGTATACAATATCAATGCTGTGTTCATTAATTTTAACCTTTTTTTCATCTATTTTCAGGTAAACGCACGACTATTGAATTTTTCGGAAACCACATGAGAAAGGTAACTTATTTAATGAAAAAATTGAGGTGGTCTGGGATATAATCGTAAGGTTCAGGTAGGACCACGTTGGTTTGTCCATTCTTTTGAAATTCTCTACAATACTGAGCCATTGCTTACTCAATGTCGAATTTACCACTCTCGACTTCAGGTGACCGTTTCAGCGGGGCGAAATCATAAGTTTTTGAGTTATTTGTTAGGGAAAATTTCGGAAATAAAAAAATCTACGGACGACAGTTTCTAGGTATTATCAATACCTTTCGATTGGTGCAAAAAAATATTTAGTAAATTACGAATCATATCATATTTAGTGATAGTACTTCAGGTTTGTCTTTCCTCCCCAGAATTATAGCACAGATAATCTTAGCTCACTTTGTCAATTGCTATCAAAATCAGCTTGGTGTGCATCCAAACATTGAAAGTAAAAAAACAATTTTAGTTTGATCAACATTGAGAACCATGCTGGGAACCAACTGGCTCTCCAAAAGATGCGGAACATCCGTAAAAGCTCATTCGTATATCGTTCAGTGGATGATATTTTTATATTTTTGCAACCAACATTTATTTTATGAAAGTAGGATAAACTTCAATTTGTGATCTGAGGATGTCCATTGAGAGGTAAAATAGTGACTACCCGCAAGATTTGGAACACCCGTAAAAGTGGCCAGCTCTTGGAATTAATCGCAAAAGGAGGATTTTTCTAAGCAATCAACATTTAGTTTACGAAGATAGAATGAACTTCAATTTGTGGTCTGAAGATGTCCCTTGGGAGGTCATATAGTGGCCACCGGAAGATCCGGAACATCCGTAAAAGTGGCCAGTTCTTGGAATTAGTCCCAAATCGACGACTTTTTGAGCAATCAACATTTAGTTTACGAAATAGAATAAAATAAAAAAAAAGACAATTTTAACCATTTGTCACCCGTTTTTGAGGACCCGGAAAGGGAAAACCATATTTTCAAACTGTTCATTTGAAGTTTTGTATGGGAGCAAAAGTAGGTCATTTTTAAGTAAAAAGTTGAATTATTTATACCTATTGCACTGAAATAAATTTAATTAGAAAGATTTGTAAGTTTTCCTGATCAAATGATGTATAAATGAAGTCATTGTGTTAAGTTAAACGAGAGTTATTTCACTTTTGCGTAACGCTCTCATTTTTCAAAATTATGAAATGACATCGGTAAAGAAAAGAGAAACGTAGACCTACGTTAAAAAAGAAGAAAGAAAATACAACACAAACATTGGCTACAAAATGGGTCATCCCTTATCACCGTCGGTGGAGGCGCAGGAGAAGTCTGGGTTCACTTGATGTTGAGAGCAGACAATATGGCTACTGTGATAAACCAAAAACCTTGAAATCCCAAAAAAGAGAAAAAAAAACTAGAAAATTAAATCCGTTGGGGTCGATATGTCTTTATGTATCGCAAAATCCGATATGTGTTTGCTTTGTGCTATTTGAGCCTCTCGGACTACGAATTTTTTCAAGGAAGCCCGCGCCCCTTTCACAAAGTCGCCAACACAAACAACAGTGTTACACTGTTTACTGACGCAAGTCATAATTATGGACCATTTCACGCAGTTATGCACTCTTTCTCTCCCTCTCTCTTTCTCTTCAAATATCCCGTATCTCAAGTTTGGTTGTTTTTCTTTTATTCAATTATTGCATCGACCAACTTCAAACAGGCTGAAACAGCAGCAGCAGCAACAGCAGCAGTTGCATTTCTCTCATTTGAATATTTGTCCTGCTACTGTATTGGTTGCCAGAGGCGATTGTACACTGTGCTGCGTGTGCTGCACCCTATTGCGCGACACGGACGGACGTAGCTCTCGAGAGACAGACCCGGTGATTATAATGTCACCAATTATATCTAATCACGCGGACAGGCCCAGGGAGCAATCGCAAACAACGAACGGACGCTGACTGACTTATGACTGAGCGGGTTTGCACGAGAGTTTATTCGTCCGATGGTGTAGGTTTCGCAAATTGTGCGCACATTTCTCGGGTGTCAGGAAAGGTTTGTGTGGTTTTAATTTGAACTACTACTGCCCAGATAATGGCATTGCGTGGCCGTAATTTGGTGGTATTAAATGCTAATTGTAGGTGAAGGATTGATTGCGTACATATCTGGATAATCGGAGGGAGCGGTTCCAAGGTTTCAGAGACGGATCTTGCCCCTTGGAAGCTGGCATGTTATCAGGAAAGAATGTTGATCTTCTGAATCCAATCGGCTGACTCATAGCAAACTGCCAAAGGAATCACCCCGAACGGACGCCTCACAATCGCAGAATTCTATTCGACTGAAGTCACGTTTCTGAATTGCGCGCACAGCTGTTCGCTTTTATGAGTCATTCCTGTCGAAAGTCCGCGTGCGCGCGCGCCTCAAGCTGAATGTCACCGTTCAGTCTGTTTGTCATTTCGAATCAATTTACGGCGAACTTTGGTCAGTCGGTGACGCTCCTTGTGAGATCTGCGCGCCGCTGCGGAATCGATAAATATAAACCAATTAATTTCCAATCGTTCACCCCGGTGGTGGGTGCAGTCAGAGGTGTAGCGCACGGATTCGGGGAGCCATTCCTTAAAGCACCAACGCCACGGCATGGGGTTGATCCGGGAGGTCTACCCCGATGCTTGCCGAGGACATGACGGACCACACGAGCCAATGCGTGATTTTTATTTTCATATTGAACTCATGTGCAATCATAATAGTATTTTTGCCAGCCGGAATGTGATTCTGCAAATCCATGTCCACTGAGCGATTGCAATTCGTTCCCCCCCTGTGTGGTGCTCAGTGCCACGTAATGGAGGGCATAATTTGTCCGATCAGCAAGGGGTTTTGCATGAAGGTATGCTCTCGCAGCCTCGCGAATCGAAATGACCAACTGGTTGATCCGATTTCAGCGTGAAATGATTGCCTTCGCAAAAGAATAAGTGATAGATGGTTTATCCAGCCAAGCTTTATACTATTGTAGATTGTTCGTATTGAATTTCATCCTCAATATTCAAATGTTTCCATCAGGACACCACAATGCAACTCGTTCGTGCGGAATGTTTCCGCGAGCATATTTCTGTTAAAAGCATAACAATGTTCTTGTCGAAGGGGGAGCACACCGCAGCAGTGCTTCAAGAAAATTTACAGCCTCACAAGAGTGCTTCTCGATGTTCTCGACAAAGTTAGGCCAGTGAAGAAGAAATACACGAAGCGGAGCAGAGGTTTGAAGATCACCCCGCCATTCGACCGGCCGGTATCGATGTATTCTAGTGATCCCTTTCGGCACTTTACCCGTTTCGATGGGGCAGCTACTGGGCGATGCTTGAGCGCGTTCAACCGATGGTACTCGTTGAGAATCGTTCCAAGATCCAGTGCATTGAATTCACGCGGGACTTGTGACGAAAGAATAGGTGATAATCGAGTGGCTACCGGAATGTTGAATAAATTTACCAAGGCTTTCCTTAATTAGGGGTTAGACCTTAATGAGAAATTTCTTATGCATGGGAGTATCGATTTTTGTTTTGGGCGGGCATAAATAGATGGTGGATTGAGGTCTGTTTCCACAATAATCCGGACATATCAAACCTCAAATAAAACACAAATTTTGCATTATATTCCAATTTGAGTTGTTTATTTCTGATTCATGGGATATGATTTAACAATTCTAGTAGTCGAAACATAGTTATTTTGTTTTGCATAAAGTTTCGAATTTTACGCTTAATTCCATCCATTATCCATTGAGTTGTTTGATATCTTCAATTCCTTGTTGTTTTCAAGAAACCTTCGCTTCATCACACCCCAATATGATCACATAGCGTAATACGCTATGACGAGTGAACTGGAAGCTATTATCGATAACTGCTCAATAAAGCCTATCCACGTTAAATTTCGGACACTTTCTTTCAGTATAAATTTTGAATTATTTCACGGATCGCTGAAACGTTTCACTTATATGACAGCTGAAACTCTCCACTTTATTTCGTGGTACAACATGTTTACATTCTTGTTGCATTCAGTAAAATGGCTTCGAATCATGTGGAAGTACGTCAACGCATTTTGTACGTACGGAAGCAAAATCCGAATTTATCGGTGCGCGATCTTGCCAAGAAACTAATACTACCGAAAAGTACCGTGACCAGCCTGGACGATGTAACATACGTACTCGAAGACTTTAAACAGCTTCCGTGTCTAGCTTGTTACACCGCAATGCAAAGAAACGCCGTTGCCGAGCATGTTTGGACAATGAAAGTGTCCGAATTCCCGAAGAAGTATTTGAATTGACAGGCCATATGTAGTTGTGGTCGAAAATCTAAAAGTATCGTCCCTACCGGCACTATCAATAAGAATGAGTACGAGAAAGAATATCTGCAGAAGTTGCTACGTTCATCAGAAGCCACGACTCTCCAGTTTGTTTGGCCTGATTTTGGCCTCTCATTATGCCAAATCCGTCCAGGAATGGTATAAGGGACAAGAGGTCAAATACGTGTCAAAAACAACCAATCCACCAAACTGTCCAGAACTTCGCCCAATAGAGAAGTACTGGGCTCTTGTTAAGCGGAAACTTTTTGAAATTAAGCAGCAAGCAAATGGTAAGAGAGTATAGAGAATCGTCACGGCGGGGGTATACCGTACGGAACCTGATGGCGCACACTACCAAAACGTCATGTAAATTTCTGTCTCGAAAGGCCGGCACATCCAAGCCTCCTTAGCTCATAAGAATGGGTTGAAAAAATGAGAACATAGATTGAATCAAACACATAAATTTCTGATGTGCGGGTATTCTACAGAAAGTTCAAGAATTTTACAGTAAGAAGGATTAAAATCTTAATTAACTATTTCTAATGTACATAGACATAATTCTATTAGTAGGAAATAAACAATCGGTTTTGTGGAATTATGTGTATTTTTTTTTTGCTGCTTTGATTTTGGGTTCCGAAGTTTAACGTGGACAGGCTTTAATTATAAATTTTTACGCAATGTGATTTGTTGTGGACGTTAACCACATGTAACATAATGTAACATTATCACGTTGCACAGTGATTCAATTCCATACAAAAGGCGAAAAAAAGCCAAAAATGGATTCTATATAGCTAAGTTGTGTGTTTCCAAGTAATTTCGGGCCGCTTATTTCGAATATGCTATCTAATTTATCGCAGTGGACCACATTACCGAGATATGGCCACTTTATAGTCCCCTGGAATATCCCGAACATCCGATAAAATGGCATATTCATTAGTCTCGTCCTAAAGCATCAATTTTTTTTTTCAAAACCATTTGTACATAAAATGTAAATAGTAAAGCGATGTTAAGCACAATTTATTGCTCTGGGTGACATTTGTATCGTCTTCCGAAAGGGCCCAAACACTCGTAACATATGATAATTCAGCAATTCCAAACCAAAAAGATGAAGTGAATCTTAGAACTTCGCAATATTTAGTAGGTTTGTTCTTTTTTGAAAAATTTATGACTTGAATTTTTCATTTTGTCATTAGGATGAACCATTTCGAGATAAAAAACGAAAAAAAATGTAACTGCTAAACCACCGATTTTCAATTTTTATGATGAAAAAAAATGAAAAGTTATGAGTTATTTACTTTATTGATTTATTCTATTATTATGTTTTTTCTAATTCGGCTAATTAGCTTAAAGTTTGCACTTTCACTTCGTGACTGTACATTCTTGCGACAGAGAATCACCTAATCCCGTTAGGCTGCATTGTGGCGAAGGATTGAATCATTCAATTTCTCACATATTAATGCGGTGTGATCACACATATTATTGAAAACGAATTACGGATTGAAAGGCTGATGCCCACTTTTGCTGGAAATTTTTCGTTTCAGCATAACAAAAAGCACCTGACGTGAGATCTGACCCTTTTCACACTTCCCTTGGAGTACTTGGAATACGAACCCGGATGTAGTCACTGTGTTACTGGAAACTTAATATCATCACCATTGTATTTATTTTTTAGTACTCATGTTATTTGATGTGTCGCATGATGGGTTTTGATCTAAGCCCGAAATTGGCCACTTTCCCGGGGTATTTCTGGAACCAGTTTACCGACTCTAAGAAATTCAAAGGCGACAAATAGGGCTACAGTACCTTTCATTTGGCAATTGTTTCATTCGTATCGGTTCAGTAGTTGCGTGGGAACCTGAGTTGGAAATTTTGTTACACACATACTCTACACACACAGATTCACACACAGCAATGTCTACAGTTCATCAAGCTGAGTTCGTTATATATAAAACGCTTAGCCTTCCAGGCTTTGGATCAGAAGTTGGTTTTCTAAGATATATAACTACAATTCATTGTGAGAAGTGTAAAACCATGGTAATCTAGTACGAGATTTATGAATTTACAAATTTTACTGGTTTCCCAAACATTCCAGGACTGTGGCCGTATTCACGCAAATTTGTGCAAAAAAAAACACAGATTTTCAGAAAAATGGCAAAAAAATCTTCAAAATAAACTTATTTTGGAGTGTGTGCGCGAGTGTGTTCATATTTTAAAACTTAGTTGAACTTTTTTTGCCAATTCTCCATACATTTTATATGAAAGGGAAAAAATCACGACTTTGAAGGACCTGTACTTTAGAGAGGGTAATGTTCATTCAATCTCAACGAAATCTTCAAAGAAATTTCAAATTATGTACAAAATTATAAAAATATATTTATTGTAAAATGAGGAAGTTGATTTTTCGACTTTTTTCCGTCCTGGAATCACTGTGCGTTTTTTCGCCATGCAATAGTTTCAAAAACGTTAACATTAAATGTTTACAATTCATACTGATGCTTTAGCTTACGTAACATGCCTGGTATTTTAAATATAGTGCTCGAAGAAGTCTGTGTGTCGCAGACAAAATAGGCCTATCTGTCAAAAGATAATCATTCTGCAGTGGAATTTGACGGAATTTGCTCGCGTTTACTAGTGATAGTTTAAAAATGTGTATGGAGTGTGTTTGAAAGTTAGTCGTCCGCTGGTTTTATGAATTTTCGAAGCTTTGCTTTGGTTAAAGCCCAAAAAGTCTCGATTGGCAGTGTTCGACGGATTTATGTCTTTCGGCACGAAACATACATTTTGACTTTTGTACCATTCTAAAGTACCATTCTATAATGACATGACGCCAAACCAGGCAAAAACACTACTTGACCTTCGGGCTGCCTGATCATCGGTAATAGTTGCTTCTGGAGACATTCCTTAACGTATTTCTGAGTGTTATCGTCTCCGTTGTGATGTACGGACTAGATGATTACCACACTCGAGTATTGCCTGCCAATCCATAACCTTCTAACCGAATTTTTCGGTAAAAATTGCCTTCTCCGTTTCGGGGATGTCTTTGTCTTCGCTTACAGTATAGAATTGTGGTCCGGAAAGCGTTTTGTAATCTAGTTTCACGTACGTTTCATCGTCTATTATTATACACCCAGAATTTGTGCGTAGAGTTTGCGAACCCGTGGTTTCACGGACGCGGCCTGTTTTGGGTTCCTTTTGGGTTTTTTCTGCTTCCGGTATGTTTTTAGCCCAAGTCTTTCTTTGGCCCGCATGACGTTACTCGACGAGGTCCCTGGTTTTTTCGCAACATCCCGAACGGAAGTAGCTGGTTTTCGCTTGTAGGCATCCCTGATCTTTCTATCGATATCCGGACTAACAGGACCGGATTTCCGACCACTCTTCGGCGCATCTTCAAACGTACACTGTTCTCTATATTTTCGAATCGCAGATCGTACCGCTTCGACGCTTACACCCTCTTCCTTGGCCAATTTTCTCAAGGAGAGTCCCCTCACAGTGCACCATTTGTGCACGATGCTTTTTCGTTGTTCCGGAGAAAGACCGCGCATTTTGATATGTAACACAAAACTGCGCACTTTTTCGATGCTATGTTATTCAGAAAACGCAGCCAAAACATGTTGAAATATTTCATTATATTCAAAGTGACCGTTAAAATAAGGCGTGCTTATACTTTCGGAAACAGTCGTTATATCGGTTTGTTGGATCGTTTGAAGGCCGAAGTCGCCCAGAAATGGCCTCATTTGAAGAAGAAAAAGGTGATCTTTCACCAAGCAATGCACCGTGTCACAAATCAATAAAAACAGCCGCAAAAATGGTCGAATTTGGCTTTCGAATTGCTACCGTACCCACCGTATTCTCCAGATCTGGCCCCCAGCAACTAACTACTGGCTCGCAGAACTCAAAAAAATGCTCCGGGGGAAGAGATTTGGCTCAGATGAGGAAGTGATTGCTGAAACTGAGGCATATTTTGAAGGTCTCGATAAATCGTTCTACACCGGTGGTATCAAAAAGCTAGAGAAACGTTGGAATGCTCTCATCACTCTAAAAGGAGATTCTATTTAAGAATAAAAATGAATTTTGCCAAAAAAATGTTGTTTTTCTACTAAGGTCCGGGACTTATTGACCGATGTGTTATTCATGGACATAAATAAAAGTTATCGTTATGCATAAAATAAAAAAAAGCAAGATTAGGCGCTCCCTTAATCACACAGGCTCATTATGCTTCCATCGGCTCTGTTAAAAACTATGGAAAAAGTGTTGAATTATTATACCAATTTGCCTCATATCCCGAATAACTTACCCCGTCTATTTGGCTAGTTGATCAATTTGACAAGCATATGGAAAAGATGTTCTGTAAAATGGTTAAATAATTTGCACTGTTTGATTTTTAAAAGCAATACTCATCACAACATTTAAACGTCATCAGCAAAATATCATAGAGGAAAATGTATTAATTTCATTTCTAAAAATCGACTAACTAATCTCACTCTACCTTATAAACGTAAATTAACTTCATTATAGTTTCGAAGTACACAAAAACTTCGAAAGAGATAAAAAATTATCAAGGAGCGTTTGTGGTGTTTTAAGAAAAACCTGTGTAGTCTAAAACTGTGAAGCGTGTCAAAGAGATTTTAATAATAAAGTAGTTTTTAAGGAATTTTAAGAGGTTTCCAAAGTAATTTATAGAATTTTGTCTTCAAACCTCACAGAAAATTTTAAGGACAATTCCAAAATAGCAAAAAAAAAATGAATTCCGTTCCAAACGTTCAAGATCGCTCTTAACCGTTCTTTTGTTGCATTTGAAACAACAATTAGCTTACTGACTAATCTGAAGTTGATATTCTGTACCAGTTTTGCGTTAATACGATTGTGTGGCAAGTAAAATCAAACTCTATGCCCACAGACTCAAGCAATATCCATTTTCAAAAAAGAACCGTAGAACAGATCGGGAATCGAGCCGAGCCACCTCTACCATTTGTTGCCCTTTTGTTGACTAAGCAAAGATTTAGTACACGCAACGGAAAGTTTTTTGGTTTTATAAAGAATCTTTGATAAAGCATTTAAGATTTACCCGACTGTTATCTGATTAACAAACTTATTACAAATTAGTTACTATTACATGATTTTACATAATAATTTATTTAAGAAGAACACTAGTAATCATGCAGCTGCCAATTTCCATAACAACCTACAGCAGAACCAGCTCACCTTGTCGTGTATATCAAAATCGTTCGAGACGACAGCTTGTCACCACGTGAAGAATCGCCGATCCCTGCCCGTATGCATGAGTGTGACAGTCGGCATGATAGCGTCCAACGCACGCAGCCAAATGCAAGACATGAACACTCCGTACCCGGTGTACCGTAATTTAATTGATTTATTTGCATTTTCAATCCTTCGGTAGGCACTCTTCTTGGCTATCGACCGTCGTATCTCCACACAACATGCCCCCGACCAGAACCAGAATTTCCCTCCAGCACCCCAATAAATCATTTCACGCATTCAATTACCTAAGCGAATGTGACACAATGTTGTGTGCGAGAGTTAATGCTGCTCATATGGCGTGATCAACGCGGCGCAACGCAACGCACCGAAAGCGAAAAAAGGTTTCCGTACTTTTTCCGAGACACACACACACACACTTCAGAAACAGGAAGACCGACCATACCGGCCAGGAAAAAATAATCGCTGCCGTTCCGAGCCATCATCCATCCAGTTAAATTTACGTGGAAATTAATCTTAATTTAAATTTATCTCCCTCCGATACGACGAGATGCACCAGCAGCCATGCGGCGATGCGACTTCGCACGTCTGCCAACAAACTTCACGCACCTGTGATGAAATTGAAAATGACGGATGCCGCACTGGTTCAGCGGAAGAGAGCTTTGATACACTCAGGCAGATCTCTGCCGCATGATGTACTTTAATCGTGGATAATCCAATTAAGCGGTAACGCGACGAATTAAAGAACACAGCCCATAAACAGCGTTCTAATTTATGTCCTAGGTTCATGGAACTCGACGTGGCGTGGCTTGGCAGGAAACACCAAACTGCACTTCTGGATTGGTTTCTGGAGCGATCGGCGGAGGCGACCCGCGGAGGAAAAGGATACTCAGAATAATGGAACACTTAAGCTGTGAAGATTCAACGCAGTCGGTTTGTTATTTTTTCACCCGTCGTCCATTGCGTTGCGTCGTCATGGTCGCATCGTTCCTGGCAACGCCAGTCGGTACCGTTTGAAGGCAGCCTTGGAATAAATTCTGTGCAGAAAGGCGTTTATTGCGGAATGCACTTAATGGTGTCAAATTTATTTCGTTTCTAAGTGAAAAGGGCTTTTTTGTTGTTTGAAAAAATGAAGCTAATTAGAGTGCTGCGGACCGGGCTGAACGGGTTAAGAATTATTGTAGTTCGGAACGAATTTAAACAGGCGTTTTATATTCAATTTTTGTTTGCTATGTGTTTTAGTTTTATAACCCAACTCATACTGGTTAGCAGCGGCATTATAAATAAAACTTTCTTGCAACAAATGTCTAGTATGTGAGTTTACAACAAGCTTAATCTTACCACTGTCATAAGTTTATTAGAATATTATTCTTAAAACGATATCTTTTGGAAATCTTCTGGATATTTCATAAATTATATTTTATTGAATAGGTATTTTGATTGCAGCTATCATCACCATCTTAAAAACAAAAATATCGGATATAACGCGTTATCTAGTATATATCGGTTGTCTATTATTTGGTAGCGCGTGTGAACGAGTGAGCGTTGCTTTCTGGTGAAATGTGGTGGTTCTACTAGTGTGGATAATTATAAATTAGGTCAAAAATTATAATCCTTACTATTCCATCCATACTTGCCGTACCTTCATATATAAAAAACCAACAGCATCCTTACTGCTGTTATAAATGTGTTATTAAAACGAACCATGCTACCAACCTAACGCTTTCATTCAACATCCCAGTGATTTCACATGGAAGGTCTGAGTATTTCTCGGATTCAATTAAAGTGACTATCTTTCCTTATGACAGTTATACTTAAACTATGATAGCATTTTTTCTCAATTTTTAAGCCTATCTGTCAAAGGGTAAGCTTTTTCTAGCGGAATTTAAAAGAATTCGCTTACGTTTACCAGGAATAAGGACTGTTCATTAAAGAAAAGAACAAATGTTTATCAAAAGCTTAGGGTTAAAAAATGTGTACTTTCGCTCAGTGTGTAAAAACATTGTTTACTTTGGCGACATACCTGAAAAAACCGGAAAGAAGTGAGAAATTTCGAACGATGGGTCGGGTCAGCGCATCAACTGGCAGATTAAATCTGCACAAATGGTTTTCCGAAAAGTTGCTGTTTCAAGAATTGGCAAAGAGCGTGAAGTGCACTGAATCTGCAGGGTTCAAGCTTGTTGAGAAGTTTCGAGAAATGTGTTTTCTAGAAGATTATCGGAATCTGGATGCAAAAATGGAGCATCGGACCAGATGGAGCTGACAACAGTACGCCTTTTAGAAATCATATAAACCGTGTTCCGTTTGTTAAATTGCCAAATGTGAACATTAGGAACTGTGCAGAATATCAGAAGGCGTAACAATATCAAAACCTACAGGAAGCTGAAAGGACGGATTCAAAGACGGCCACGGAACTTATATGACGTTCTCCTCCAAAAGCCGAACCGGTGCATTTCCGTGGACGATGAGACGAATGTCAAATTGGAACCAGTACACTTGGGGAGCCGCAATTTTTCAATGCTGAGCAGATGACAGATCTGATGCAGATGTGTCTTATGATATGCGATACATCCGAACCGAAAAATTTGGGAAAAAAGGTTTTGGTGTGGCAACTCCTTTACTCTTGTGCCTTGAAGAGTACTTCATATTTCACAACGGGCACAATCAATGGTGAAAATTTCTGAAATGAATGCATAAAAAATGTATCCAATGGGAAAAAAATAAGCGGCATCTTGAGAAGGATGAAAGAGGAAAAACCTCTGTTGATTGCTTGAAGAAAATTTGGTCCGCAGTACAACGAAAATTTATGGAGAAAGTAAACGCTCCAATATTAAATGAAATTTATATTTTGGAAGTTCTTAGTACATTACACTTCCAGTTGTCAAGGTGATTGCTTCTACGTATGCAAAAATATCAATTGTCTTGGAAACGAAACGTCTTGAAAGGCTCTTTTCGTCGACTTATCCAATCCAAATCCAATCTCAATCCAATTCAAATTGAATCCAAACCCAATCCAGACCTAATCTAAGCTAAATCTAGTCGATATCTAATCCAAATCCTATCCAAATTGTATGTATGTATGTATGTATGGTAGCCACCATCCCCTCTAGCCCTTGGCTTGGATGCAGCTCCACTTAATAGCAAGATCAAATTGGGCCACCGATCTGAATTCGCACTATCGCTGTATGAAGGGCCAAATACGGAGGGGTGGACCCGTAAGCAGAGACACTTACACGAAATCCACGGGAAATTAAGAATCTCCTTCCAACGATATGATCCAACAAATCGAATAACACAATTCGCAATACTCATTAAGCTTTCTACAGGATGGCTTGTTAAGAAGGGCGCGTCACTCTCCCTGAAACTGTTGGAGTAGAACTCGCAGCACCACACTCGAATCGGTAGGATAAGAAATGATACTGTTTGTTCCCTCCTAGACTCAGGCAGTCAATCAAACCATCGTCCAGTTTCAGCTTGAATGATACCCTGGTGCTCCCTCCCAACCCAGTATTTATTATATTTATATAAATATGGATGTAATGTAATAATAATATGTTATATATGATTATATAGTAGAGCAAAAATTATATAAGGATATTTAGTTAAATTATGTAATAGTTGGAGTTCACGAGCCTATGATAACCATGTTAAACTAAATTAATTAACCTGCTGAAATAATAATATTAAGGCAGTAATAATAATATGCAGCTTTGTACCACTTTGTATCACTGATGGGTGACTGTATCTCTGGAATGTGAAGGTCATCTTGTTATTCATTGAGGTATAAATATCAATAAAGCATTCAATTGTATATAAAACCATAATATTATATTATTACGTATTTAATCATGACATATAGATATATAACCCTCTGGAATGAAGAGCATTTATTAATTTTGATTATTATTTGATATAATGTAATAAAATAATTATACCGGCCGGATCACCAATCTGAAGCAATTAAAATTTTATTAATTATTTCATTACTTCTTCCATAATATTATATTTATGATATGCAATTAATAATGATGAACAGCTGTGTTCCTCTGAACCGCTCAAATAGTAGTTGATGATCGTGTACTGAAATGTTAAGGTCATATTACGCCATTTAATGGAAAATATAATAAAGGAATTAAAGGTTGAGTGGTCGAGAGAGTCGTCAACATTTCTATTAATGAAAATATGCTAGAGCTAGTAAAAAACATGCATCATATAATAACACATACTAGTATCTACACATCTATATATACATCCATTGCTACTTTCGAGAAGGCCACTCCGACGGGGCTAGATACAGCTGAAAATTGATCCCCATTCTTACTGCTGCTTCTACCAGGAGATCATCATCCTATAACCGCAAGACCTGCTCTCCTAAACTGTATGGTACCTGAGAGAAATTTACCTTTCTGGCGTAATAAATGTAATGAAATATACAGAATTAGGCTATGAATAAACAATGTCCTATAAGATAAAATATATAGTGAGGGTATATTGTAATATGAACTAAAAATTACATGTGTGCCGACTGCTGTTTTGTTGCAATTGTAGACAAACTTGCGCATCCATTATGAACCAGAAAATTTAGGCAATGTATGACCGCCATGAAAAAAAAGAATTTTAAATTTTAATTTTAAATTATTTTGTAATACCTGACGACCTGGAAGACCTGAAAGATATGAGAATGGAAAATTATGATATGATTTACCGGTCGCACCCCCTCACTTCGCTATTGTCGGATTGACAACATTGCCCAGGCTACGCCAACCAGCGTCTCCATGTTTCAGCTGGCAGTCTTTTGTGATCATATGACTCGTGGAGGCGTGAGGTAGGAACTTGTGAGGACCAGAGGTCGGTCGCACCCTCCTTAGAAATTGTGAACTCACCATTTGAAGCCCTATCCAAATCCTATCCAAATTCAATCCAAATCCTACCAAAATTCAATCCAAATGTAATCCGCATCTAATCTAACAACAAATCTGAAACCGCATCCAAATCCAACTCGAATCCAATTCAAACTCAAATTTAATTCAAATACCAATCAAGATCGAAGCCAAAAGCAATACAATTCAATATGATCCAATCAGAATCTTATTCAATGCAAATATAATCCAGCTTCAGAGCTGAACCCAGATTCAAATGCAATCCTAATCCATTTCAATTAAAATCCAACATCAAAATGCAATGCAAATTCAACTCAAATCAACATCCAATCCAAATCCAATCCAACTCCAAATCTAAAACTGTATCCAAATACGAGATAAATCCAATCCAAATCCAATCCAAATCCAATCCAAATCCAATCCAAATCAATCCAAATCCAATCCAAATCCAATCCAAATCCAATCCAAATCCAATCCAAATCCAATCCAAATCCAATCCAAATCCAATCCAATCCAATCCAAATCAATCCAATCAATCCAATCAATCAAATCCAATCCAAATCCAATCCAATCCAATCAATCCAAATCCAATCCAAATCCAATCCAAATCAATCCAAATCCAATCCAAATCCAATCCAAATCCAATCCAATCAATCCAAATCAATCCAAATCCAATCCAAATCCAATCCAAATCCAATCCAAATCCAATCAAAATCCAATCCAAATCCAATCCAAATCCAATCCAAATCCAATCCAAATCCAATCCAAATCCAATCCAAATCCAATCCAAATCCAATCCAAATCCAATCCAAATCCAATCCAAACAATCCAAATCCAATCCAAATCCAATCCAAATCAATCCAAATCCAATCCAAATCCAATCCAAATCCAATCCAAATCCAATCCAATCAATCCAAATCCAATCCAAATCCAATCCAAATCCAATCCAATCAATCCAAATCAATCCAAATCAATCCAAATCCAATCCAAATCCAATCCAAATCCAATCCAAATCAATCCAAATCCAATCCAAATCAATCCAATCCAATCCAACCAATCCAAATCCAATCCAAATCCAATCCAAATCCAATCCAAATCCAATCCAAATCCAATCCAAATCCAATCCAAACCCAATCCAAATCCAATCCAAATCCAAATCCAATCCAAATCCAATCCAAATTCAATCCAAATCCAATCCAAATCTAATTCAAATCCAATCCAAATCCAAATCCAATCCAAATCCAATCCAAATCCAATCCAAATCCAATCCAAATCCAATCCAAATTCAAATCCAATCCAAATCCAATCCAATCCAAATCCAATCCAAATCCAATCCAAATCCAATCTTAATGCAGATCAAATGCAGATCCAATCCAAAAACAAATTAAACCCAATCCAATTCCAAATCTAAATACGAATACAAATACAATAGAAATCCAGTGGAGCAAACAATTCTTGAAAATTTTACGCCTTTCAAGTCCTAATAGTATTTGAGGTTTGTACTCAGAAAATTTGATACGGGCTTGATCCCATATGTCCTTAAATGGCAGATACAATCATGCACTATGGGCAAGGAAATTTTCTTTTACTAGTCTAGGAATTTTTCGGTTATCGAACCCAGCTTTCCACCCATTTCGTCACATTCTTTGCATAATATTCTGGCCAGTACCATTATTTTTAGAATTTCTTCGCTGGGAAATTTCACCTTTCGAGCATAGCCATCGATGAGAAATTCAGGCGGAACTGGCAAAAGGCTGCAAAATTAGTGTCGGATGACACTGCGATGATGATGATGTGATGATCTATTGTAGCAAGGTCACTTTCCATAGCAGTGGATTAATCAGAAAAACGATTTCCTCGAAATTTTATTGTTGTCTGTGATCATCAAACTCCTGCATGAAGCGCCAAAAACGTTTGAGTGGGCCCGTAAGCAGAGGCCCCTACGTGAAACCCGTGAATATAGGGAAGAGAGTCTCCTTCCAAGAGCAAGTTCATTCTCACAAATATGTTCGTTAGTTTGACTTAATTCGGACCAGAGTTCAGTGGTAGATCTAATACCCGGTAACGCACCACGAAAAGGTGATCTACCAGTAGTATGGGATAAGATAGGGCATATAACTACCCCTTCTTACTCCTCCGGTAGCTGTTCAAGATCCCAAATCTTGGCTACCAGTGGATGCAGATAAGTTTAATAGCATCCTGAACTTCACTTATCGTAGGAGTTGACTTCTCTCTCTCGTTCGCCGTACCGATGAAACCATTCCTTCTACTATCCTTGTACTTTGCTACTGCGACATTCAGGTATCATTGTAGCAGCATAATTGATGTTATTTTTATAAGAGACTATTTAAGAATTTTACTTAACTTCCGCATCTCGAAATGCTATATCATAATTTCCCTTCCTTCTTGGATTTTGCTCTATCTTGGCTTGACGTATTTTGCTCTGCAATAATTGACAATAAAACAACAGGTAAGTAACACTATCATAGCCCAATAATCGGTCGAATTAGCATTCCATTAAGGATTTTTACATACTAGGTGGAACACTAGTGCTCAGACTCAGTTAGATGCTTTAGACTCAAAGCTCAATAAACAAGAATATGTTAAACAACCTATCCCGAGTAGATGGAAATGTTCAACGATTTTCTTAACTAGTTCTTTTCAATCGAATTACAGAAGAACAAAAATAGTCAGATAAAAATTACATTTTGATACTGCCATATCCCACCAAGGTCATACTATTCTAGTGCTAGGGGATATCAAATAAATAGCAAAACGAGAGCAGAAAACTTCAAGATACGCCCCATTGGGTTGATCAAAATGATGATGACGTAAGACCACTCAACTAAATGTATGTCATTCAGATTGTACAAACCAATATTCTTTGCATTAACCCTTTCAGGCCTAAAATTTCCCAAGCGTTGTTTTACAATCAATTTGGTGTCTTCTGAATAAATTGGTGCTCAATAAAATAGAAATGATTGAAAAAAAGTAGAAGATATTTTTTTGAGATGTGCTAGGTCGTCCAAACTGTCCTGGATTTCAGAACTTAAGATCTACAGTTGTAACAGTAGCTTTATCCGCTTTACAATGTTATGATATATTCAAACATGTTCGATGAGACGTTATGAGATAATCTTGAGATATTCATGCCAAACAAACTAACTTAACTTTGTATAGCCAATAAAGCTACTGTTATAATTGTAGACCTTATGTTTTGACATAAAACTAGCAAAACTATCCTTTGATGTCTGTGGACGCTTTAAAATATTCATTGAATGTGTACGAATAGTTATCGTTGTTTTGTTACTACTGTTTATCTTAAGTTCTGAACTCAAGTTAGTTTTTATGTAACCCCATCCCCTTATAATCTGAAAATGATTGGTGACCTTACAGAACATTCACTGAATGTGTTTGAATCCATATCGTCACACTTTCTCTAAGTTCTAAAGCTAATGTCACGACTGTAGATCCTAACTACTAATTAAGAATTAAATTATTACTGTTTTTCTTCCAGAAAACCCCCTTAAACTGTTCAAATACATATTTTTACTTTGTTTGGTCCAGAAAGCTCCAGTTACAGCTATATATTTTCAGTTTTAAATTCCAGGATCGTTTGGATAACCTAGAAGATATCCAAACCAATATGCCTGTTGACCTTCTGCACTATGCAATGACATTGTTAAATACTCCAAAAACGTACTGTTACAACTGTAGATCTTATATTATGAACTCAAGGACAGTTTGGATGACCTCGATCATCTCAGTTTATCTCGTAAAGTTTGGTTGCGTTCTAAAATATTCACTAGATATGGTTGAATACTTTGTGTTACTTTGTATAGCTCAAAACGCTATGGTTACTACTGTAGATCTTTAGTTCTGAACTCAAGGACAGTTTTGAAGCATAGCAATATTATCAAATAATTACTGTTGACCTTCCAAAAGGCTCAATACATATTACAATCACAATCACTTATATAATCTTAAAAGCTACTGTTACAATTGTAGATCTGAAGCTCTGAACTCAAATACATTTTGGATAACCTAGAACAACCCAGAAAGATCCAAAAATATTTAACGTTTATCACCAAAAATTAAATTATATGTATGTTAAATTTAACAACGCTTTTTGTTCTTCATGAACTTCTTCATACTCAGGATGTTCTAGGTCGTCAATTGTGCTTTAAACTCATATGCTTTGTAATACTTCCTAGATAGAAGAATTGACAAAGACACTTTTATTCAGTCTGTTCACTTTTGTACACTTTTTTTCAGTTTGTGATTTTATACAGGCATTTTCTTTTTAGTGTCATTGTGCTTTTAGTCATTTCAAGCAAAACAAATCATTTGGTCCTAAGTAACAATGAGAGATTCTCTTCGTTGACTTTCTCTTTGGTTAATAGCTTGTCTATTAAACGATTTGGTGATGTTTTCAACGTATTGAATCCCTAATCACACTTTATACTACTGTACTGTATGTTGAAAATAGTTGAACATGTTTTTACATAGCCGTAGGAGCCCAAAGAGAAAGTCTCTCATTGTTACTTAGTACCTAATGCATTGTTTTGATTGATTTTAGTGCTTAATATTTATGATTTTTTCAATAATTTCACAATGTTATCTATTGAAGTTGATGCGTGGAAATACTTCCGATCGAATGGTGCAAAATTTTTCAATATTTATTGAGAAATGACTGAGATATTAACACTCAAAACCTGACTACTTTTCGTGACGGTCGAAGTGCGATTTTTTAAATAGTACCACAGTATAGAAAACAAAGGCGTAGTCCTACGTCAAAAGCTTGGTCTCAACAAATCTCAAACTCATCCCAACTACTCGTTGCATAGTTATATATAATTCTTCAACACCAGATTACGTATGATTATGTAGTCACAAAAGGCGAGGAGTAATTGAATTGAAAGAGGAATCAATTAAGCATGAATATTGCGGACCGTCCATAAACCACGTTGTCTTTCTTGAAATGGTAGAGGGTTTGGAGTTGGCAAGAACACATGTTCCATATAATTTTAAAAATATGTATGGACAAAGAACCACAAAGGGGAGGAGGTCTGAACATTCTAAATAAGAGAACACGTCGTTTATGGCCCACTCCTTGGCTCTCAAAAAGGTAGACTGAACTTATAAAAATCCTTTTAGATAGTTGGGGGCGCATGGTTGGCAAGCTATTTTTAATAGTTGAAACGCGTGGTGGGATAGTCAGCAATAATTAAAAGCATTTTCGAAAAAATGTAGCTCAAAAACTAAAATGCATACATTGCCATATGTTAAGCATGAGCATGATTGACCGCCCGAGGTTGCTACTCCGTTATTGCCGGATCAGCTGTTATTACACAGAGAACCAACAGATGATGCTTGGGACCAGCATATTTCCTCAATGTGTAATAACTGGTGATCCCAAACCAGGAAAATACCGGCGCCGGCCTCGCCCGAATGCAGGTCAAGTCGGAAATGAAAAAGGAATATGTTGACGTGATATTCGCTTTATTGGAAGCCGAGAACACCTCTGCACTTCCACGAGAAATCACTGGGATGTTGGATAAAATGGTTAGGTTTGCAGCGGGATCCGTTTTGGTAAACGGTATGCTGAACTCAACTGACGTCGGCAGCGAACAAGATATTTAACTATGTTCCCGATTTATTCGCTGTACATTAAAGTTATTCAAATGTTGACACCGATTTAAACCAACAGAAAGGATGCTGTTGGGGCAACTCACAAGTGTGGATGGTTTATTTCAATGGAATACAAGAATAAGTTAAAAATATCGAGTTTGAGAACCGATTTAAACTAACTGTAAAGATGCTCTTGGGGCCACTCACAAGTGTGGGTAGTTTATTTCACCAGAATACAAAACTATGTTAAAACATCGAGTTTGAGGACCGATTTAAATCAACAGTGAGGATGCTGTTGGGAACACTCACAAGTGTGGGTCGTTTATTTCAATGGAATACAAGAATACGTTAAAAGCATCGAGTTTGAGGACCGATTCAAGCCAACAGATAGGATGCTGTTGGGGACACTCACAAGTGTGGGTGGTTTATTTCAAGGGAATACAAGATAAAATGCAAACATTGCCATATGTTTTGTTAAAAGCTTCTTGGTTAGGAAACAAAACATTAAAAACGAGGGGGTTCTTTGGTCCCGCGACCATGAAAACCATAAAAAAAAACAAATAAAATCCATGTTTTCATAATGCTTTTATTAATTTTATAATCGCAACTATAAAAATAGTGTTAAAATATTTTCCGATAAGGTACAAAACTACAAATTATTATGAAATACTGAGAGATCGTTTAATTTTTATCTATTGATTTGCAATGCATGTATGAAAAATTTATAATGGATAAGAAAATGCAGAGATTAGCGTTTCAATGTGTTATATGCTTTTCAATAAACAAAGCAAGTATTTTGTTTTTAAATTTGATTCAATGATCGAAATGCTCACATCGTGTTGAAAAACTTGCTCCAGTTTCGCTAATTATCTCTACTCGTAGGTTTTTCAATTCATTCAGTAATTCCGTAACAAATTAATGGCTGAATGAGATCCCTAGTAGCACACTTGTTGCCATTCGGTTGAGATAACATAAATATGACTTGCTAAGTCGTAATCAAGCTACTACAACTAATTATGACCTTAGTGTGCTACTTGGGATATTTTTCAAACAATAAAACAAAATACTATACGGGATTTGATGTGATATGAGATTCTGATCTTTTTAGCACAGCATCTTAGTGCAGTCAACACGAAGAGACCGAGCGACGGCGCTATAACCAAATGCCATGTGAGGCTGGGACTAAAGTTAATGCTTGAGTCCCAACCGTTTGAAGATAAATGGAGCATCACTTAACCTTCTTAGACTAGATGCTCCCAACGACCATTTTTAAGTAAATTTTTGTTCTGTACCCCAAACAGAGCCTTCTGTCTAACTGTTCTCTCCGAATATACATTTCCCTTTTTCCTTTGATATCTACTGAAGACTGCGTGGATTCCCCGTGTCTTCTTAAGGTAGTTGCATGAACGTGGCCAGGTCGGCGATCGAGGAGTGTCCTCGTGGAGATTATTGCGTGAATAAACGAATCAGTAACTGGTTCCGTTTCATGGTGACATTCAATGTCTTCAACGAATTATTCCTCATCGTAGCTCCATCCACGAGGTGTGCAAACGTCAATGCTAATGCTAATGCTAGTAACATGATAAGCATCTTAACTGCACATTTCATATCATAATCTGTTACTACTTTATTCTCATTTAGTTATTTTCTTCTACTCGGGATACAACAGAACCTAATACATACATTCCTCGATCGACGCCTCGCAGCAGCAGAATGGCACACGACCATCGAAACCACGCTCTCCCTGCGCCGAGTTCGAGTGCTGACGATAAATTATTAGCTGACAACAAGCCATTTTCTATTAATTATTTATTGCTTTAATTATTGGAAAAGTTGTTAGTTGTTGTTGTTGATCTTATTGCCTTCGATAGTGTCAGGTGGAATTGTCTTTCACCTCTGCATCCAAGCACCCCTTCCAATAGAGCATGCGGGCGTCTATCGTCGTAGATGTCTTCTCGTTGTTGAACAATGTGCAACTACAAATTATTCCACTGCGCTCCGCCCTTCACATGATAGAAGGTGGGTTTTTGCAACAAGAACAACAAGTTTGTCGAAAGATTTGTTCTGTGACTGTGAACGATAAAAGGCTGAAACTACTGTGTAAGGATGTAGAAAAAAACGAAACAGAGTTGACGCTTGTTTTACGATGCACACGGGCTTGGGATTGTGTTGTTCTCTAGGCATATCATTCGAAGGTTGTTTGAGACCGCTAGAAGATGACTAGACGCGTGCCAGGTTAAGCTTTCATGGAGACAAATAATGCAGGTAGGAAGGACTCCTACTAGCTTGAAGGCGACGCAAAAAAAAAGAGTTCGTTAATCTTCATCTTCTTTCCAGGTAAGAGGCCGTAAGAGTTAAACAGAAATATGGTCGTCATTACTGTTTGGGATTTGTATTGTTTTGTTTTGATTGGTTTATGGTGTAGGCTAATGAAACCACTTGAGAGTTCCTACCCTCGCAACCGTAATCAAATTATTAAAGGATACAGCTCGACTGACGCGACTGAAGATGTTTCAACCGTAACATGCATAGGTAATGTACTGCTGTGAATCTCTTCTGACGGTTTCAAAAGGCCATCAGTCCGCCACAAATTTGCCTAGTGAACCAAGTTTAATTAATCTGTCCAACAGCGGCGGCGAGCGACTTTGTGGATATCCCCCGACGGAACGAATGCGCGTGGACCCCCGCGCTAGGGGGCATCCAATTAAAAGAGCATTCAGAGCAGTGCACCCACTGCTGCTGCCTGCTGCCATGCATAGCCATCCCCGGGACAGAAGGATGACGCGATTTGCTTCAAGAGGAACGATTTCCGTGCACAAAAGCGTATCGAAATTGATTTATAACCACGCGAGGATGCAAACAGCTGCTAGATCTCTACGGCTCTGATGGTTTGCAAAAGGAAGTAAGAGAGGGATTTTGGCGTGCGATGTGTGGTTGTGTGGGATTTGCAAAGTAAGCAAAATGTTAATCGTTCCGTTGCAGTATGAACTATTCAGCATCAAATCAACCAGGGAGATAGGGGTTTTCAATCATTGACCAAAATAACCCACATTTTCCTGAAATTGATAAACCTGCTTCAACCATTCCCAATAATAATAACTCTCTCAACCTTATCCCATTGAACAGGTGTATCGAATAAGATTATGTAAACTCATAAATAACTACAGTTCTATTACCGGTGACCACTCGGAGTACAAAACACGAACGCCTCAATACCTCAGAAGTGGGCCAGACAGATCGGGGTGCAATCCATTTTCTTCGAATCCAGTGAGCAAACACTTTCAAATGCATGTACTAGTAGCAAACTGCACGCGGCAGCCTCCCCCTCAATTTTTAACTTATTGCCGCGTGCAGCTCACTTATGGACATCCCCCGCAAATCTTGTCGGAGCACTTCAAGAGTGACCAATTAAGTGCGCACTGACACTGGGTGCATTCGGCGTTTTAGTATGGTCATAATCACACAATCCGCCCGATTGTTGAACCAGCTGTGAAAACAGATTTAGACTTCACCCAACCGGAATATTTACTTGCCCTCCCTTTCTATGTACGACAATTTAAATTCAAAAGTGCGGCTTTCCGAGACCATAAGATTGCCGCAAACGCTCCACGGTGCAGCACCGTTTTTGGGGCGTGGGCTGGATATCTCCTTGGTTCTCGATTACAACACCGAACCCTACACCCAAGAGAAAATCTAGCCACACAGAGCATCGTCGATTGCGATGACTGTTACGTACACACTCACACGGACATACAAGGGCGGTTTGTTGCAGTTTTCGAGATGCAATTTTAAGCCGCCGCGCAACACTTAATGAGCAAAAAGGTTTCGCCTTAATGAATGAAATGGATGAATGGTTGCTCCGTGTTTACGTCGTTGCCACATACGAGTGTAGGTAGCTTTGGGGATCGGACAGCTGGTCGCAACTGTTCGTTGGATGGTGGATGTCATTTAGGACAAGGAGTATTTTTTTGCAAGAGTGAGGTGAAGCACACGTAAAGGGTGGAACGGTCGAAAAATGGCCAAACATGATCAAATGCACAATGATGTAAATGTATTATTGAACTTCAAGAATATTAAATACGGGTAATTAACTTGTTCTTCTTCCGATTTTTCAAATGCAAACTGTCGGCCATTACGTATCACTTCTGCCATCAAATTTTGTACCACTGTTGTATCCACCTTATTTTATACTGAACGATTGCCCGATATTTTTCAATTGTGTGCAACTCTGGCGTGTTTCATGGTATTTGTCTTTCGGTTCGACTTGAACGTTGTTGCCAACATACTATTCATGACAAGTTTGTCCAGTGACAGGACGTGTCAAAACAACTGTTTTGCACACATTTCTTTACGTATAGACTGTTCCGATAATTATAAATAGACTTATGATTAACCGTCACTTCAAAATGCGTGCAGTATTCAACTAAATTTTGGCTGTGCCCTTTCTTTTTACATCTAAATTATACTGATGTCATTTTTTGTTTCAATTTTTTGCACGGAAGTTTGGAAATTCGTGGCCTTTCTGCACCGTCAGTGGTCTTTCGATCAGAAAACTGGCTAAGGAAGAAGGTGTGAGCGTCGGAGCAGTTCAAACTGCATTACGACAGTATCAACAACAGGGCTCTCGTAAATTCTCCGAGACCGGGTAGAAAACCCGGTCCCGCTGACCCTACAATCGACAGAAAATTAGGGGACTATTTCAAGCGTCATCCTTCATCATCAGAGAGTCCGAGATGTGACGAAAAGGCTACGTACTTCGGCGACTAATTTTAAGCGTACCAAGTAGAGAATGGGCCTGCCGACTCGTCGGAAGCAGAAGCAACCAAAACGAAGCACCAAACAGACTGAATCTGTGAAACCGAGGCTCGAAACCTGTACGACAAACTGCTGACGAAAAAATCTTGCTGTGTTATCGTGGACGAAGAAACCTACATAAAGCTCGATTATAAAACTCTGGATCAGTGAAAGCCATTTACACCGAAAAATTCTGCAAATAAGTAATGGTGTGGCAGGCCATACGCGGATGTGGAAAAATTCATTACGACAGACACAATGAATGGTCAAATCTACATGAAGGAGTGCCTGCAAAAAGATTGCTACCGTTGATCAAACAGCATAACAATCTTTTGGCCTGATTTTGCTTCCTGCCATCACTCTAAGTATGAGCTAGAGTGTAACATAAGGAACAATGCCGTATTTGTACCATAGGAGATAAATCCACCAAACTGCCAAGAGATTCGCTCTATCACGAATTTCTGGGCTTTGAGGAAGGCGAAGCTGAGAAAAAACCACGAAAGTGGTGAACATGGTAGGAGAAAGCACTGTGCAGAGGCTTATGAGTAGTGTTAAGGGAAAAGTTAGAGAACTCGCCTACCCTACAAAAAATCAAGCAAATTGAAATGAAAATGGAAAGAAAACATTGTTACTTACTATGTTTCAGAAGAAAATAATAAAAAATCACAGTATGGTCTTTTTTATTTGAGAATGAAAGTGTATTTATATTTTTCGAAACAGTCTATAGGTATCTTAGTTGACTGTGCCAATTGTTGCGATATTTTCACCTTTTTTGCCCAGAGATGAATATCGTTTGCCAAATAAAGTGTTTTGCTTATCATCTTCGTTTGAATTTCGCTGTATGTTGACAGTTCGGCTTGTTCCTTAGCACTTGGTACTGTTGGTACATCTCTGATGGAATGGATTTAGGTGGATGAATAAATTGCATTTCAAATCTCTGTCCATTAGGGTGACCCAAAGATATTTTGGTTTCTCAAATTTTTAGCTCAGCCCTAACAGACGATGAGAATGACCATGATTAAATGAAAAAAAACTTATATCTGTCTCTTGAAAAGATATTACGCACTGTGGAAAAGTTGGAATCGTATTTTTTTTTAACCAAATCACGTTTGGAGACACCTGGGTTGCCTCTCACGTAACTCAACCTTTCTACTCAGCTCTTTGTCCCTAGTGCCACTTTTATGATAGATGCGCTGTGCTCTATCCATAATCAGAGTATCCTTTTAACGTTTGATTACAAGACACACCGTTGACTTTGGGAATTTTAACACTTCTGCTATTTTTAAGGTAGACCACGAAAGATACTCTAGATGTTTGTGCCCAATTAATTTTCTTTTCTCAAGTTCCATGATCCGTAATTTCGAGATGCGTCGATCAATCGAGAAAAACTTTTCACCAATTTATTTGTCAACGAAACATCAACAAATGCCTGTTAAACGTTTTTTATTCCAACCACCAGGGACGCGGTGGTGTATTAAACCGAGCGTCCAGATTTACTTTGAATCGAGCTTTGTGTAGGGTTAGGGTATGTAATGTTTGCCTAGCCCCTTCATTCGGCCTATGTACCAAATATGCAATTAATTCAGCGATAATCGACAAATAAACGATGACAACATGACGATCAACTTGTTCTTAAGCAATTGAAAACTTTTTCGTCACTTTTCTGTGATATAACTGTTCGAAATTACCGCTTTACCTTACTTTAGAGCCGTCATGATTTCGTTAATTAAGCTGAGAGATTTTCTGCACGATCTTCAAATGTTCTAAGTCTGACTGAATTTGATCTACATCTATTGTAATACACCCTAGATCTGCAGAAAATATTCACAAGTCCCAAATTAAGGTTTCATTCGGAAAAATAAATGGTGATTATGCAAGGAAACCGTAGGCCCAATTTTAGGGATAAATTATTTTACGTGTTCCTAACTATGGCTTATTATATTTATTAGTTAGTTTAATATTGGCATTGGTTAATGTGCAATGCGGGTTCATGAGTTTGTAGTTGTAAATTTTTCGGATGGAACATTGGAACATCTTAACAAACAAATCTGTATTATGTAAGTTATAATGTTTTGAATGTTGAACGGTCTATAGAATTCAAGCAAAAACCATTTCAGTGTAAATTTTGAGTTAAGTAAAGGGAGTATTACAAACAATCAAATTAGCATTAGCACACCTTATTAGTCGTTTGCACACCTCATGGATGGAGCTACGATAAGGAATAATTCGTTGAAGACATTGCATGTCACCATGAAACGAAACCAGTTACTGATACGTTTCTTGACGCAATACAACACTCCTCGGTCGCTTACCTGGCCACGTCCATGCACCCGTTGGAGATAGGGAGGATTTGGTATCTACCTTAAGAAGACACGGGGAACCCACGTAGCCTTCAGTAGATATCAAAAGAAAAAGGTAATGAATAGTCGGAGAGAACAGTTGAATAGAATGCCCTGTTTGGTGTATAGATTTATTCAAAAATGGTCGTTGGGAGCATCTAGTCTAAGAAGGTTAAGTGATGCTCCGTTTCTCTTCAAACGGTTGGGACTCAAGCATTAACTTGGTTGATGGCATTTGGTTATATCGCAATTGCTCGCTTTCTGAAAAGAGAAGAAAAACACGTCGTCATAAAAACCTCCCCCCCCTAACCATCTCTCTCTCTCACCGTCGCCAAACTGTATTGATTGAGTGGTATAAATAAATGATAATTAAATTTGAAATTTGTTGAAAACGAGCAAATAATATTAATAAATCCACCCTGGGAGTATTACAAACAACAAAATGTCTTAAAAATAATCGTAGAAAACAGTAAAAAATTGATTTTAATGCGAAATTTAGAGGATGATATGAAGTTGGATCCATGAATAGACCCAACATAGAGCCTATACACCAATATTACATCTATATCTCTCGAAAGTTTTTTCCCTGAAAAAGTAAGTTTTTCAACATTTTGGTGGTGCATAATAACGAACATTTTATTAAGAATTACTAAGCAAGCGTGTAACTAGCTAAGAGTTTGTTTAAAGCTAAATTATTGAATGAGTTACAGTAAAAAATGTAATCAACCGTAGCATATTAGGCTGCGTTATGGAACACGTACCCTATTAGTACTGATTTGAACCGATTTATACCAGCGATAAGGATGCTGTTGGAACCACTCACAGTGTGTGATGGTGGTTTTCCATTTTTAATAATATTATTGATAACGCTTGAGAGTCGATTTGGTTCCAACCAAGTTTGTTCCAACATTTAGGGTGCTGTTGTGGCACTCACAAAGTGAGATAGTTGTTAACCTTATTAAGAAAACACACAGTTTTTTTTTTTTAACTACGCTTAATAGCTACTTTGAACCCAGTAAAACCAGCAAGGATGCTGGCTTTTACAGGAGAAACATACTTTTGGTTTCAGGTTGGTAAATGACTGGACAATGCGTACCATCGGTACTTCGCGTACCTGCAGCTATAAAATAGATCCTAGTGCGATCTTAAGCCTCTCGTCAAGTAACTTCTATCCCTACTTCCCCGTGGTTTCGACTGAGGTATGAGTAACCATTGGAAAGATCGGGTAACCAAGCCCGATGAAACCTTGGTCATATGCTGAGTGCAGTCTATCTTGAGTGCAGACTCTTCAAAGAGTGCAGTCTATCTGAGCGTCGTACTGCTTCCCTGACTGCGATAGGTTAATCTTCGACGAACTTCAACCACGTAATTTAGAAGTCGTAGCACTGAAAGAGCTTTGCTGGACAGACAGAAAGTATGGAAAAGCGGGCACTGAGTGGCTACTTTTACCAGAGCTGTGGTACCACAAACGAGCTGAGCACTGGCTTTGTAGTGCTGGGCAAAATGCGTCGACGCGTGATTGGATGGTTCCTGATCAATGCGAGATTGTGCAAGCTGAGGATGAAGGGTCGATTCTTCAACTACAGCATCATTAACGTACATTGCCCACACGAACGGAGACCCGATGACGAAAAATAAGCGTTCTACGCACAGCTAGAGCAAGTGTATGAAGATTGCTCGCAGTGGGACGTAGAAGTCGTCATTGGCGACATGAAGGCTCAGGTAGGACGGGAGGCAATGTACAGACCAGTAATAGGGCCTAAAAGCCTGCATAACGTATCGAACGTTAACGGCCAAAGATGCGTGAATTTTGCGGCCTCCCGTGGTTTAGTAGTCCGAAGTACCATCTTCCCCCGTAAAGACATCCACAAAGCCACTTGGAGATCACCTGGCCAACAAACAGAGCATCAAATCGACCATGTTTTAATCGACGGGAACGCGCAACAGCTAGAAGAAGCTCTAACAACGGAAGAGCAGCCTGGCACAGCTACTCTTGAGGATAGCTGGAGAGATATTCCAATCGCCATTGGTAGCACTGCAATAGTGACACTAGGTACTTCTGCACCGAATCGATTAATAACTGGTTTGATAGCGAATGCAAGTATTTAGTAGAGGAGAAGAATCCAGCACAGGCGAGAATGCTGCAACACCGTACGAGAACGAATGTGGAACAGTATAGACATGCACGGAACAGGCAAAACTCTATTCTTCAAAAGAAAAAGTGCCATAGAGAAGATCGGGACCGCAAAGTAATGGAAGCACTATGCCGTGCTAACGGCACACGCAAATTCTACGATAAGTAGAACAGCTCGCGAAAAGTTACGTACCACAAGCCGGTATGTGTAGAGACCTGGAAGGTAACCTTCTCACAGATGAGTGTAAGGTGATTGAAAGGTGACAGCTTCCAGCCTTCTGTGAGAAGCTTCGTCGAGCACCTGAACGTCAATGTTACAACGAACGAAAGTGGCACGGTAATAAATCTAGGAGCACGCGCAGAAGATGACAGGATCCCTAC
Organism: Aedes japonicus; assembly: GCA_034211315.2. NCBI lineage: Eukaryota > Metazoa > Arthropoda > Insecta > Diptera > Culicidae > Aedes > Aedes japonicus. Next base: position 229,374 of record JASCZW010000226.1, on the reverse strand, counting down.
CTCAACACTTCAGGAAGTTGTGAAGGAAATTGGTCGGTTGAAAAAAACTAGGCGTTGCATTGAGTAATTACCAAGATTTGGGAGGAGGAATGTTTACCGGAGGATTGGATGGAAGAAATAGTATAACTTTAAAAAGGGCGACAAGCTAGATTGCTGCAATTATCATGCAATCATGCCACTGAGCGCCGCCTACAAGTTCCTCTCCCCAATGTTATGCCGCCATATGTCACCAATTGCAAAGGAGTTAGTGCGGCAGTAGCAAGCGGGACTCGTGGGTTCCCGCGTTATTACGGATCAGATTTTCGCGATTCGGCAAGTGTTGCAGAAATGTCGCTAATATAACGTGCCCACACATTATCTTTTCATCGATTTCAAATCAGATTATGATACAATCGATCGAGACCAGCTATGGCAGATTATGCAAGAATATGGATTTCCGGAGAAACTGGTGCAGTTGGTCAAAGCAACGATGAATCGAGTGATGTGTGTCGTCCGAGTATCAGGGATACTCTCGAGTCTCTTTGAATCTCAGAGATGGTGATGGACTATTGTTTTTGTGGTTTAACATTGCATTAGAGGATGTGATTCGAAGAGCTGGGGTAGCACGAGTGGCACGATCTTCAGGAAGTCTGTCAAACTATTTGGTTTCGCAGACGACGTTGACATCGTAGCACGAAACTTTAAGACGATGGTGGAAACGTACATCAGACTTGAGGTTTAAGCTGGTAGGCTTGGGAATAAATAGGCTCACGAGAAGACAATGTTAGCCTCCTACAACGAGTTCAGATCAACGGTGATGAAATTGAAGTAGTAGACGAATTCGTGTATCTGGGTTCATGGGTGACTGACGAAAACAACATCATCAGAAAAGTACAATGGCGCATTATGGCTGGTAATCGTGCCTACTTTGGACTCCGAAGGACGGTAAGATCGCAAATAGTTCGCTGAACTACAAAGTGGACCATCTACCAGACATTAATTAGACCGGTAGTTCTCTACGGCCACAAAACATGGCCATTGTTAGTGGAGCACGTCCTTGGTGTCTTTGAAAGGAAGGTGCTGCGTGCGATCTACGGTGGAGTCCAGTTGGAAGGCGGAACATTGAGTAGGCGAATGAACCACGAATTGCATCAGTTGCTGCGAGAAACTCCCATCGTACACATCGTTAAAATCGGTCGACTACGATGGGCTGGGCATGTCGTAAAAATGTCGGACGACAGCCCAGTTAAAATGATTCTCGGAAACGAACTGACGAGTACTAGAAGAAGAGGCGCGCAACGAGCAAGGTGGATCAATCAAGTAAAAGGTAACCCTTCGCTGACAACGAGGCTGGCGTGGTTCAGCCATGCACCGAATACAATGGAGAGAACTTCGGTGTACACAAGAGGCCACATCGGCCTTGGTCTGATTGGTAAGGAGGTATACTTTTAGTTTTAACTATGTCCGCTTTGAACCTATTTAAACCAAGAGTAACGATGCTGTTAGGGCCATTCACAAAGTGTGATTCTTCACCGGGAAAACATGATTACTTTTTATGAGACTTGAGGGTCGATTTGAACCGTTTCAAACCATCAGTAGGAATGCAGTTCGGGTAACTAAAATAGTGTGGCAGTAGACAACATTGGGCAACAGGTAATTTTTAATAACGCTTGAAAATTGATTGAGACCCCTCGTAAAGTGTGATAATGGTTTGTTTATGATATATGCGCTTTGAAGAAAGTTAAAAAGTTAAACCATTACCACTGCTTCTGTTAGCGCAGTTGGATTGTTAAACCGTGAAGGGCGCCTTGTGCTTGTTAGCTCTGTTTGGGGTTTTGGATTTTGGTTGACCCCTCTAATCATTCATTCATTGTCATGGTAAACCAGAGGTCCCTTAACACCTTGAACACAGGCCCCTAATGTGATGGACTTCTACCACCCGAACAGACGTTCCGTAGTGTTAGTCTTAGTAGGTCTTGACGGCTACTCCCGACATGACACGGTTTATCCAGGCTCTTTAGTTGCAGAACATAATAAGACTTAATTACCCTAGTAGCACACTTGTTGCCATTCGGTTGAGATAACATAAATATAACTTGCTAAGTCATAATTAAGTTACTACAACTAATTATGACTGTAGTGTGCTACTTGGGTACCTTTATGTTATGCTGTCCCAATTTTGTTTGGCTCAAATTTAGAATGAGACATAAGAAAACAATAGTTTCACATTGGGAAAAACTTCTACGGATTACAAACGACTCAAAATAGAGTAAATTTGATGCTCAAAATTAAGTAAATTTGATGACTAATGCATTGTGGACAATGTCGTAGGTAAAACCAAGTAATACAAGTGTATCATACATAATTTTCCAATATTCTACTTCTGAAATGAACTATCGTCAAATCAGTCTAATTAATTGACTGACAGCAAGCCTGGTTGAGAGTTGTAATTCAAATTGTGAATACTTACTATACTGACGTCTCGAAATATTTGCTGCATTTTCGAAAAGTGTGCGTATGTGTATCAGTATGGTTATCTAACATTTATTATCCTGCTCTATGCTCCTAGGTATGAATATTGTACTATTATTACTTTTTAAATAAGTATGTTACATAGAAAATCCATAAACATAATGGAAGCTATTTTTATTTCTATATGCAACGTTCCTCCAGCTCGTGGGTTTTTCCATAATTGTTCACCTGATTACGTGGGCATTGATCTGCATTCAAAACCACACCAGATCTCCCTTTGTCAGAGCTCGGAACCAGAACGGATAGATCTTCAAGTGTCAGATTGTACACCGAACACACGCATGCACATGCTTATCTCCCCCGCCTTAAATGATGAAGAAAACCGCTTAGTGTGTCAAAAGATTGTCCGTGTCCCATCATGGCGCACTTTTGCGGCCAGATGTGGGAGTAACCCGCTCCATTCTTCCCTTCGAAGGCACCCTCTGCCTGGATGCGATCTCAACGAGTATTAAGTATTCTTAATATATTGGGCCATCATCTTCGTCGTCGATCGATGTTCAAAACGGAGCGCGGGAGTGAGATTTAAGAAGCATGGTGCTTGGGGTGGATCTCCCATTACAATATATCTTTGGGATTCGGTTTGGATCGGTTGGATATCGCTCTGCAAGTCGACGGCGACCATCTGTGCATTTCTGGCAGATTGAATGCATGCTTTAACCGCGGCACACGAACGCTGATTTTGTTTTGCGTTGGTGGGGCTTGACGAATAGGGTTGTACACTGTTCGAAATATTTGCTGGAAATATATTTATTGGAAAAATTGCTTTGTATAAAATTTATGACAGTGCAACCCCTTGAAAATGCAGCATACGGCCAATCGGGTGGGATGGCCGGAAAAAAACAACAATAACAGTCAATCGATCGAATCGCTAAAAGGCGGTGTTTCTCGTCGCAGCTCCAAATCCTACGCATGCTCTACCGTAGTAACATCATCCCTGCTTTCGGTTTGCTGAGGCGTTTACTCGCACCCATCATCCTCTAGCCTGGAATCGTACATCATGAATGAGTATAAATATAAACGGCACTCTAAGAAAATATCGCACAAATCTGCACCATTATAAGCCCGAAAGTAATCGCACGTCTGTATGATAGTGCAGCGCTGAAGGGCATTCGCGTGGTTTGTCATCAACCAGCAGCAGGGCTGAGTTCCTACGCGGTTACAATATTGCTTTGTAGTTGGCAGTAGGGGCACCAGCATCGTTGAATGAATGAAGTTATGAATGGATTTCGGGGAACTGGGTGTCCGGATGAAGGGGAGCAATGGAGGGTGATCAAAATGTAATGGTTCTTCCGGGCGATCAGTATGTCTGACAAACTGTGTACGGGTATACCTCGATTATATGGTCACGACATTTAGCTTTTCCAGTACCGATTCCGCGAAAATGACAAACCATTAGAGGACATACATACTATATTTAATGATAATACATTTTTGTTGAATTTAGTTACCATTTACGAGAAATAATCGCTTAGTACCGTGAACATACAATCGAGGTAAAACTGTATTGTGACGAACATGCAAAAGTGATTGCAGGGTACAGCTGTGTGGTAAACAGGCATGAAATGCAAGTATTCGATCGAAAATTTATCGCTTTCATGAATCATAGAGCATGATAATCACCGGATGAGACATTTGGTTGTCGACCGATGCATCTACATTTTTTGTTGTCATATACTTAGTTAAATGAGAGTTTTTCTGAATATAGTAACTAATCGTAACTTTTCTTATTTTCTTATAGGGCCAAAAGAGGTTCATCAGCAGACTAATATGCACGGTATGTAACTGAAGCGCTCTGCAAGAAGCTATTGTAACCTAGAAAAGGAATTATTTACTTTTAAGGTAATGTTTTTTTCAATTTCGTGAATATCAACAGAATATTCAAAATAATAGTAGTGTTCATAATAGTCTCGGATGAGGATAATCATTTGTTCACATTCACTTTTTTATCCGCCTACTGGACAATGTTTTTCACAGTATTCACACAAAATCCCGCTGGATGTTAATATCCCACGATTTTCTTTGTAATTAGTGACAGACGCCGACATAGAATTTATCGGATACAAACTGGCTACATATTTTTTCTTGAAGCATAAAAAAAAACAATTAAAATCTGGATGATTGGTAACACAGAAGTCGTATGCCAAAAGTAAACCCAAATGAGCGAGAGATAGTTTCTCTCCCATGTAGGGTATTTGGGAGTGTGAATAGCTGTGTGGCCACAGACTCGGGAATATCGGGAAATGCGGGAAGAATGCGGGAATCCAAAATCATCGGGAATTTTTGTCATATGGAAGGAACCATACTCACACCTTTTCAAATGATTTGATTAGCGTTTTTGTCATTTTCTCGGTCCACCGATCTCATTGTTCAGCCTGTTCAAAACGTACCGCTCAGAGCATCTTCAGCGGTGGTCTATTTTAACATCTATATAGTTGATTTGCATCAGCAAACTTAAAAAGAACCAGCTAAAACAGACCAACTTTGCGTTCCTCGCACCGGTGTAGTATTTTTTGTTATGAAACCCACCAACACCTATCATCTTCTCAATCTTACAATATCCAGAGATCAGAAGTTTTGTTTTTTCAGGGACCGAGGATTTTTCGGAAACTTTTTACCATGGATTGGTTTGAGTTGTGGTGAGTGTGTGAATGCATGCATTTCATTTAAACGATATTAGATAGTGCTGATAGTAATAGATAGCGCCACGCCAACCTATGACAAGAAGCACTTTCTGCGACGTTTCAACATGGCAAGGGATATGATCCTAGACATTATGCGGCAACTAGAGTCAACTGATGACTTTTTCCAGCTGTTGCGATGCAGCTGGATATGTTGGCCTTAGTGTTACATAGGTGCACTGCAGCCTAACGGATGTTGGCGTATGTCCTCAGCTAGTTCTCTCGACGAAAACTTGGGGGTTGGCGACCCTGAGGAATTTTTGCAAATCTGTCCTTAAGACTTACGACCCGCAGTATTTACGCCCCCGATATCGGAAAAGGTTAAGAAACTGATGGACAAAAATTATCCCCCAAAAGTTCGAAAAAAATCATGTAATTTCAGTGGACTTAGAAACTCAGGGAACTTATCACAAGCTCGGTATACTTTTTAGATTTGACTTAGACTTTCCCGAAGTTTAGCTGTACTCCCTGATGTCAAAGGAATATACCATAAAATCAGCGAACTTTCCAGAAATTAAGGGTTCTTCCTAGAAGTTCAAACAACTTTCCTGAGATTCAGATTGTTTCCTATAAATTCAGGGATTTGTCCACAAACTTAAGGAGCTTACCAAGAGTTCAGGGAAGTTTCGAAAAGTAAAGGGTTCTTCACAGAAGTTCAGGTAACTATCCAGAAATTCAGGGGGCTTCCAGAAGTTTAGAAAACTTATCAGAATATTTTGGGTAATTTTCAGAAGTTCATAGAACTATTCAAGATGTTCAGGGAACTTCCCAAACATTCAAGGAACTTTCCAGAAAATTACAGAACTTCCAATAGAGAACAGTCAAGAAATTCATGCAACTTTTCAACAGTTTGCGGATCTTCCTAGAGGTTTAGTGAACTTCTTTGAATATGATGAAACTTGCTAGACATATACAGAACTTCTTAGAAGTTCAGCGAACATGTAGGAGTTCAAGACACTTCCTTGAAGTTCAGGGTTTCTCATGAATTCAAAAAACTTCTGAGAACTTCAGGAAATGCTCACAAAGATCATGGAACTCCCCCAAAAATCAGGAAACTTTCCAACGGTCAGCAAACATCTCAGACGTTCAGAGAACGTCCCAGAAATTTAGAAAATTTCCCAGAAGCTCATGAAACTTTCCAGAAGCTCGAAAAAAAAACTCCCGTATGCTCAGGGGATTCAGCAATTTGGGAAATTTCTCAGTAGTCCTGCGATCTTCCAAGAATTTCAGAAAACTTCCCCCAAGATCGGGGAACTTTCCAGAATTTCAGAAAACGTCCCAGATCAACAGGAAACTGGATTTTTTAGCATTCAAAAAGTTTAAGAAACATTCAAAGGATTTTTCCATAAGTTTGGGGAGCTTCCTAGAACTTTAGGGATCTTTCCAAGTGATCGAGAAACTTTCCAATCCTTCCGAAAACATCCCAAAAGTTCAAGGTATTTAAGTTTTAAGAAGAACTTAAACTTCTTACTTCTCGATAATTTTTCGAACCCAACCAAAACGAGAATAAAGAAACCAACTACTTTTTAATCAATTTCACAGAATTTCCACCTATTCACAATCTTGGAGGTCATATAAAGTTCTTGTACGGTTTAACAACATCTCGGAAATGCTAACTATTCCACAGAAATTCCACGGCTTCCAAGATGTTGTTTTCAATTTCTCGTAAATTATTTCAATATTTGTGATCACAGAACATGTACCTGCTGGAAGTTAAAACAACTTCTGCGAAGCGAAATCTGATTTTCTAAGTTCTCGTCATTTTCAGAAAGTTGTGCCTGTTCTATGGATGATCAGCAAACTTTTTGGAAGATCAACCAAGTTTCCAGAAACGTTAACAAATTTTCGGCAATTCAATTAACTTCTCTAAAGTTCCACCATTTCTCTTCTCGAAAGACAGCGAGCAAACTTCATGATTATCTGGAAACTTCCAATTATTTTATTCAACTGTCGAGAAGTTTAATCAACTTCTGGCATGTTCATTATAGATATTTCCACCCAATCTTCATAGATATTTCGAAGTTCATTAAATTAAATTTAAAAAAAATGCGTTCAGTAAGAAACTTAGCAGCTTATATAAGTTCTGAAATGATGCAAAATAGATCCGTTATAAAACAAAATTTACAAACACCAGCGATGCAACGATGTTTTTGCGTTGGGTCTAAACAAATAAATCCAAACCACGATTTGAACCACCGTTGAAGATGCCCTTAGAAGATCTGGCTACACGGCTGTAACAAGTGAGGCCAGAAATGAACTTATCTTTCATGTGGTGGCGAATTGCGTTTGTAAGGGTGTTAATACATGGTGAAAGAAGAATTTGGGCAGCTGTACTCAATGCCGTCTAAGGTTGTTTGCCGGATTCCAGAGAAAAGAAAATGGTTTGGACAAATTTTGGTTAGAACCAAGAAGGAGCTACCAAATTTGACAACATTTGTTGAAAATTGGCTCATCCTGTCGCACAAAAAGGCGTATTTTAAATAAATGGAAAGTGTCTGGTGGTAAATCAAACTGGAAAAAGTTTGGGAGCTCAGAGATTTAGCTACGAGTAATTTTTATTAACTCATCTTAAAATTCGGGAAAATAAGGCAAAAATGCGGGAAAATTCAGGAAAAATGCGGGAATTTTTATATTAAGATTGTGTGGCCACCCTGGAATAGACAGATCGTTAGAACCATTTGGGCTACCGGTAGTATATGAGCACGATGAAGCGCACATTCTTTCTGCCAGTCAAGGTGGTGGATTCGTTCCTGCCTTGACCTACTCCGCATGGGGATGCTTGGTAAAAGATTGTGTGCTTGTTTCGAAATAATACCTCATTATGCCCTCCGCTCAATTTGAAATACTACTTCTATTCAATTTTCACAGCCTGCCGTGCGCTAACGGAGCTATCAATACCTTCTCTTCACAACTTTGTCCTAGCAAAAAAAAAAGAAGTGCTGTCTTCTCCTAGAACCTCATACTGAATCATTCAATTCAAGCATGGTTTAGTTTGAACAAAATGAAACAAACATGAATGCAACTTTATTTCCAGAATTTTCTTATTTTGAGATTTTGGACAATAAAGCCTGTCCACGTTAAATTTCGGACAGTACAATTGGTTGATTAAGTTGTTAATCCTTCTTTCTGTAAAATTCTCGAACATTCAGTGATACACCCGCCATCCCAAACGGTATTCTCAGATACGCCCGCCGTGAGGATTCTCCATTTTCTCTTGAAATCATCGGTACCATTTGCTTTCTTCTTAGTTTCGACGAGTTTCCACTTAATTCGAGCCCAGTACTTCTCTATTGAGCGAAGCTCTGATCAGTTTGGTAGAATGACTGTTTTTGGCACGAACTTGACCTCTTGTACCTCTAACATTCCAGGACGGTTTTTAACACAATGACAAGAGGCCAAAACAGAGCTGAAGAGTTGTGGCTTTTGATAAACAGTAGCAACCGCTTTTGCAGACATTCTTTCTCGTTTACATCCTTATTGATAGTGCCGGTAGAGACGAAACTTTAAGATTTTCGACCACAACTACATATGGCCTGCCAAATCAAATACTTCTTCGGGAATTCGGTAACGTTCTTTGTCCGGAAATTCTCGTTAATGCCGTCCCTTTGCATTGCAGTATGAAAAGCCAGACCCGAAAGCTGTTTAAAGTCTTCAAATACGTATGTTTCGTCGTCCATTATGATACAAGAAAATGTTTGCAAAAAATTGGTGTAAAGCTCCTTATTTCGATTTTTGACGAAGGACTAACGATTCTTTTTTCTATTCCTGTATAGGAGTGCCGTTCTAAAATTTCTTAAATTGAAAGCGTTACGCAGGTTTGGAGATTTTGAAAGATAATATCTCCTGTCTGGCCCACAGAAATTTTTCTATAATTATTGCATTCAAAAGGAAGATCATCAAAGCTGAATCCTTGTTGCTAACTTAATTGATTATTTTTGTTTTAACTTATTAAAACGTACTTACAAGAAAAAATTCTGAACGCACAAGGCTATTGGTCGAAAATGACATCATATTCGCGCATCGCTCTGATTGGTTCATACTGCCACAGTTACCGTGCCAGCGATTATTAAACATGTCGGAACGACCGACTGACCATCAGTTCTCGCTCCGTATGAGACAGACGTATTCAAACAAGAAGACCAGAATCTTCCCACAGTTAATTCGACCCGAACTGCAGTATCTATTCATTTTCGTGGAAAACCAATAGTGAAGCCTCACACTAGTAGCATAGGGTTTCATGGTTCTTTGGACTGAATAAAATATACTAGAAATTTAATAATTCGATGACTTCAATTTGTTCTCATCAACAAGCAGTCCTACGTCAACTTTACAGTCATGTCACTGATCATAACTCACCCTTTCGATTTTTGATAGGAAATTTTGTTTGTCATCACGGTTGGGCACCTTTTTCACTTTGTATGCCTCCATTTTGTCTTCCCAATTTAGCGAACCATATTTCGCTCAGCAAGATTGGGATTTTTCTCAGTAATGGCTACCATGTTCTTTTGTCGATTTGTCGGGTGCATACATTTCGATTTGTTGCTTTTCCAAACTTCCGACAGTCGAGTGATAAATTCGAATTTTGCTGCCGGTCGTACAAAATGCGTTTGCGAACCTCCACTTGATTCCACTCCGTTTTACTGAATGTAACAAGAAAGTACACATGTTGTACCACGAAATAAAGCGGAGAGTTTCAGCTGGCATATAAGTGAAACGTTTCAGCGATCCGTGAAATACTTCAAAATCTACACTGAACAAAAAGCGTCCGAAATTTAACGTGGACAGGCTTTTGTCACATTTTCTTGATGTCGCAGACCAATTCTTTTTAACTCCTCTATGGTATTGCACTCCTTATCACTCTTCTTAAAGTTGCGCTTGCCGATAGCCCAATAGCGTTCAATTAGACGAAGCTGTGGACAATCGGGAGGATTGATGTCCTTCTCAACGAAATCTACTTCATTTTTTTGTATTCATTGTTCTGACGTTTTTGGTGTAATAGGCTGACATCAAATCAATCCAAAACAAAGGAGGGACCTTGTGTTACTTGTACCAGCCTTTTTGGCCAAATCACGAATCAACATCCATCTCTTGCGGGGGATGAGGTGGACCTTGGTTTCTTCGAGTAATGTCCCCCGAACTTGTTGATTATAGATTCTACTCTGTCGTGATGAGTTATCAGTCTTTTCGATTCGGAGCATCTCGAAAACGATCACTGTTTACTGAAAGTTCTGCAGCTGATCCAGATTTTGACAGATGAATGCGTTGTTTGTAGGTATGCTCAGACCGATAGTCTTACGCGTGTATGTGTGAGTGCATCACAAGCATTGCCACTTCATTTTAGATATAATCTCTAATTTAGAGCACTAAAAAAAAAAGAAATTAAACACTACAAGGGACAGTCCAATTGTACACATAGGTGACGTAGGACTACGTAGCAAAGTGTTCTGTGACGGTCACCATTTGTTAAATTTCCATTTCGCATGCTGCTTTTGGCATAAGCTTGCTTTATATCTGCGCTTCAAAACCCCTAGCCCATTTCAAACCCCAAGATGAATGGAAACGCGAAAACCTACAAATATCAACAAATACATGAGAACTGTACTGTTTGTAACCGTTTAGGCATAATGAGTAAAAGAAAAACGAGCTTACCAACATAGTCGTCAGTTCAATACCGTTTTGTAGCAATGCCGTTTCGTGTCACAGTCCCAAACATAGATGGTCTGCTTGGTGAGTGTCAACACAATCTTGAATTTACCAGCTCGGCTACGAAATCACTAAATCTCAACGTCCAAATGACACAACTAAAACGCTTCGCAAATCGGCATCTTTGTGTTGGGCTGATTCAAGAAAAGGAACCACCAATATCTAGGTGTTGGCTAACTTTACAAACCATTACCTTATGAACTTGACTTCATTCTGATCAGCTCAAACACACTATACAATACAAGAAGTTCGTTTCACAAGTTCCTTTCCCTTTCCCGAATTTTATACAAAATTCGAAGGTAGTTCATAGTCACATCTACAAAAAGTTGCTAGGAATATGTTAAGCTTCGGGAAGCTATGAAAAGTCCAAATATAGACTTACTGGAGAAAAAATTGCAATTACATTTTGAGCAGTTTTGTAAAAAAATCGAAAAGAAGTTCAGAAAATATGCAACAAGTCCATTAAAATTCATGCGAAAGTCTGAAGAAAACTTATTGCTGTTGAAACACACAATGCCTATCTAAGCAATTTGCCAATCTTCGGAAATAAGCTCATCAGTGAAATTAGAATGAAATTAAAAGACATATGTTACTGTTGATATAAATCGGTCAAAATTGACTCAAAAGTAATACAAATTATTACCTTGGCTTTCTATTGAAAAATTGTCAAGACGCTTCGTGAGTGGTCCCAACAGCATTCTTACTTTTTTTTGTGTTGGCTTTTTAGTTGTTAAACTTCAATGTTTTTCCAATGAACATCCACCATCACACTTTGTAAACGAGCTGAACAGCATTATTATTGTTGTTGGTTGGCTCAAACGTTTCAAATAACCTGGTTCTTTAAATCTCAATCACGCTTTGTTGGTGGCCACAACAGCATCCGTACTGCTGGCATAAATCGATCCAAAATGGCAATGGATTTATACAATTGTGTCATAAAGTATCCGGGCTCTCGGTTTCACAGACGCGGCCTGATTTGAGGTCCTTATGGGTTTCTTCTGCTTCCGGTATGTTTTCAGTCCAAATCGCTCTTTTACACTCATCACGTTAGACGTTGAGGTCCCTATCGTTTTCACCACAACTCGAAGTTAAACCGATGGTTTCTGCTTATAGGCTTCCCTGATCTTCTTGTCAATAGCAGGACTCACAGAACCGGATTTCCGGATTATTTTATTTTGTCATTAGGGTGACCATTTCTGCGCTAGAACGGTCCGAATTTTTTTTTAATTAAAGTTTTTTTTTGAGTGAATGTGTTGTAATTTTATTGAAATAATAATTTTATTGGTGCAATCGGTTTTTGAGATAGATTGGTTAGAAATGTCTTCCAAATAACGAAATGCTACTAACAATCTAAGTAATTACCCTAGTAGAGTAAACTAACAAACTCGTATCAAATAAGTAGCAAGTTTTGATCTCATCTGTTTTCGTATCAAAAATTTAGTTATCAACACTGACTAATTTTGATGTCAACTTTTAAGGACAATGTTTGACAAGCGTTGCTGATTACTCCCAGCATGCTGACATGCTGAATAGTATCCGCATGTTATTGATATCAAATTGAACTTTTCACCAAAAGGACTACTTGATATCATGTTGTCTTCACGTCACAGAATTTGTTAACAAAATAATCTCAGTGAAAATTAAACGAGTTAATATTATGATATCCAACGAATATTTATTTGGTGCTCTTTTATTATTTTGGCTGTTTATTTAGTCTGAATGATAACATACTTAGTGATCAAACAGTAACCTCTGAAATTAGAACTTGTTATCAATTTAGTATAAACCTTCGCTCGGGTAGAGGCACTTACTGTGTTGATAAAATGCAGATATTATCTGACACTAGTGAAGTGGCTACGATTAACTTGAAATCGTAATCCAAGGTTTGCGGAGGTTGTAATTGAAGACGGTTAAATGGATTTAGCTGCAAGAAACATTCTTTATTAGCGGGGGATAAATATAACAAACAAACAAAGATCGCAAAGAAACCAACGCAATTCCAGAAGAGTGAGTCGTATTGAGGGCCAGCAAAATATGGTGAGATCTGACCAATTGTAACCTTCATGTACAATATAAACGCGGTGTGATTATTTTTTAACCTGGAAGTGCGTTTACTTTATCGTTATCCACAAGAAAACGATCATGTTAACATGCGAGGCTTCTGAAAATAACCTCGAAATGGTTGTGATTCTCCGGAAATATCTAAGACATCGACTTAATTATATGGATATTTTAGATATGCCTGAATAAAAAAATATTTAGCAATTGTTAGGCGGAAGCATATGAAGAATCACAGCAAGTCATGTTTTGAAACTGACGTGTTTTGTTTTTGCTGCGTGTTTTTGGCGAAAAAATAGTCAAACAATAATGAAATTTGTCAGAAGCAGATAATTTCCCATCAACATGAGAGGCTCTAGGGGGGGACAGTAATTTATTGCTAAAACGAATAGAAACGAAGAAAAATTATTGATAGTTCCGTTTAGGGTAACGGCAGCCTTTGAAATTTTAAAGATCCAAGTTTGAAAACGACCGGAGGGCATTTGAACGATAGTATCCGATCGGGCACATAATATTTTAGCAAGCAACCCCAGTGCAGGGTAGGCAAGGGGGAGGATACCCCCTTGACTGGTAAAAGAATACGCAATCGATTGAACTCTTATATTACCTATTGCCTTGATCTGGTTCTAGCGATTTGTTTGTTTCCCTCTCCTAATGCCTAACATGGATGAGGTTTATTTTTGGCATGCACCGACTATTTCACACATATCATTCCTCTCGTCATACTATTACTTAGACTTCGGAGAGGAGCGACGGTGAATGGTGCAAATACAGCATGAGTCAATGAGCATTTCCAGCCGAAATGACCTACCGACCAACTTCGAGTGTCTCCGATATAATTCACAATTTTTATACACGTTTTACCCAAGAAAGTAAGTTTTTTCCACTGATGCAAAAAAAATTTTGGACTCAAGAGACAGTTTTAAAAAGGGCGCAAGCATTTTGAATAGAACTTCAATTAATAATTTGTAGCTCGAAAACCTTTGGTTGTACAAAACAACTGTCTAAGAACAAGTTGTAGCCCTATGTGTGAAGATTATGAAAAAAATATACACTGAAAAAAAAACTATCGGAAAAAATCGAAAATTAACATTAAAATTTAAATATCTTTAAAAACGGGTTTTCTGATTTTTTTTTCCTATTTTTTCTTAAAAATAAAATTTTTGATAATTTTTTTCTTTCGACCGTAGAAGCTTGAAGTTAATACGCAAATTTCAGCGAAAATTTCAGGATGGAGAAAAGTCAGGGAAAAAAATGCCTAGAACATCTAGAACAACAGAACTTGTAGATGATTTCTCGAAATTTTAATATTTGCGAAAATAAACGTATTCTGATGATACAATCTGATTTCTGAAGTATTTTAAAAAATTTCATCTCCCAATGATGATCTTCGTAAGAGCATTCGTTCTCGAGATATTTGCGATTTAATTTTATCATATTCGAATAATATTCGAAAATACGACCTTTTCATAAGTTTTTCTAGATTCTCCAACAATAGATATGATATGAAGTTATGATGAATCTTAGAGGGTTTGAGCTGTTTAGTGGAATATCTGGAAATAGAAATGAGAAGAAAAATTAAATGTATTTAAAGGAAAATACAACAAAAAAATAAAATCTTCTCAACAAGATGTGGTTTTTTGAAATGTATAATAAATTTTACGCTACTCTCTTGTTAACCAAAAGATGATTGAATGAACGGTTCAAATAAAACAGATTATAAACTATAGAGGATGCATAACGCTACTGTTCGTCTTGTTTTCAAATACGAACATGCCGGGTACATAACTGTCACATATACACAACATAAAAACCAGGAAAATATATTTTACCAACCGAAAAATTAGAAAAATTGAACGATCATGCATATATCAAAACCGAAAATCCTCGGTTTTAAGACACACGAACTATAATTTAAGTAATGGCAAAGTTATCATAGTGTGTGAACGGATGCTCTTACGACGATCATCATTAGAAACTGATTTTTTTTAAATACTTCAAATATCAGATTATATCATCAGAATTCGTTTATCCTGTTAATTTTGAGAAATTCATCATAAGTTGATGTTCTCGAAACTTTTTTTTTCTGACATTTCTGCAAATGAACAAATGAATCCACATCACATGTAATTAAACCCATGGTAATCGCAAACTTTATCTTATGTTCGAGATATTCTGAATGTACAAATGTATGTCGCGTGCTATGCCCATCATCGCAACTGGCCTCGAAATGGCAACAATGTTCAATAAAAAAAACGATGGTATTTTTATTTCCAATTAACGTTATCATAATTACATTATCTAGAAAGTACCATCAAAACTTGTTTATATTAATAAAACAAATTAAACTGAACCTTCAATTACACGTAACTATATGCATACATACAATCATTGCACGCCATTACTGGCTTCTCCATTAACAAATTTACCGTCGTATGTAATTACATTGCCGACATCTACTGCCGCTGGTTTCTGCTCTCGGTCCCCACGGAAGAAGCTGGGGTCCCATATGAACTTCTTTTTCCAATTTAAATGCAAATTCACTCTTAACCGAAATGCAACCCAGACGCATTTGGCACGCAAACACGCCACCAACAACAGACAACCCACGGTTATCGCATCCGGTTTGGAACAATTGTCCTGGGCGAATTAATTGTGGATTAAAAAGGTATGAAGCTCTCAACAATCTCTGCATTCGGGAGTTTCCGATTGCGGTGTTGACATCAATGGGAGACCCCGTAGTTCAACGCGCAATAAAGCATCATTCTTTACGGTAATCGCGAGCTCGATCCGATGAATTCATCCAATTTATCGATCGCGCTCAAGCTTTGCGCAGCGGTGTGTCATCAAATTAGACGCTCGTATCCCACTATGTTTCATGCTACTGCATAATCTTGCTGGCCCGAGGTGATTTTGGCACGACTGTTGTCGTGATCAACAGCATTCCGGTACACGATGTTCTAGATCTGTTCTCACCTCCTTGTATGATTTTAAGAAGGGTTCCTTTCCTTTCTCGCCAATGAACCGAGCCTGGTAAGACTGTCATTAATTTCCAAGCCGTTCATGTGCAATCACCATTTATCAAATTGATTTAATGAGCATTTTACACCACATTCGCGTATGCTTTTAAATTGCTATAATTTGATGCCCCGGACCACAACGACCGCGAAGATGGAACGAGAAGAGATGTGCATCCATGAAGTACATAGTGATGGCGTTGACCTGTGCAGTACCGTACCTACAAATGTACCAGCGACGGGCAATAAGTACAAACCTAAACCATGAATTGTGGAAAATCAGCTCACGGTATTCGACGGACGTCGATGTGGTTTCACGGAACGAAGATCATGAGCGAGGGATAATGTGGAACTTCTTTTCACGCGAAATGGTCTGACGGTGGTTTTGTCCAGGGAAAATAAGGTCGGGTCCTCGTGAAGAAGGGCCCATTTTGGAATGGAGAAGTCATTTATCTTATTCCTCTGCACTATGTTTCTCGCGTGTGCGTGAGTGAGTGTCTACGAGTTCGACCCAGCGTCCTCCACGCAGATCCGCCGTCCGGAGAGCAGAGGTGTTATATTGGATTATTGAACTCGTTTCTCCCTTCCGTGGCTGAGGTTCGTGGGGCGCTTTGAAGATCGCGTATCGGGTCGATGGATAGTGGCAGTGGGACAGTACTGATGATGGTCAAAACGTTAAAAAAAAATATTCATATTATTTGAACTTTGAGGTAGAGGATGTTTTCAATTGATTGCACGTTAAACCAGCTGGAAAACTCAGAAAATTCCAAAAACAATTCTTGATAATTAGATAAATCAATATAAATTATTTGAATTGTATTTTAAATACCTTATTCCGAATTTCTTTATTGATAGAATAACAGTATATAATATGCTAGCCAGTACTGTTATCTTTCGATCTGTAACACTAGTTTACAAAATAAATCAAAAGTGATGAACTTTATAATTCGACTTATGTTTCTAATGTGAAATTTTATTCAGAACTAAAAAATGCCGTAAAAAAATTAAAGTAGAACGGTTTAAGAGATATGAATAAAAGTTGATTTTTTTATAAATAACAAAAACACATTTATTTCATCCAATTTCAAATATTTTGTCATCAAATCAATCAACTGATCTTTTGAACATTGCAATATTCTAGGAGTAATAGTTTCGACGCTATTTATAAGTATATATACATTTTTGTGATTTGTTTTGGAGATTTGTAAAAAAAATGTGATAGACATGTGATTAATACCAAAATAACGTCAACAAAAAAATATATTGCATGTGTTACTTGAAGCCAATTGCAGTTATTCAGAATTTGCTGGAAAACTTGTGTGTGTGTGTGTGTGTGTGTGTGTGTGTGTGTGTGTGTGTGTGTGCGAGCGAGAGAGAGAGAGAGAGAGAAAAAGATGAGCGTATTTCTTTCGAATTTCTGTTTTTTCCCGCATTTCTGCACTTTTCCCAAAAACCACCACAAATTCCTCATTTTTCATCAAATTTTCACTATTGTGCCCTTATTTTCTTCGTTTTATCTTTGGCTTTAGGTTACGTATGCGATATACATTTTTTTTGACATTATTTTGGATTTTATCATATGTTTAGCCTATTTTTTGAACAAATCTCCAACAACAAATCGCAAAAAAAATATATATACTTATAAATAGCGTCGAAACTATTACTCCTAGAATATTGCAATGTTCAGAAGATCGGTGTTAAATTTAATTTTGTTTCATTTCATGGCAAAATATTTTAAATTAGATCACGCGTATTTTGATTAAATCTTTTTGTTCATTTCATAAGGAAAATTTCACAGAAATGATGATCAGCTTACCGAGTCCATGAATGCTGTAAACTAGTGCAATAAGTAACCCCGCGATAGTTTTATAATGGTAGTGTGATAATTGAACAAGAACAAAAGGTGTAAGGACCTTTAAATTTTTACATTCGTCTCATTGAAAACAGTTTCTCAAAGCTTAGAATGCAGTAAGATGTAAATTTATTGTCAAAAACTTCGCTACTTATCATTTCGAAACTTTTATGGAATACAAAGCGTGACTTTAAAAAATACATTGTTGAGACGAGTATGAAAATAAACATAAAATAAACATTCTTATCACATTTGCTTGTTAGTTTAATTATTTACTATGCATACATTTAATCACATCCAGGGCTGGCAAATGTAATTTTCGATGAAAAATGACCAACGATTTTTACCGAAATACGTTTGAAAATCTCACCGGACAAGAAAACGATGATGGAGATTTTCCTCAAATTCTCATCGATTTTTCCGTCATGACAGCACGTGACAGTGTTTTGATCATCGCTCCTATACGCACATTTATTGGTATAACTGTGAGATTTATCACAAAACTTTAAAAACAATTTCCACTTTGTCGATAACATATTATTGCTTTGCTAATTTTATGTAAACTAGTAAGATATTTCTGAAACAAAATCGTATGGGAAAAAATCTCAGGACTCTCTATTTTGTCGTCGTCACATGATGGCCGTGAGATTTACCAGCGCTGATCACATCCATGCTGACAACCTTACGGTCGTAATATACGGCGTAATATACCATACTGAAATTGGGATAGATTTTACTGGATCGCAAGGTCGGTGTTTCGAGCTGCGATTGTAACTGTATTTATGCGGATATTTTTAGTATAAGATCAGTCTGTTTTATTTTCTTTCTTTCTCGTCACGGGAAGCAATGTCAAAAGCTTGGGATTTTGAAGGAATTTTGCTTGGGAGTCAGAATGAGATCAGCTCGATTGTCAGAATGATTTCAGTTCAGCATTGTTAACACAGTATTTGGATTGTTTACGGTTACGACTTCAGTGAAATTTTAAGAAAACTGGTCAAAGTGATGTATAAGCAAATCTAACTCTGGATGAGCAATAGTTTTGGTTATCCTTCTACAAAGCTTGGTGTTTTTATATAAGGTATACGCACAGCAAAATCTATCCATGGTTTATTAGCCACATCTTTTTTATTTGTCAAGATAAAGATGACACCAATACCGCTAACACATTGCCAATGTTTTGACATACGGTTTGCTGTCACAAAAGCATTGTATTGAAAATAGAGTCGAAAAAGAACAACAAGTGCGTGAAAAAATGTTGCACAAAAGTATGGAAAATCCGTCTATGTCCCATCATGACAAAATCACTCGGAGTCCCTCGTTCAACAGTAAGTAGCGTTTTGAAATGCTTCCGGGTTTGGTTGACTCTCAATCGAAAACCAGTATCTGACGGCAACTTCGACAACTTGACTGCGTTGTTATGGATGATGAAGCAAACGTCAAAGCAGTCTTTAAGCAGATTTCTGGTCTTGAGTTTTATACCGCATTACAACGTGGTAAGGTTGACGATTAATTCGAGGCTGAAAAAATTGTCGAAGTTCTCTAAAAAGTACATGGTTTGGCAGGCTATTTGAAGTTGTGGAAAACTTGGCTCTGTAAAGTTGATTCGATTGAGCGTGTACAAATAAATGATTTAATAAAAAAAATGTAGTTGTGGTTTGAAGAGCAAAATCTTCATAACTGTAGGTGTGATTAACCAATAAGTGGGAATTTGATGCCTAATGTTTTAAAAATGCATGAAATGTCCAGATCTGTGTTATCTCGAAAAACAATGTTTGGATAAAAATCGAGTGTTGGGGGAGTGAATTGAATTCGTCGGATTTGAATTAAATTCCTTAGATATTCATGGCAATAGTAGTGAAACAAATCCGATATCAACGTTGGCAACTGCTGGCATTTTATATGAGATATTTCATTAGGGTGGTTCACTTACTTTTCATTAGGGTGGTCCTTTTTGTTGAATTTTTTTAAATATTTAAACAAAGTGAATTTGAATGGAATATTTAAGAGAACAGAATTGAAATACGTCTACTTTTAATATGTGAAATTTCATTAGGATGACCCACTTATTTTTCTCTTGTCGAAAATTGAAATAAAAAATAAAAGCAAATCATTATTTGAATGACATATTGAAAAAAATAGTATTTTAACACCTCTTTTCATCATCGTAGGCCATTGTCTACATTTTATTCGTGATGTTTAATTAGGTGGCTCAATTTCCATTAGCGTGGTCCTATATGACGAAACATTTTGAAAAATCCTAAGATAGAGAATTTCAACGTAATTTTGAAGTCCAACGCATTTTTTTTCTTCTTTATCATCATAGACCATTCTCAGATACAAATTCTGAATTTAACACGTCAGTTAAATACATCGAACTTTAATTTTGGACCTCTACTACTACAGTGATATTTTTATTATTATCATTTTATTAAAGAGGTTTTAAATTATAAGTAAATCATTCGTTTATATTTTTGCAAGCTTTTGTGCAATTTAATAAAGTGATTCAACACATAAATGTTATTTTACATTGTATACGATGGAGGCTAATTTGTCATATTCAAATAGATAAAATAATACAGGTTTCGTATTTACTGTATTGCTAACATATTATTTTTTCAGTGATATTTCATTAAAGCGGTTAACTTGTTTTCTATAAAGATGGTTCATGTGGAAAAGTAATTAAACAAATTACCTTTCTAGCTTTCTACGGATTTCTATCCACAGATCAAACAATTGTGGTACGGAAACCCAGATGCTTGCATAATGTTCGGCAAAAATGTAGAGAACTTAGTTATTAAGGGCTTATGCTGAAGCGTTTTTAGCGGCTGCCATAACCTCAATTAGAATTTAGAATTGATATAACTTAGAATCTGTACTAGATATTGAAAATTTAATCAAATCAGTTTGTATGCATACTTGCTGTGAGCAACCTGATAGAGTTCGATTTGATGTTCATTCACTAGCAATCGAGATTTATCAATTTGAAATAGCAAGGCATGTGACACTTCGTCAAGGTAAAGCAGTTCGGTGTTCTCGTCTCATACAAAATCCGCTTATCAAGCATCAGTGAGCTTCCCATTTCTGTTTTGCACCATATGTGCAACCTCAGATGCAATCTCAAAGTTATCGGTAGGCCATTTACCGCGTTTTGTGCTCCGAAAACGTCAAATGAGAATCATTCAAACGGTAACCTCGGTAACTGTTGAATTTTGCAATGGTCGTGTAGCAATAAGGGGGGTAACGAAAGGGAGAGAAAAGGAATTTTGATATATTATGTTCATTTGGTACATAATACCTCATATCTAGGTTTTTTTTTTTCATTATGGCGAATCTACAATTGAGAGATTCTCTCCGGGCTCGCTCTCTTTCATTCATAAACCAATCACCTTTACGTGTTTCATTCTACTATTTGTAGAGTATGCTAGCCAGCACTGTTGTGTTTCGATCTGTACTAAAGAATGCCTCGTAAGTTTTATAATGGCTCTGTAACGAATGAAAGAGAGCGAGCCCGGAGAGAATCTCTCAATTGTAGATACGCCCTACTGAAAAAAAAACCCTAGATATAATTCCTTAGATACATCTGCTTTTTTTTGGACTTTTATACATTATTCAATGTTTTTCAACCAACTGCAAAATGTATAGTAATGTATTTCATCTGTTGACAATTTCGAATTCTATGTTTTTCACTCCGCATTGTCATTTACTACTTACAAACTTTGAATACGTCTTTCGGTATTTTTGTATTCTTTTTTTGCAATTCCACTGCGTATTATCAATTTCCCACAAGGATCCCGGAAACTCTAGAACATAGAACAAGTACAACAAAAGGGTCTGCATTCAATTAGATAATTCCTTCCTCTTTTCAGTTTCTTTCGCCGTCATTCTTAGCAAGTGCTTCTGTAAGCTTTTCGATGTTTCGTAATTTCGCAAGATTTAATGTTCCACTGTCGTTGATTGTCGTCGGTAAAATGAATCAAATGCTTTTCATTCCATGATGCCTTCAAAGCTTGTTTTGGTAACCGTGCACTATTTCAGGAGTTTTGCTTCTTTGCTCGCAAATGAAACATGAAATTCGGGAAAAATTCACTGCATGTCGGCAGCTTTAAATATTCGGGGAACAAAGGTGGATAATTTCCAACTAGCTGAATATGCTGTATTTTCAATAGCAACAAATAGCACTAGCCACACGTCAATAAATAGAACGATTTTAACTGAAAAACTAGGAAAATTTCAATAAACACTTCACTTTATCACCTTAAAATAACTGAAACACTTTTTCAAATTATCACTTGTATACGCGAGCTACTGCCTTGTCCTTTGACAGATAGGCTTATTTTGTCTGCGACTTACAGACTTTTTCAATGTCAAGAGCTTGACTTGGAGAGAATATCGCAGTAGGTCTAGTATTTATAGTTGATTTTCTTGTACCTCAATGTGTGTGGTGTTTGTGTTCGTTATTGTATACCTGTCAGATGACAAGGGAAGTCTAGTATTTAGAAGTTAGTTTTAGTTACCATAAAAGCTATAAATTCCTACTTAACCGTAGGTATTTCAATTGTCAGATGACAAGAGAGGGATCATACCCCTTGTTTGTCATTTCTCTTAAAAAAAAAAATAAGAGATTCAATCCTCAATTTATCTTCACAAAATGGTTGGTAGTTAATTGGTGTCATTGCACTGTTTTTCAAAATTTGCTATGACAATTTCACTCAAATAAGGAAAAATATGGTAACCCATAAGGGCAACTTGTAATTGTTTATAAGATTTATTTCTTGAAGAAAAATTAAATTCTTCTTTGAAAAGTTGTGTTAGTTTTTTGTATGAACGAACTTTTTTTCTTCCACGACAAGGTGCATGTACCACGCAAGCAGATAGCAACGTAGTTTTATTCTTCGAAAATTAAGCAGCCCAAGGCTAAGAAACTCTTTAGAAAATACGTACAAAAACCTTTTGTTGCACTTCATCGTCGCCTATCAAACTTTCAAGCTATTGTCATAATTTCGATACTTTAAAAATATTTTATTATTATCCCTCTTTTGATCACGGCGGCTAGTGTTGTGCTTCCTGGTGCATTATCATTATTAGTACATTCAAAAGAAGACCTTCATGAAAATATCTTAACGAAGTATTGCATGCCAAAAATAAACCATGGCTTAAAACTTTACAAACAATTTGATTGGTTAAATTTGTTGGAAACATTTTGTTTGGTTTTAATTTTCCAGGGCTAGCCTAATACAAAATGAGAAAATCGCCCTATTGAAATATAACATTTTATATGGCAACAATGTCCTACGATGGTATAAGAGATTATCATTTGTCCTCAATATCCCATTGAAGTCCTAATTTTTTTGATTTTTTTTTTTTTGTTTTTCGACTAAAAGGACCCCTCTTATAGAAAATGTTAACAATAGCCATATAAAATGTTAACAATAGCCAACGATTACATATGTATAAATACTATTGTCTTCACTATTCCATTCAAATTCTCAATTATATTTTTAAAGAACCTCCATAACCGAAAATAAGTGTGGCACCATAATTACATATCGCATATTAAATGTAGACAATTTCTTACTATTGTAAAAGACATGTGTCAATTCGATTATCTTCAATATCCCATTCAACTTTTTTGAAATATTTTTTTAAATTTTTCAACAAAAAGGATCACCCTAATGGAAAGTAACTGAACCACCCTAATGAAATAGCTCATATAATATGCCAGCAGTTGCCATCGCTGATATAGGATATGTTTCACTACTATTTCCATGAATATCTCAGGAATTTAATTCAAATCCCTCCAGTCGCATTCAATTCACTCCTCCAACTCAAAAATTGACTGAGACCCAGAAAGTCGATTTTTATCAAAAACAATTTTTAACACTGCACTACTTAAGCCACAATGAAGGTTATAATGCATTGAACATATTGGAATTTACTACGTTCGTTTAAGCATTATAAAACATTGATCCTGAATTCGTGGGTAGATTATGGAGACACGTTTACAATTGACGTACAGAAATATGATAAGTGCAGTAGTGTTGCCATTTTACATATCCACTTCTGGTAGATCCGCAATCTACAATTGATCCCACAAATCTGCGGTGGCTTTTTGGATTATTTGCCCGATTGTGGTAACACCAAGCTGGAAGAGCCTTAAAACGTAGTAAACGCAAGATTCACCCGATAAGTACCTAGAATTCAAATCAACTCACCTCGCTGAATATGCTTGACGGAGACGGCGTCTCACAGGAAGGTATAGGGTGTTAAATTAAAAATCTAAACATAGAAGATATGGTATGTGTCCCTTAACTTAGCCTATTATGCAATAATCGTATACATTTATTACAATAACTCATAAAGTTTTTAAGCTGAAAGCCAGATTCAACTAGTTAGTGAAACATACAAAAAAATATCTCCCTAACATTGGTTCTACGATTTTCTTGTAAAATCATTGTTATTTTAGCTATGTGAACAGTTAGTTTGTAACGTGTAACTATTTTCTGCACATCCAGACTGCATTACTTGCTTTATCGATTCTATTAAGCCAAATTTAGATCACTTAATCACTTAGAGATCGTGTATAACATCTGTTCAGCTTAACCAGTGAAATCATGATGCCCGAAAAGTTCAAGAAATCGAAAATTACGCGGAAGTGAATAACTATAAGTTTATTAATATTGTCTCTATTGCTTCGGAGTACATCGGTCATCTCAATAGCAACATGATTTTGTTGATTATCACTAGATTAAAGACACATTTGGTACATAGGCCGAATGAAGGAGCTAGGCTAACATTACATCCCCTTACCCTACTTGTTTTATGTTTGTATATGCTATAGTCATATCGAACCCAGTCAACACAAAATCGTATATAATAGAATAAAGGTACATTCGTTCATTTGACTCCGTGAAAACTGTATGTACATCGCCTCCACTTTATACTCATATCCGCTATCATATGCGATATTGTGTTCACTGGAAAGTTATTCAAATGTTATTGAAAAAAATGTTCAAGGAGGCCAAATATATGCAAAATTGGAACAAAAGACTAACTACGGGCAAAAACGAAAACAAAAATTAAGAATTTCCACTGTTATTAACATCAATTTCATTTGATGTTTGGCTAAAAAATAATGTTCGGCAAAGGCAAGGAACTAGGAGCACGAGCGCAAAGTGGTTCGTGTTATTCTTATATACAGAGTTCTAAAAAATATCAAGTGCAATCGATATTGTACAAAACTCAAACCAGGCCCTGATTTGAGATCGATAGAGTGTTGGTGGAGAAAAATATATTTAGCCTTTACTGATCAATTCCACAGTCCACAATCCGCAACGGTCTCCACGGACAATCTTGCACGTCATCTCCATTAAACTCACACGACCGTAGCAAACCGACCGTGCAGAGAATCGATTCGTGGCCGCAGCAGCCCTTGCATCCCTCGTGACGGGACCTTTCCAAAGGAACTTATTTTCATTTCATTTTTCCTCGCCATCCTGCTTACTTCTACAATCGTTACAATAAAAATTGATTTTTAAAGCTTTTTTCCTTCACTTCTATCACGCTTTGACAGTCCGTGTTGTGTCCAGTGAGCCAAGTTAGGGTACAATAGAGATTCTTCTCCATTCGTGCTCGGCACCACAGAGAAAGAGAACAGAGTTCTTGATTATTCAATAGGGCTATCCCTTAACTATCCGCCGTACCAGCCTCCCCCTTTCGTCGATCCCGGCTGAAAATTTATTCATCTCATTTTTCTGTCTCCCCCCTGGTCCAATACTCTACCCCTCCAAGTATATCAATATGAATCTTGATTATGGTGTTCCCCCTTATTGATGGATCTTTTCACTGCTGCGCAGCAACTCTCTAAGACCATGCATCAGACAGCTCCGGCACTGCCACAGCATCAGCAGGAACAACAACCACAACAACAACAATCGAAAGCGTTCTTCTTCAAGTGTCTGCCAAAGATCTTTAGAAATTGAAACCAACTTGAACCCAAACAACAACGGGCCTTGGCCGAGGATGGAAACCTAATGGCCTAAACGTTCTCCAGTTACTCTGCCTCGTATGGGCGAGTGAGTCGGTGTGTGTGGTTTCGGAAAACATCTGCATAAATAATCCAAAGTGTCGAATCGAAGTGTGTTACACTACCTTGCTTCGGTTGGATTCGAACTTCTCGCCTTCGCACCATGTTCGAGAGACTTGCAAGGGTGGGAAGAAAGGGGGGTGAAAAATTGCCAAGTCTGGCTGCAATAAGACCAAGAACAGCCCAACGGACAGCCGAAGAACTCTGTTTTGTTTTGTGTTATTTTTCTTAGCTCTTTTTCCTTTATTCACGTCTGTTGCTTGGACCGGCAGCAGTGGTTGTCTGCCTAACCTCACACCATGGACCTTGCATAGCCGGGGCCCAGGCATGGTTCATCGCTTTCTTGCGCACACGGGCAAAACGAAGGAAAAAAAATCTTATTCCTTAACACCCGAAAAACGTTATAGAACGTCCAAGACAGTACAATACCATCGGAATATATATCAGATGGTAAGTTGGGAGAATAAAAGGAAAACGAAAACCGAGAAGAGAAAAGCGTAAAAAATACGATGATGACTACAATGATGAGGATGAGGTTCAAAAGATGATGGTGTATTGAAATGAGATAAATATTACAAACGATTTCTTTCCTTTGGCCTTTTCGTTGGAACTGTGTTTTTGTTGGTTTCTTTTTCCAGCGATGTTTGGTGCAGCCCCATCTTATTATTCTTCCTGCTGCCACGAGTTTTTCCTTTTTATGCTGCTGTCCCTCGCCAGCCGCACTAAGCAACAATTGGGATTATGCTATTCTTGGCGATTTGTGCCCTTCCAGCGTATTGCTTTTCACTGAAAGTATTGAACTCCATCCCACGTTCTAATGGATGAAAAAGTTTCAAAACAAACGATATCACGTTCTAAATTTCACATGACTCAAGTCAAATAGGCACACGCGCGCTCGAAACAGACAGCTTATTTTCGTGTGCGGTCATTTGTCATTGCATTCCCAGACGAAATGTCTAATCTTGCGGGTGTGCGATGTCGGTTTCCAACTTCAAGCTACTCTTCGCTAAGCATCTATATTGTTTCGTGTTCGTGGTTTTGCCACTACTCAGACTAAGTATATTTATGTAGGCCATGTCTCCTCAGTTAAACAAGAGGAATTGAGTTCTACGGCAGTCGGTGAATGTCTTTCTCCGCGCACAGTCTCCCTACGAGGGAATGTCTGGCTGGTGGGGACGACGGCAGTGTGCGACGCAGCAGCTGTTTTGTCTGACTGCAAAAAATAGGAAAATCAACCGGGCAGGAGGAAAATTCTCCCCAGAAATATTGCGACTTACTGTGGTGGGGTGGAGCGTCAATGGGCACGGTGGGAAATTACACCGAATTATCTAAAAAATCATAACGACATAAACGAATGCTAGAGAGCAACAATTTAACAAGCCTGATTCAATGCTGTACACATCACTCTGAAAACCCTGTCATGCTCATACAAATCAATGATCAATGTGAAGAGGGAAGATTGCCCGAAAATGCTATTACTTTTGCCAGGCAGTCTACGTTTTTAGGAAAAGTGGTTTGACAGCGTTGTTTGCAAATGCTGGTGGGCCTTTTTATGTTGTTTATGTGACCAATAAGCATGAGCATATGCAGTAAATCAACCGTAAATCTGCATATCAGATGCTACAAGCATGATATTAGCATAATATCAGCATCTTGAATGCTATCTGTTGTAAAATTGTATTTCAAATGCTATTTAAACACTTGTAGTCATAAGTAGAGGGTCTACATGAAAACACGTTTGGTATAAAAGTTTTGTTTTACATTCAATTCTTTATTGCATTTTCACAAGTACTTACAATGTGCGTTGGAGGTCAATAAAATATAATACAGGTAATATACATCTGCTCTCCGGAAACTTCAGGAACCTTGTTCCGTAAATGTTGCTGAGCTGGCAGCAATCAATTTCGCATTGGGGACGATTTCCAACATGCCCATAGACCATTATTTCATCTTCTCGGATAGTCTCAGGTCTATGGGGTGGTGAGAACAGTGAGGCACTCATCTTACTTTCTTTCAAAAATATGGGAGCAGATGTGTGCGTTAGTCGAAAGATCATTAAGGATCACCTTCGTATAGGTCCCCTCACGTTGCTTAATTCCAGGCAATGAGGAGGCGGACTCTCTAGCAAAGGTGGGCGGACAAGAAGGCGAGATTTTAGAAAGAAAAATTTCACATGATGAATTTTTCCCATTAGTACGTCAGAGTTCTCTTTAAAGTTGGCAAAACGATTGGACAAGTAATTCTCTTGGGTGGTGATTACACTCCATTATTCCAAATGTTTCTTCGAGATTGTAGTTCAAAGGACAGGATGTGAGTCGGGCTTTCATTCGTGTGATGTCAAGACTTTAATCCAATAGCAGTTTATGTAGCTTCCAGAGTGCAATTATTGGATACCCTAATGGCCTGCGGTAGACAAGACAACCCCTCCGCGAGGTAAGAGATATTTTGGGAATCTTCTCTACATGCAAGCGATTTACGAATTCCTTTGTTTGTCTGATCTAAGAGTATAATGCCATCACCCCCTCCCCACCACTCTAGTTAATTCCCTGCCATTGTTTCCCAGTTATACTATGCAACAAACATCAATGCTGAATAACTGTTAAAGGACGAACACGAAATTATTGCGACACCGAAAATGTCATGCCAATTTTCTTATAATTTTTAGAATCAAACCAAAGTTTTAGGGTAGTTTTATACATACAGTACTGGAAAAAATAAAGTGCTCACCAAAACGAATAATCTTGAAGGGTGACACCCTTTACACATTCAGAGAAAACCTTGAGCTGTATTCGACATAATTCATCTTATTCTTCCGTTTTATCGTTTCGTGCAAAGAAAATAATAAAAATCTAGGACTGGAAATTTATATCTTAATTTTTATTGAACCTTTTCTGTTATCGACTGGAAAAAATAAAGTGCTCACAAGAGAAATTGTAAAGAAAACACAGTATATAAAGCTTTTAGTATTTAGTATGTCCACCTTTTGCCTGGATCACTGCTTGTAGACGTCGTGGCATGCTTTCGACGAGGTTGTGCAGATATGTTTCATCGATGTTCTGCCACGCTTCATTTAAAGCTTTGAAAAGCTTGGTTTTATTTGTCACTTCGCCTTTATCCACCTGTCTATCCAAAATCGACCACAAATTTTCAATCGGGTTGAGGTCGGGTGATTGTGGTGGCCATTCCAACAGTTGCGATTTGCTTTGAAGAATGCAGTTGACTTTCGTGCTGTGTGCTTTGGGTCACTGTCCTGCTGGAAAATGAAGCTTTCCTCAAGCCCCATTTTAAGAAGCGATTCCTCCAGATTTTCATTGATTATATCAATGTAACGATCAACAGTCATGATACCTTCGATTTCCACGAGATTTCCAACGCTGGACCACGAGAAGCACCCCAAACCATAATACTTCCGCCACCATGTTTTACAGTTTTCTGCACGTTCTGATCCAATAAGCGTTCTCCCGACTTTATCCAAACACGAGGGCGCTGTTTCTTGCCAAACAGTTCAAATTTGCTCTCATCAGACCATACCACTCGTTTCCAGAATTCTACGGGCTGTTCCGCATACTTTTGAGCAAATTTCAATCGTTTGATTCTATTGACTTTTCTGATTAGAGGGCGTCGACTTGCATACTTGCTCTTTAATCCAGCTTCTTGCAGCCTGTAGCGAATAATTCTTTCGGATACCTTCAGATTCAAGTTCTAACGTATAGCACGGCTGGTTATTGATGAGCATCTTCTTGCTTCTCGTACGATTCTCGAATCTTCGCGTGGTGTCGTAAGCCGCTTTCTCCCACGACCTGATTTGTCTGCCACACTTCCACATTGTTCGAATTTCTTCCATACCTTCCTTACACCAGAGTAGCTTAAAGCATACTTAGCAGCAATCTTCCGGAACGATTCATGGTTCTGGTGGTCTCGAACGATGAGTTTACGGATTTTTAGGGGGATTTGCTTACTTTCCATCTTAAAACACGAATAACGAACAAGTAAAACGGGGAAAAATTGTTCTTGAATATACCGCGCATAAACAACAATAAGAGGATATGTCAATATCAGCGACTGGGAACGAACAAAACACAGTAAAATATTATAAGGTAAAAGTGAGCACTTTTTTTCTTCCAGTTCAAAAACAACTCAATTTAAGTAAAAAAAGTTTTTTTTTTTTATTTCAAGAGAAAAGTAATTTTTTTTTCTACAAAAACTGAAAGATAACGCAAATTAAGTCAACTTTGCGGAAGAAAGCTAAATAATATAATCAAATTTGATGAAGTTATGAAGCAATGATATAATTATTTCCGGGTGTGCACTTTATTTCTTCCAGTACTGTATATTTACTTCAAAAATCAAAAGAAAAGTTAATCGATGGAGCCTTGAGTGTAAAATTGAACACATTTTCGCTTGATGCCCTCCATCAAAGTCTTTACAGTGTCATCCGGTACCAGTTTCTCAGTTTTTTTCCATTTTCTTAACATGTCCTTCTCGTCTTTGACTGTCTTCTTGCTCTTCCGAAGTTCCCGCTTCATCATTGCCCAGTACTGCTCCACCGGGTGCAGCTCCGGACAGTTTGGCGGATTCGTGTCCTTTGGAACAAAATGGACAGAATTGGCCTCATACCTCTCCAGGACACTTTTAGAATAGTGGTATGATGCCAAATCTGGTCAAAATAGCAGAGCTTCGTCGTGCTGCTGCAAGAACGGCAAAAGGCGCTTCTCGAGGCACTCAGATTTGTAGATCTCGCCATTTACTGTGCCCTTTGTCACGAAAGGCTCACTCCTCAGTCCGCAAGAGCAGATGGCCTGCCAAATGAGATATTTGGAGGCGAACTTCGACATTTTCTTCTTCTTAAATTTGTCGTCCACATAGAACTTGCTCTTGCCGGTGAAAAACTCCAACCCCGGAATTTGCTTAAAATCGGCTTTTATATACGTTTCGTCGTCCATCACACAGCAGCCATATTTTGTCAGCATCTTCTCGTAGAGCTTCCGTGCCCGAGTTTTAGCCGTCGATTGTTGCCGCACATCGCGGTTTGGGAAGTTCTGTACCTTGTATGTATGTAGTCCAGCTCTCTTCTTTGCATTCTGGACGTAGCTCTGCGACATGCCGATCTTTTTAGCCAAATCACGGCTTGAGACGTTGGGATTTGCTTTAATCATCCGCTTCACCTTTCCCTCCGTCTTTTTGTTCTCCGGTCCCGGGTTTCTTCCAGCTCCTTTGCCGTGGTCCAACGTCAACCGCTCCTGGAACCGCTTCAACACTCTGGAGACGGTTGAATGGTGAATGTTCAACATTTTTCCCAACTGCCGGTGCGACAGGTCAGGAAATTACAGGTGTTTGGGAAGAATTTGTTCTCTCGACTCGCGTTGGTTCACCTCCATTTTCGTTGAATCGAAAAACACGACTTCGAATTTGACAGCATGTAAACAATACACATCAATGAGAAAGTGTGCAAAATTTGGTTGATTTTTACCCAATGGTAAAAAAGTTATGCCCTGTTGAATGTGTCACAATAATTTCGTGTTCGCCCTTTATTCCATTGTTCCAAATGTTTCGTCGAGATCGTGGTTCAAAGGTCTGGATGTTAGCCGGGGTTTCATTCGTGTGATGTCAAGACTTTAACACAATAAACCTTGTCGGTAGCAATTTAAGTAGGTGCGGACCCGGTTATGATGGCATCGCTCACGCAGTTTGGCATTGCCCTAATAATGATGCTTCCAGAGCACGACTATTCGCAGATTTGCACTAGATTTGCAGGCATGGCCCCAAGAAATAACCAGATATTGTAGGTGTGAATGTATGCATCCAAAATATAATTTAAGAAGTGCATTACGGGGAACTTTTTCGATTATTATGTCTCCAATAGATGGATTTAGATAAGAGTTAATTTTTTTCCGCGGAGAATGGAACAACATATATTTAGTCTTCACCACATTTAAAGACAATAAGTTGTTGTTAAAAAGCCTCATTAAAACTCGTAAATCATCATTCATGCCGGAAATAATGCAGGAAGGAGTTTGGCCTGGATAGAAAATTGCTGAATCATCAGCGATTAGTCTAGGTATTCCCTTTAAAGGCAAGTTTTCAATATCATTGATGTAAATGAGGAATAGAAGAGGTCCTATATTACTGCCTTGAGGGACACCAATGTTCAATGTGCTAAAAGAACTCCGTGAATCCTCGATGTCAACATACTGTTGCCTTTTTATCAAGTAACCTTGAATAATATCATTTGCAACACCACGTACTCGATAGTATTCTAGTTTTTTGCAAAATAATGTTATGGTTCAGTGTATCAAATGCTTTTTTTTAAATCAAAAAAGAGGCCACCAACAACGCTCTTACTGTCAATTTTATTTAGTAGACTGGTGCCAGTTTTGTTCATCGCTGCAGCTTTCAATTTCGTCCGCTTGGTTGCGCTTATTTCGCTCCGTCGGCCCAGTTTTTGTTGGTCCTAAAAGGCAGAACCGAGCGATCATGTTGTAAATCGTGGATTTCTTGTGGCCCTCCGTCAAAAAGAACCTTACTGCCTTCAATTTCAGATGATGTCCTAAGTGGTACGATCCCGAGAAAACAAAAACCCTGTTCCGCGACCTTCATCGTAAACAAACGAAAACACACTGAGCACGAACAACGTTCACAAAGATGAGAAAAACATCACACACATCTCTCTCTCTCTATCTCTCTCTCTCTCTCTCTCTCTCTCTCTCTCTCTCTCTTTCTCTCTTGTTAATTTTTATTTTAAAAAAACTGTATATATTATTGATTTATACG
Organism: Aedes japonicus; assembly: GCA_034211315.2. Classification (NCBI taxonomy): domain Eukaryota; kingdom Metazoa; phylum Arthropoda; class Insecta; order Diptera; family Culicidae; genus Aedes; species Aedes japonicus. The sequence goes on along the minus strand of JASCZW010000226.1, from coordinate 196,701 downwards.
GAAATAAGCATCATTCTGATCTTCATCAATACCAAACCTAACTATTAAGAACAGCTCTGTGAAAGACAAATTTACTTCGGAACTTACAATTTATATTGGACACATGTCCTTCTGTTTGAATCCGCATTCTGCACCACTTTACTTAACTATAAACAAAAAAAGTGCCCATTCAGCAGAATGAATCCAAAAAATGGAATTTTCCCAACCTATTTGTGACGAACTGGTAGAGTTCTGAAAGATAAAAATCATAAAACTATCAAAGCTTGTGATAGTTTATTCATAGTTTTAAGCATGCCTTGACTGTCATTACAAGTATGTACCGATAAAACTATCAAGTTTTAAGCGAACCTTGGAAAAAAGTGTTGAGAACCTTCTGTAGTATGGGCCTTTTTGTACTTATGAGGGTTTTATGGCTGTTTTATTGATATTATGAAGAATATCTAGAAACTTTTTCAAGTGGACCTCAAAATTTGAATTTGTTACTTGGGAATCCTGGAAAGGTGGTGGGTTTTATAAACACGATTTGGCCTGATTGGGAGACGCGACTTAGGCTGATCACTTGACAAATGGTGTTCAAGCTTAAAAATGCGAATAGTTATAGTAAACAGGGGTACAAGTTCAATCCAGTGGATGCAGAGGTTCTACGACCCAAAAAAAAGGAGCTTGTCCCGCCCTTAGTGTTGGTGGGTTCGATATGACAAATAAATAAGAAATAGCAGCAACAAAAACACATCATTACTGTAGTTTTTATGTATTAAAAACAATCAGGAAAATTGTTTTAATTTGAGCTAGGAGAATCTAAGTTTTTCAATTTACAAATTAAATAGTTACCTTTCATTCTTTTTTGTGAGCTTTTGTAGAGGATCGCGTAAATTTGCTGAGTTATTACAAAAGTGAAGGAACAGATTCACTATTCTAATAATTGTCCGGACCATGAGGTCGAGTTTGAGCTTCGATGACCCCACATTTCCATTCTAATATATTTTCTAAGCATAGGGCTGTTCAGCTCCGCTTCATTCTCCTTGCCACTGTACTATTTGCCAGATCACGAATTTACGAGGAAACATGCTCCCAGCGCCTAAACTTGAAACTTCCCAGCAAAGTGATGTTCTACAACATGGTTTGTATCACTAAGGCCCATTTTTTGATGTTGATTAAAATTAGGGTGGTTACCATTTTCACGGAAATACAAAAACTAATTTTTTTATTTGCATATTTTGAAAATTGACTGATTAAGAGCAATTTTCCCTCATCAACTTAGGGCGTACCATAAAAAAATGTTTTTTAGCCGTAAATTTTTTATTTCAATTTCCACCGTAAAGTTGTGTTGCAACGAGTTATAGAACTTTCAAAGACGCGTACTTTGGTATACGAATTTTGCCGCTAGCTTCAACCAATCAATAGTTATTGAAGTTTTTCTAAAAAAAAAAGCCCTTTTCAAATGTTGATTTCTATGATTAGGGCAAACAAAAAAATATATTAAAGCCGTCATTTGAAAGGGAAATTTATATTGTTTAATATAGGAAAACTAAAGATATGTTATTTCTGTATCTTGAGAAAATTACATTTGAATCTTGGATGGTTTTAGAAGAAAAACTTCAATAAATATTGATTGGTTGAAGCTAGTTAATATAGTTAATATATATAAATACGCGTCTTCAAAAGTTCTACAACTCGTCTGAACACAATTTTACGGTGAGAATTGGAATAAAAAAGTTAGGGCAATAAAAACATTTTTTTATGGTACACCCTAAGTTGATGAGGGAAAATTGCTCTTAAGCGGTCAATATTCAAGCTACAAAAAAATTTATATATGAAAATTCCATGAAATTTTTTGTGCTACAACTTTGCCCAAGAATGTAAACGTCTATTTCTGCAAATAAAAAAGTTAATTTATGTGTTTCCGTGAAAATAGGGACCACCCTAATTTTAATTAACATAAAAAATGGGCTTTATAGGCGCAGGGAGCACGTTTCCTCGTAAATTCGTGATGTGGACCATAGTGCACTAATTGAACTCAAATTTCGTAAGAAGAGTCATGATCTGATTAGAAAACGATTGAGAGCGATGGAGCTGAATTGATGTCTTAAACTGCTGGAGCTGAATTGATGTATTTTTCATATGTTAATCATTGTTAATTGTGCTCGACCATGGCCACTTATCGATTGCAAAAAGTAGGGGAACGAAAAGCAAAACTTACTTAAAGCAAGTAGTTTTCCGGTTTGTTGATCATTTACAACCCACCTTTAATTTCACTTAGTTTGATCAAGCTTTCAATTTATCAAGACATTCTTTCAAACATCGAAATTACTCAACAAACCCCACCGTGTCCGTCCCCACGCTGAACTACGTTGAGGATTAAATAATCACACACTTCGCGCAACGCAGTCTAAATAGAAATCCTTGAGCGGGATCCGAGCCAGACATTTAGAAACGAGAAAAACATCTACCGCCAGCAGACCACACCCCCTCCACCCACTCGGGACACCCCCACCACCGTGACACCGTCACTCTGTCTGCCGAAGTCCCATTCAATCTTAACCGAAAAGATTTTCAAGAAGAAAAGATTATTTGTCACCGAAGTGTAGATGTGAGCCGTACAGACTTTCTCTCTATATTTACATATTAGCATTTCTCCCTATGGGCGATCGCGATCATAAAGACATATGCCAAGTCTGGTCGGATATTACGCCAAGAGGTAGTAAATCTTCTTAAGTAAGCAAAACTTTGTACACAAGTTGTGTAAAATGGCATTTTTGAAGAAATTCGAACGAACAGTAAGCGAATTCTCGGAGCGGTTTGAGTCGCAAAGATTTACATAGATAATTTGTGTCGTCTATCTGTGCAATCTATTTTTGCACTTACACTCACCGCTTGATCGCAATCAAGACGAACCGACCGCTGCTGCAGCGTTGTTGTTTCGCATTGGCCGAGAGCAACGTCGGATTTAACGAGATGACGACTAATAAATGGTTAAGTAGTGCAGCAGCATGGTGTAACAAAATAATGCCTCAATTCTTTACATATGTCTCATTTTCGTCTCAGTCGAAACTCGGGTGAATCGGTAGTGAGAAGGCGTACGATGGGTACGAAGGGCTTGATGATTTTTCGCTCACAACGAGATCGCACACATCACGAAGGATTGCTATTTCAAATTACCCGATGCCGAATGGTGATCAGCCAGAAGCGCGTCGCGGAGAACGCTGCCAGTACTAGTGCTTACTTGGTGCTGGTGGATGAGAGAAATCAATCTTGCGACCGTTTTCTATTATTAAATTGTCTTATTATTAGATTAGTGAGTCTCGAGGTGAATCGACTAATGTGCCGTTCGCCACAGAGTTGAGCTACAGAGACAGCGCGGGATGGGTACGAATTCCTCTCTAGTGGTGAGAAATTGCAAAACGTAAAGCTGAATCGAGATGGGATCGAAATAAGCTCATGTTGTTTTGATGGGCTCAGTAAACATGGCGTACTAAAACGCAGATTTCTCAACTACCGAAGTGTTTCAAACAGTGACATTTTTTTTAAATGTCATCCAAAGAGATTACTATCAGTTCGCGAAATTCCCTTACCAAGTTGTGTTGAATTTTCTTTGAAAATCTCCTACGAATTCCATAGTGATGTTATTTAAACATAAAGCAACTTAAACTCCTCTTGTAAAGAGATAGTTTTCAATTCAGATTCTTAATCCTCATGCCAAACTCTATTTCCCAAATTTGTTTGGCGGATTTTTTTTCTGTTATATTTTGTATGGGAGGTATGGGAGAAAAACTTATTTTCGTTGACCACCCTAGCTAGAATTCCGAAAAACTTACAGCTGCACTTTTTTCGGAAAAGTTGCTTCAAATTCATGAAACCAAACTTTTAAGAATATCCTAGAAGAAAACACCAATATTATTTCAAGTTTTGTTACTCAGTGTTGCTGATTTTATAACAAGGGTTGTTCGAAATTAGCTAGCGTATGTTGTTAAAATAACAAAAATCGCTCTAAAAATCCCTCTAGAAGTAACAAACATACAGTAAACTGTGATATAGATATAACAAAAACATAAAAAAAAAACTTGCAACAGGTTTGTTACAATGAAGCAAAATCATAACAGCTTTTGTTAGAATTTTCTGTTACTTTGTTATATATTTGGCATATTATTTGCTAGATCAAAACGTCTTAAACAATGTTATATCGTTATCAGTTAGTCATAATAAGGAATGTTATAATCGTGTTACTTTTATGTTACACCCTTCTGGTCAGGATTGTATTGTGCTTTGTCAAAATATTTATGGGATTGAGTATTCATTTTAATATATATTTTCAAGGATCATTGATAAACAGTGGTTTCTCGCCGGGGAAAATATTCTTACCTAGTCCTCATCTAAGGCTTTGTGCTTAAATTACGTAACGCATAAAACGAGATTTTGGACCCCCATAGGGGGGGACAATAGGTAACACGTGACCAGACCTCCCCTTTAATTTTTTTTTTCCTCTGTTCGGGACATAAACCACTGCGACCAGTAATTAGATCTATTGTAGTATATCCCGTAACCTTTGTTTAGTGCATGTCGATTTACCTCATCACTATTAAGAAATGATAAAGTATTCGGTGTTGTTACAGTTGTCATTGTTTGTTATTGGCAATGGATTAAGTTCTTCTGAAAGTTTCCGCTATTTAAACCCTTTGAGGAGTGAGAGCACTTTTCAAAGGCGCGCCCCTTTATCAGTCAAATCCGAATTCATTGCAAACAAAACAAACAATGCCTCCGATATTGACCATGCATCAGAACCCTAGTCCTAACCAATTCAAACTATAGAATATCAAATAGAAAATGAGAACTCACATAAATGAAGACTAACCATGTTTTCCTTATTCCAAGCTCATCCTCGGTGGACGAATCCGAGTATTGTCGCTTTTCACAAGACATAAAATGTAATAAGGACTATTATACGTTCCTTTGACTACAAAAAAAACAAATATGTTCCCTAGTTTGAATTAATTCAGACTAGGATTCGGTGGTAGATCTGATACCCCGTAACGCACCACGAAAAGGTGATCTACCAGCGTTACGGGTCCCCTTTAATTACGTAACGCTCATGGAGCACCCCCCTCCACCCCATTTCACAATTGTTATCAGATCATCACAAAAACTGTTATTGTTGTTGTTTTTATGTTTAATTCTCATTTGGGTAACTTGAAATTAGTAAAGATTGCAAACATCAGTCAATAAATTTCATTTAAGTAACTTAAAAACTATTATAAACTATTATAATGATTACGAAAAGCATTGCACTCCTTGAACTGCATTTGTTCAGGTTACTGGATGTTCTTAACACTGTTACAAATATTAGTGCAACAAATTTACTCAAATGTCTTTCAATTATTTAAAGTATCACAAAAAAAAAGTTCAATGTTTTATTCACATCATTTAAATCTAGTTAAAATATTGCAATAGTATTTTATGCAATGCATCGTATAAACCAATTGCAATTATTTTTATCTAATTATTACTATTTATATTTTTTTATATACTTATCAAAGCTTTCCTTTTGATCCGTGCATTCATTGCCTGAATAAGGGCACGCTGTGTACGACTAATTCATGACGGCCAAAACATCTTATTGTTCATGTATCAGATAAATAGAAAATGCATATTGTAATTTCAATAGATCTACTATTTATGTACCCCATTTGCTTGGATTTTCAACAATTAAGAAACGATACAATTGATAGTAATTGACTTAATTTATTTCAGGAAAAAAATATATTTTCTATAGTTAATAAACATAACGACAACCTTTTTTCTATTGTCGAGGTCTCAAGGTGTCGAGATTCTATTGTGGAAACAATAATTCTTAATGTCATCTTATCGTCATAAACAATACAGTTTATTGTGCATACCATAGATTCTATTGTATGTTTACAATGAATTGAATTGTAATTCTATTAGACTTTTTTATTTGGGCTCCTTTGCAGCGCTTTTAGGAACAACAAAATTTATTGTTGGTTTAAACTTAAAATCGGTATTGTTTGAATAAATGAAAATTATGGGTAAGCCGTGAAGCAACTATAAAATTTGTTGAATCTATTCTGAACAAATTATTTCGCAGTGGGTAGATGTACCATTTATGGAAAATTGCATCAATTGGTGATGCATCATCATCGCATTCAAATACGTCTCCATTTATCGAAGCTTTACAATTTGGCCTGAAATTAAAAGATAGACTTAATTCATTTTCCTTTAAATTTCAGCTTTCTTGCACAACTTGGCCATAAATGTGTTTCTATTCTGGCCACTCCGATAAGAAACACTTACGATTGGCCATCAAAGGAACCAACATTTATAACTATGGCGCTAATTGGTGCAGTGTTCCAGTTTTGGCTCAGTTTTGATATTTTTCCTTCGAAATATTGACTGAAAGCTTTCATTTGACGTATTGGTCTTGGTTTTTACCAGTAGTATAAATTAACCCTACTTGCTGTACTTGCTACTTTGCTTGGCACATGAAAAAATTTATTGATTTTCAATTGGTTATTCACATTTGGTTTATTTTTCAAATTGGTTATTTTGTTACGTAACGATTTTAAAACCCCCCCTCCCCCATATGTCACAATAAGTAACTGTTGCTCCCCCCTTCATGCGTTACGTAATTTGTGCAAAAGGCCTAACTTAATTCGATCGTTCCGAAATTCGTAGAGGTAACTTGAATATGAACGAAAGAGAAAGTAATCAAAAAGAGTTTTTCGATGTTAGATTCGCCGTAATGAAAAAAAGACTCTAGAATTGTTCTAATTAATTTCTTTACGTTCTTGATGTTTTATTTCTTGTTTTTCATCCTATTTTTCGTACATTATTTAAATTTTGGTGTTCTTATATTTGTGTTTTCATTTTTAATATTTTGTTGGTTTATATTTTTTTAAAGTCGTTAAATTTGCTATGTAACGTGAATTATCTTATATTGTGTTTTATATTATTTATTTTTTGTAATATGTTTATTTCTTTGTACCGGATTAATTGATCAAACTTCACAGAGTCACGTTTTAATTTATATTACACATCAGTTATCTTAAAACTAAAGATAGAGGATCAAACTGATTAATGCAGGTAGGCAAGGGGGAAGGATACCCCCTTGACTGGCTAAAAAGTGTGCACTTGATCGTGTTGGTGTACTACCAAGTGGCACGGATTAGTTCTAGCGATGTGTAAATTTCTGTTTACACTTCCCAAAGTTTACATATGACAGAAATCAATTTCCAATCCTTCCCCCTTGGCTACCCTAAATTGGGGTTGCTTGGTTCCACCCTGATATCATCCTAGTACCAGCTTGCTTCAGTCTACCAGCAAAGACCTTATCCGTCGTCGTGCTCCAGTCAATCGCTATGGACCTGAATTCGGGGATTCTAAAGTGGGCTTCCAGCCTGCGACCTCAGATCTACAGCTCTACAACCAGAATTCTTGCGTAATAAACACCTGTATTGATGAATACCTGCTGGCCTACTCAGATGACTGCTATGACGTGATCTTGTTCTCCGAGACATGGCTCGACGAACGAACCCTATCAAGCCAAATTGTTGGTACCTGTTATGAAGTTTCCCGAACTGACTATAACCCTAGAAAAAGTTCCAAGGTATCTTGAGGAGGAGCATTCATGTTCGTTCTCGTGCACTTCGCAACAACATCTTTCTTCGAACACGATTTCGTTGAACAATCTGTGGCGCCAAAGGAGCTCTTGTCGGTATACAGCAAGCATTCAATCGAGAGTCAACTGGGTTTGACTTTCACCTGCCTCCCCAAAGAATTAGAACTAATTTTTTGAATATTTTTAGGAACTATCATTAGGACCACATTGTGTCTGTTGATGTGTGGGCTTGATTGGATACTGCCTTTCAAAACAGCCCTCCGCTCAATTTCAACTGCTTCTATCTGTGAGCTCAAAGGAGCTATCAATACTTTCTGGGAATGGTGCCTTCAAACGTGGATAAGGCTAAAAAACGAGCTGGACTGTCGACTTACAAGAACGTCGGCCAAAGCACGATCGCGAAAGTTGTACGCGACAATGCTGGTGAAGTTTGATTGCGTGGTACAGGACGCTGAAACTTACGTCAAGGCAGACTTTAAACAGCTTCCTGGACAGGAATTTTATACGGCAACCGGACGGGGGAAGGTTGCAGATATTTTCAAACATATTAAACTGTCAAAGTTCGTGAAGAATTATCTGATGTGGCAGGCCATTTGTACCTGTGGATTTAAGAGCAACGTTTACATTGCGACCGGAACCGTCAACCAGGAAATTTTTCTGAGCGAGTGCCTACAAAAACGTCTACTGCCTTTACTCAAGCGACACAATTGTTCCGTTCTATTTTGGCCGGATTTGGCATCTGGCCATTGGAGTGGTATGCTGGCAACAACGTTCCGGCGGTAGCCCAAGGACAAGAACCCTCCCAACACGCCAGAGCATCCGCCCAATCAGGACAATATTGGGCGACTTCGTCAAGCGAGAACTTAGCAGAAGACTCAAAATGCTGCTGTGCAGCGATGAAACAGTTCAAGGCAAACTGGCGTTCTGCGGCGAATAAAGTGGGCAAGTGAGAACGTGTACAAAATCTTACGGCAGGTGTTAAACGAAAGACCCGGCAATTCGCATTCCGGCAGACGAGAGTCTTGGCTGAATGTTTCTCACTAGTATTCTCAGTATTAACGGAACCTGAAAAAGAAATAGAATTTGACTTATTGTCGACAAACTTCTTTGATCGACGCACACACATTACTGTTTGACCGAATTTTGATCGGAACACTTCTTGAAAATATCTTGTAAATTTCATTCTTCTTTATGCACATAAAAGCACTGCCCGTATGGCAGAAATTTACGTTTGTGCTTAAATTTACATTCAACCTTAAAATGATAGCTTACATGACATAACGTAAAACACGAACAGGCAAGGTTCCTTTCTAATCAAACACATCTTTATCGACTTGCCTATGTGTCAATTTTAGGGACACATAATTTTACACGCAATCTTTTGTTTACGATCCTCGACTTTTACAAACATAAACTCGTGTGAAATTCATAATGTCTTAAGTGTGTAGTTGCTACCTGAAAATTCAAGATGTGGGAAATCAAATCTAACCAAAAAAGTATCTTCAAGGCCATGCATTGGTAATGGGGAAAATTAGTACAATCTTATCTCTTAGGTTTACTACTTGTGCATACGTAGCACTGAAAATAATTCAAGCATCCCCATTCTTGACTAAGAAGGGGTTCAAACTTCATCAGAACATTCTGTTTACCCAGCAATACATATTTTGTGTTTTAGTTGCATGGATAGTTCGTTTTTCTCTGTTGCAATTCTTTTCTGACGTGCTGGCTCGCAGGGCCGGACACCAACCCCTCGGCTTTCCGGAGGACCATAGTGCATAGTTGAGCTTAGAGTCCTTTCCTAGCATCTCGGACGTCTGACTCAGCTGCGCCTAACATGGGGGATGGCCGCCGTTGTGAGCCCCCCTCCGAGTACAGCTTCCACGGCCCAGGTTCTTTGCCGAAGCAAGCCTCCGATCTCTCGTGTCTGCCTCACAGCTCAAAGTTCGCACCGGGGTTGGTTACCCGATCGGGGAGGTAGGGACAATGAGCTACTGAACAAGAGGCCACGGACCACCTAAAGTTAGGTCTATTTTAAACCTGCAGGTACGACAAGCACGCAGTGGTACGCATTGCTCAGCACTCATCAACCATGGGGTCTGAATCCATGACCTTACGAGAAAAAAAAAAATCTGCTCCCCAAAAACCCCCACATGCTTCTAAGCTGGGAAAGGAGTCTCTGGATGGAGGTCATGAAACCTTGTCTGAGCAAGCAAAACTCTGCATACACATTTTCATAACAGTAGGTAATTTTCATGTTTTGTTTAAATTTGTGTTTCTTTTATAAGAAAGCCCATTTCCATCTTTTTTGATTTGGTTGATTAGTCCTTGAATTATGCAGAAACTTGTGTTTCACTTGTATAAGAAAAAAGAGGTTTTAAACCATCATTGAAACATTTCTTGCCTTCAAAAACTTCCACATGCCAAATATTGTTTCATTTGCTTGATTGGTTCTTGAGTTATGTATAAAATTTGTGTTTCATTTCTATGGGAGCTCCTCCTTCCAGAGATGGGAGGAGTCTCAAACTATTATAAGAACCTTTGCCGGCCCCAAAAATTGCTGCATACAAAATTTCACGCCGATCGGTTCAGTAGTTTTCGACTCTATAAGGTTCAGACAGACAGAAACTCATTTTAATATATACAGATATAGATTTTAGATTTCAAGCTTTCAAATCTCAGTATTGCGTCTAGTGGCTTTTTTCAACGCATTACAGACTTAGACTTGAGGTTATCAAATCTATCCTATAAGCTTGTAAGTGTAGCAATCGGAACATTATATCGAATGTGAAAGTATTTATTATTTTAGGATTCAAGTGAGGATTTAACAACGCATCGAATAGAATATACAATTAAGGCAAATTTACCTTCGAGTCTTTAAATATTTACGTGCAACATGGAGTTCATCGTTTGTAATATTCATTATTTTTAAGAGTGTATGTTAAGGACACAGCAGTGATTTTTGTTATTACTTCACATCCTAACACAAGGAAATCTCTTTGTTTCCTTATGTCTGTTTCTCCCCATAAAAGTCACGCAGCATTTGGAACCACTAGCCGCGATGAAGCGAAAGAGAAAAACATTATTACAAAATTTAAATTTCAGTTCAAATCTGGCTCATTTTTCTCTCGCAGCAGCGTTTCGTTTCGCTGCCTTTGCGTCCGCCTTTCCCCTTCCCACGAACTATGTTTTCTAGTCTCTAGCGTAGGCATGGCGCAGCATCACACATCTCCGTACAAAACGCTATTATAGTCTCAATGGCTTCTCCTTTTCGCCATTCGTATGAGCGCGAGCGAAACGGGGTACATTCAATGTTTATGTTTTATCACCCACTGCCGAAGAATCACGGACTGAGTTTGCGTGGGAATGAGTGAAACAGCGTTCTCCGATTCAACAACGTCCGTTTTATTATTTATAAGATTTCCTTATGGGAGCACAGCTCGAGGCACAAAATTGAGGAATGAAAAAAGTGCGATGTTTATACCGGGAAATGGGCAGCATGATCCCCCCTCCTACCCCTTCGGTAACTCCACAGCAGCACGGAGAACTATACGAATAATAAGAGCAAAAGAGAGGAAAACGGGAGAGAGTGAAAATGTGTCCTCATTGATCGGAGCTTGTGGATGTCGGTAAAAAAGGAAAACAGAGACTCGGCTACGCTCTCTCGAGAGAGCACGCGGTCGCTGATTGGATGGTGCGGAGGAGGTTTGCTCACTTGAACAGGTAGAACGAACGGATCCTCTCTAGCGAGCGGTTCGATCCCCAAACAAACAGTACTGGCTGGACTGTGGTAGCGTTTTGTCGTGTTTTGTTCGTTGCTCCGCGTTCGTTGAATGTTCGGATTTGTGACACAGAGTTTGCATCCCAAACCGGAATAAATCACAAGTGATTAACAGATTGCTCGGGGGAAGCACAGGAAAATACTTATCGACATTTATCGTGGTGGAAAAATAGTTTTTCAGCTGGGCTGAATGAGATTGAAAATCTCGCTGGAAAAACACTTTCCGTCGCTCGTTTCGAAGCAAGGATTACGTCACGGTTCGTTTACAGTCGGAGGAACAATTTCCAGCTGAGAAAATCTCTCGTTTGCGCGTTTGTTTTGAAACCAGTGCACGTCCCGGAAAACGGAAATGAGCATGCGAAGGAGGAAAATTTATGTGGAAATTTGATTATCATACGTACATGGGAAGGGAAGCGGTAGTTGCGTTGAAGAAATAAGAGTACAGCGAGTGTTAAACATATGTGGCAGAATTGAGCCGCGGAGAAGGAAGAATATTGAGTGCGACGTTCGGCTGTGTATTGAACCGATGAAAGCAGTGTGACGTATGGAAGCAACAGCGAGTTAGCAATAGAACAGACATAGGATTCCCGAGAAACGTGGAATGTTTTGACGCAATCTCACCGGGAAGAATTCACCGATCGAAGTACTGTTATAAATAAATTCATAATTTATAACTCCAGTCGAGGAAGCATTTTTCCACCGGATTCCATCTCGGGATCTGCAATCGATCATTTTTCTCGACGGCAGAAAGAGTGGAAAATGCCCAAACGGCGACTGGCGAGCGTGCGATAATTGATGATTTGACAGTTCGCAGCTCCAAGGTAACACAATCCTTCGTCGGACGTCCGGGAGGAATCGCTCGAGGGGGTTATTATTTATTGAACTGCCTGTTGGTACTCCAACGAAGACGACGACGACGACAAAAGGAAAATCTGCCAAAAACAAAAGATCCAACCTCTTGGGCAGCATAAAAGAGGAGGCAAAGAGACCAAGATCGGATCGAGCAGATTTCTTGCCCTGTGAAGGCCCGGGAGCCGTGTGTTTGTTTGTGAGTGTATGTAACAGAGCACAGGAGAACAATTCTTACCTTCGCAAGACTGGTCGAGGCTTGGCTGCTGCTGCTGCTGCTGTCTCGGTGCTCTGCTCTTTACGTCAAGTCTAGAGCAGCCTGCTAAGGAGGAGGAATACTGAGGAACACAGACGCCCGAGGAAGATCCAGACATGGCGCCGAAATACAGAAAAAAGAAGGCAAATGGTAAATAATAAATTAGAAAAATATATATTTTTCTCCTGATTTTTTTTTTTGGGTTCCTTCATTTCCACACGAGGCCAGGTTGCTGCACTGGTCTTAGGGTTTGCCAATGAAGAAGGCTTTGGGTTTTTGGGTCGCACGAGGCGACTTCATATTTCTATACTCGATATTATTATTACGATTTATAGTAGAGGGTTTTTTTTTGCCGGCTAGTCAAGATGCTGCCGTTGAAATTTCATAATAAAGAGCACCAGAAGAGGTGATTTAATCTTGGCTGGAATGGGGAACGCCTTCGCTTAAGAGGTGTTAAATCGGGCCACGAATCCGTTGGAAAGTGCGAGCAATCCGATCAACATATTTGCGCCATCAGATTCCGACCATAGCGCACAGCAAAACTGTATTCGGAACATGTGATGAATGTTGTCACTTTCAGTGGGTTCGGCAATCGGGACGCGGCTTACCGTTTTCGGGTTTAATTCCCATCAGCTCAAGCTCAAGCAGCGAAAGTCAAGATCGATCTGTTGAAAAAAAAGTGCGATTTTGGTGCGGGGAAGGTAAAGCCAAGAAGCCAGTCGAGAGCGAATGGGAGAAAGAGAGAAAGAGTTCGTTAAACCCATTCTTCACAGGTTCTTATCAGCAGCAACGGTTGACAGGAGACGTGCGATAAGATTTCCCCCAAAAAAATTGTTTCTCCTTTCCGGTTCGGTTTCGATGCTTCGATGGTTGGTTGGGTTGTCTTGTTTTTTTTTCCCTGTATGTTGTGCGTTTTCAATTCGGCTTCGAATGTTGGGTTTGGGTTTGGGTGATTCTTTAGGTTCAGGAGGTCGAGTTATACATGTTTCTGCTTTTAGTTGCTTACGAATTCAAAGGTTTGCGCGGCAAAAAATATTTTTTTTAATTCCGAGGTGCAAATTTTTATAATCATTAGAAACAGTCAGCTTAGGATTTCGAAATAACCGACTAGAATTTCAAATGAAAGAGTTCTAAATTCATTTTCTGTTGCTTAACTGATCCACTGTTTGTTATAAATCTGAATGAGGGACTTGAATTACATTAATTTTTTGGCTTTTCAGGCTTAAAATAAGCATTTCTTCGTTCCGGGATTTTTGAATGCTTTTAAGGTTCGTTTTGGACTCCAATTATTTTTCAAGTAAATTTATCACCTACTTTTTTCGTCTTGCCTGATATAAGCTCTACCCTAGCAAAGTGAAAAAACAAACTGGATCAAATTAGTAACAAGTTTTGTTATCTCAGACATCATTTTGAACTCACCAGTTATCGCATAACAAATTTAGTTATCAACATTGACAAATTTTGTTATCATCTGTTATCAATTTTTAAAGACGCTTTCTGATGAATGCTGAATATTACCAGCATATGATGGATATGAATTTGAGCTTCTCATCAGAAGCACTACTTCAGTTATTAGTGCATGAATTTGATATCATGTTGATAACATTGTTCATATCACAAAATTCGTTATCAACATGAACTCGATGATAATAAAAGGAGTTCATATTGTGATATCCAACGAATATTAGTTTTTTATCTCTTTTTTAACATATTTAGTGATCAAACACTGATAATCGGATATTAGAACTTGTTATCAATATAATATAAACTTTTGCTCGGGTTATGGTCCTTAAGCATTCTCATATTGAAAATCATGTTTCCTTAAGCATTTGATAAATTGAACAGTGTGCTTTTTAAACTAACATTCAGACATCACAAGTCACCCCCCTATACCTTTGGGCGATGAGCGTTGTAAGTTATTGTTTTCGTTTATCCCGTTCTTGGAATAGGGGGCTGAAACCGTCTCCTACCTTATTTGCGTTGATAAAAATGGATATGAGCCATTCAATAATTTTAACTAATGATGAAACTATTAACATGATGTGCTTATGTTTGAATTTGATGTGTTTTATTTGAAATTTAATTGAGCAATAAGAAGTTGATGTGAGAATATAATGAACTCGGAATTCTGATCCTGATAAACAATCAAAAGATTTATTGAATTAATTGAAGTATTTGACACAATATACAGACCCATGCATTGGTGTTGGCAAAGCAAGCTCTCAATTAATAACTGTGGAAGTGCGCTTAGAACACTAAGTTGAGAAGCAGGCAAAATCTCGTTTAATGAGCGTCAAAAAAGTCAGGAAAAAGAAGATATATTGGTCGCTTACTGTTGCTTTGTTTGCAATGCCCTGATATTGCTTATTTGATTCCAGAGTAAAATTCCCACAACGGCCAATAGTCGTACCTAATCTTACTTCAATGTGACTGAATCAACTGAGATTCAAGTAGTTGTAGCCAGTTTTACAGTTTTATGTTGCTTGGAATGCAATTATGGAATTTATATCAATTTAACTTAAACGGTGTTCCTGAAAGAACAAATTTTGGGCAACTTAGTTTAAAAGCTGCTCATTTGCCATTTAAATGTACTGACCAGCAAAAAAACTTTCTCAAGGGTGACCTCCAGAAACCTACCTGTAATAGATATAAATTCTTTATTATTGGTGATTTCAACGCAAAAGCCGATCTTGGAATAATGCTCATGGCAATTACTGTTAGATAATTGTTTTGCAGTATATCACACAGTCCAAAAATTTCTTCAACTAATGATTGGGTCTTAACTTCTTTCTGTCAACTTTCTACCTTGTTGCCAATCGGTTGTCCATGCTGACTTGCAAGTGACGGTACTGATTACCTTCTGGTAACCAGAACCCAAGCAGTCATAAGATGAAAGTCTCCAGAAACCTAAGGAAACCCAAAATTCCGGTAACATTTCAATCATATAAAGCAAACATTTTTTAATAATATCAATTCTACTTACAACCACTATTCAATTCCGAACATCCATGGAATATAACGTTCCTTCTGATATTCCATCAAGAGCATAGAATAATAATATTATGTTAAATATAATTTCGATTGAATCTCTGTCTATTTCTATAAACAAAACAAGAGCTGCGTTTGTGCTAAATTGCCAAGTTAAATTTGATTAATCTACAATCGATGACGATCTTCAGTTCTTGATTCGTCTGAAAAGTTTCCGCTAAAGGCAATATCAAAGAACACGTGATCTAACCTTGAAAGTTATCTGGTGGGATTTTCAATAACACCTTTGAAAAGTTTCACTGCCCTGAGGAACAATCATTTTAAAAATATTGTGTCGAAATTAGATCCCCATACCCGATCTAAAAATCCAGGTCTTTCTTAGTTCCCTTAGGTCTTTCTCCATCAGTGCACTCAAGTTTTCCAACGCCGAATGTAGCCATAAATCCCCACACCATCCCCACTCTACCTGCAGAAAAAAATCAAAGCCATGCTCAGTTGGTTGAAAAATCAATGTTGGTAAAGTAACTAACCACCGTCATGCTTTTGACTGTAGGCGCTAACACTCCTTTTTCAAACTTTCACCGGTTTGCCCCCATTTTCTCGTGATACCATCAGACCCAAAAAGCATTGCTTCCGTCTCGTCTGACCAAATCACCTTATTCCAGTCATAAAATGTGCTCCTGGGCCCACTTCAATCTCTTTTTGATATTTTTTGCGGACAATCATTGCTTCCAAAGTGCTGCTCTGCCCTTAAGACCTTTCTTATGGAGACGATTTCGTACGAATTGTGATATCAGTTAAAGCTGATAGTGCCCAGTCCAGCTCCACCTTCTTCACGATAGCTCTGTCAATTCGGCCAGTTGTCTTCGAAGAACCCGATCACTTAGCTGGTGAGATAGGACCACGCTTTTTGCCAGTTTTCCGATGTTCAATAATCAAATTTCGGATGCTGTACATTTTTGGGAATACATTCCAATTTTGAACACAAAATTGAAATTTTGAGCACGAAAACTTCAAGTGCACTAAATGAAAGCTAAACACAATGTTCACATTCAAGAAAGTTTTAGAATACACACTAAAACTCTGTAAAACACACATAAATCGTAGCATCCGTTTAAGGTTGGATAAATTTTTTTTTGCGATATATTTTACGCTTATTCATCACATAAAATCTCAATAAAAGATATAAACGCCATATTTTCAATGGCAATGTGATAAATAAACACAAATTGATAAATCATGAACGAACACTCACCATATTAAATTTATTTTCACCAGAAAATTAAAAAAAATGTGGATTGGTAGGGGGCGTGGATAAACTTTATTTTGCATACTGTACTTCAAAGACTAACTGTGAAATATTTACAATGTTTTGAAGAAAATATCTTATCATTAACATGGTACCCTAGGAGTGGACAGAAATTTCTGCTAGAACAGCTTGTAGTAATATAAACATAATTAGTAGTATGTGGGGAAAATCTGGATACGCTTCGTGCAGTGGGAAAAAAGTTACTGCCGGTTGTAAGTGTTGCAATAATTTCAAGTACGCCCTTTACTTTCAGTGTCCCAGACACTCGCTGTGCTCACCTACATTTTGTTTCGGCTAGTTTTGACGAATTGTTGTCCTTAATTGATCCAACAATGTAGGCGTACAGCTTTAGCGACTTTCAGGACAATGGTTCGTCATATATAGACTGTTCCGAAAATTATAAATACACTTTCTTTCTCAAATAAAAAGACCATACTGTGATGTTTGATTATTTTACTCTCAAACCTAGTAAATAACAATGTTTTCTTTCCATGATTTTTCGTGAGAAGGCAAGTTCTCTAATTTTTCCATTAACACTACTCATAAGCTTCTGCACAGTGCTTTTTCCTCCCATCAAATTCGTGTTTGTCAAAGGCCAGAAAGTTTCGATATAGCGAATCTCTGGGCAGTTTGGTGGATTCATCTCCTTTGGTACCAATCCGACATTGTTCGTTATGTACTACACTCTAGTGCATAATTAGAGTAATGGTAAGAAGCAAGATCAGGCCAAATGGATTGTATATTTGCAGACACTTCTTCACGTTGATTTGAATATTCAATGTGTCTATTGTAATGAATGGACGAGATATTTTTCCACATCCGCATATAGCCTGCCACACCATTACCTTCTTGCCGAATTTTTTGGTGTAAACGGCTTTCACTGATCTAGGAACATCCTTTCTCTTCGGCGAAGTATAAATCTGTGGTCCCGGTATAGTTTTATAATCGAGTTTTATGTAGTTTTCATCGTCCTTATCACAGTCCGATTTTTTGTTGCGAGTCTGCAGGCCCATTCTCTCCTTGGAACGTATAAAATTAGTCACCGAAGGCCTTAGCTTTTCGGTCACATCTCGGACTGATGCTGAAGGATGACTTTTGAAATAGTCCCTTACCTTTTTGTGAACTGTAGGGTCAGCGGGACCGGGTTTTCTACCCCGTTTCGTGAAATCTACGAAAGAGCACTGTTGTCGATGCTTCCGTAATTTTCAGTTGACGGTTAATCATTAGTGTATTTATAATTATCGAAACAGTCTATAGTTGCGGCTGCTCTTGCTGAAATCTTCTCCGCCTTCATACGGCGTTTTCACATACACCGCCAAAGTTGATTCTAAGCATGAGTCGTTCAAAAACTTCAATTGGTTTCCAGTACAGGGTGCGGCAGAAAATAATGCGAATCCCATTTTCAACTAATTCTAGCAATAATATCAACATTTTCGAGTGCAGTTATCTTTATAAAGTCCTTTTAAACAAATTTATTCAGAGTGTCCTCCATTTTTATTAATAACATCCTCGAGCCGACGCCGGAAGCCAGAGCATGCCTTTCGGACGTAGTCCTCCGACATTGACTGCCTTGTGTGTGTTATGGTTGACTTCAGAGTTGTTTGTTAATGTTTTGCAGGCTCGTGCTTCAACATATGCCCAAATCGAATAATCCAACGGATTAAGAACTAAACTGCTAGGGGGCCAAAATTTTTTCGGCCAAAATTTCATGTTATCGTTCAATCATTGCTGTGTTCGATTGGACGTGTGACACGGCGCTCAATCCTGCTGTAGGACAACGTTTTGGTCCTCGGAGAAGTTGGCCTTCACCCTGGGAAGCACTTGCTCCTTTAAAATACCGATATACACTTCGGTATTGATTTTAACTCCAGCGTCAATGACAACAGGCGGCATTTTCAAACCGTTGGACGCCACCAATCCAAACATCATGACACCAGCCGGATGTTTGGTTTGAAATTTGAATTCCGGAACGTTCTCCATTTTCTGCGATGAAATGAACCGGTGCGTCCTGCTGTTGGCCACGGCATCGATGCTGAAAAGCTTTTCGTCGGAGAACAGGATCATCATTTGTTCCTTCTTCAACAAGAAAAGCAATCTCTTGGAACGAGCCACTCGTAGTTCCTTGGCCCGGTCCGTAATCAAGTGGCGTTTCACTCTGGATCTGGAAGATGCATGCGGGTCTTCTTTGATGATTCTCCGCATGGATTTCTCCGAAATATTGGCTTCCTTTGCAAGTTTTCTTATGGAACGCACTGGATTGCGAGCAATTTTTGTACGGACCGATTTGATCACGTTCGGCGTGCGTGCAAAGCGCGGACGTCCGCTTCCTGGCTTCCGCTGCTTAGGACCATCCTGCAGGGACTTTTTTATGCGGTAAACTGTTGCAAAATGGCACCCTACCACCTTGGCTTCTTCTGGGCAAGCAACAAACTGGTGATCACTTCTTTCGCGAACATTTTGACGAATTTGCAATAAAACAAATAGAATGTTTGAATGCAGCACTTGAAAGTAAACATAAACAAATACACTTTCGACAGAAATTAGTCACTAGCTACACGAATTAACCCAATACTCAAGTTTGAACATTTCCGCATTATTTTCTGCCGCACCCTGTACTCCTTCGAATCTCTCTGCTGCAGTTGTTGTCTGACTTCAGCCATGATTCGAGATACACAAATTTTTTCGAAAATTTCGAACTCACCTCCGTCGATTGTCACAGTTTCTGTTTTTCTCTGTGGGATTCTGCATCAATTTTATGATTCCAGATTAAATTTTCGTTTAGTTAAACTGGGTATCATTGAAAATCTCAGAGTTCTAGATACATTACGAAACCAACCAGTAATAGTTGAACAGATTAAGATTGAGCGAATTTACAACTGACAAACGATCAATCATTTTCGTATGCCATTTCACATAAATCATATTTTATCATCACCCAACATGCAGCATTCTTACACTCGATCATGTTGACCGTTCAATCAAAGAAAAACCAATTTAAGATTCTACAAAGCAACACTCCAGTCCCAGTTCCAGCGCAATCCTGTGCGTTCTCCTCACGAAGAGACACCGAACTTTCCAAATTAAATACCCACTTCGATGCATCGTTACGATATACATTTTTAATGAATTCGTCTTCACTTTCCGGTTGAAAATTATCTCCCAGTCAGTGTTTCCGATCCCCGCATCTTCCCGCCTTCTTTCGCACCTGTTCCCCAATTGCAGAGGTGTCGTCCTCGTCCGAAACGCACATTGAGAGCTTGTTTACTCCAATAACAAGCGTCCGTCCGGCTCGGTAGAAGAGAAATTAATTTCGACAATTTCGTCTTCGCCGTCGTCGCCACAACCGCCAACGTACGAAGGGAACCCGACGACGACGTCGTCGTCGACGACAGAGCTAGAATAATAATCACTTTCCTTATCGCTGCACTGCTGACTGCCCTGCCTTTCTGCCGCTTTCAAGGGGTATCTTGTCTTGATTGTCCGGTTTCGACTCGTTTGTTTTTTGGGTGGTTAAATTTCGGAAGAACTTTCCCCCCTCACGATCTTGGCCGCTGTGTGCGCTCAGTGCGCAGGAAAATTCCATTTTAATTAATTGAAAAGTTTGTTCACGTGCACTGCAACCTGTTGATCACGTTTTACTTTTATGCTCAGAATGTCGTTGAAAAGGGTTGAATTTTTAATTCGACCGGAATATCGCTTCTTTCGAACTCAGCTGACAGCTTTTCCAGTCCCGAAAAAAAAGTTCTTGAATAGGCTTTGCTGAAGAATTGAAAACCCACAAGCAAAGGTGAAAGATGGACAGTGAATGCGGTTTAATCCGTATCTAATCTCCTGAAAAATCTCTCCCGTTCTTCCATGCTCCATCTTCTGGGCTCTTTAATTTGATACTCAGAGCCAGACCTGCGACTTGGTGCTGCAATCGGTCTTCATCCGAATCCCACTGAAACCCGCGTGCTCTCTAATTCCCTTGTGGCCCTGGTGCTGGTGCGACTGTCAACTATGGTTTAATTTAACAGGAAACTCTTGCCCTTCCCACGTTCCACGTTCGTTTCTATTGGCCGCGGGACCCGTTTGGTGTTAATGCTGGTGGAGGCGAGACGTGTTGAATATACGATTTTTTAATTTTAATTAATTAACTTTTTTCCTCGGCATTCGGTTCACTGGAGATGCATTCAATTCCCGGGAATGGAACGATATGCGCTCCGCTTCTTCTCTCAGACTACGCGCATGGCATTCCTGGTAAAGGATGTTTCCCGTTTGGTGAGAACTCTTGGCGTTTTTCATTTTGCGCTACCTACTTGTCGTTTGTTTTCTTTCAATACGATCGGAATGGAAAAAAGTTCTGGAAACAAGGACAAGCAACCCATGAATTAGTAATTCTAACATAGGTGTCATGTGTATTTTCGAAATGGTTCAGATTAATTTTCTTAAACTAAAACCTTTTGAAATCGTTCGTCCATTGTATTACAATGCAAGGACTTTCCGAGTGTTTCAAACCGGAGCTTGACACAGTGTCACATTATTCCTTACTGTGTCGCCCAGTTCCTTCTTTGTTCTTTTTGCAATGCACATGTTGACCCAAAATTGTTCATCCCATTTCCAAATGGCACCGAATCTCGTTGTCGTTTCAAATGAATGCATTCACAGTTTCGTTCGATCACTTTTTTGCTTCGATTTTCGGAATTGGAATCTCCTTGAACAAGACCAAAACAAAGCTCTGCTGACGGGCATCAGGAAAATGTGAATAGTGTCCGAAGGTATTCAGTCCTGAATCAGATTCGGTCGGACTTAGTTATTCTTCAGAACGCAAAACGAAAAGAAGAAGAAAATATTCCTACCAAATGCATTCTATTGCCTTTTGTGGACCTGTTCCTGCGTCGAATCATGAAAGGATCCTATAGATTTGCTCGCTTCCCGAAGAGGCGGACTCGGTACAATGTACGCGCCATAAATTAGGCATTGAGAATTTCCAGTGTGCGGCTTTTCATGTGTTCTATATCCCAACGAAAAACGACGACAACGACGACGACGACGACGGGTGTTAGCCAGTCCTGGGTGTTAAATTTTATGAAGGTTTTGATTACCACAATCAACCGCTGCTGCACTCCTCCCGGCCCGGGTTTAAAAGAGAGAAAAACACAAAGCTCGTCGCTGTTCGTCGTTCCGAGTCCCCAGAACAAAATCTGAACGGAATTTAAGCACTGCCTTCGGATCGAATTCTAGGATTTGCTCACGAAGGACCGAGAGGGCCCACAAAGATTTATGCTCATGGTCGCTGTGCTGTCCGAAGCGAATGCGAGAAGAATCGTAAAATTTAATGTTTTTTTCTTTCTTTTCGTTTGTCTCTCGTTGCCTCTCGTTCTCGGAGGATTGTTTGGTTTCGGTTTCGTATTTCTTCGAGGCCTAGAAAAGTCGTCCGCTCTCTGATAGTGTCGCTCTGCTGGGCTGGGAAACATGGTCGAGTTTGAGCCGGTCGGGGAGGTATCGCTTTGGCTTTCACCGTGTGTCTTTTGGAAGTGCGGTTACAAGCAGAACGAATAATGCCAACGAGGCTGAATTTGAATTTCAAATAAGTTACACGACGTTCGGGAGGATCATTAGACTTGTCTTAAGAATCGGCTCGATTGATTGGATTGGTTTTCGGTGTCACGGGTTTGATAAGAATTAAAATTATTATATTCTCTGGAAACGCAAGATGTAGAACCGTTAAAAACCGTTGGTATTCTTGAGACGGGTCGGATCGATATCCGGACTCGATTATCCGGGGCTCGATTAAAGAGTTTATTCGATCAAAATGACACACATATATTTACAGACCAAAATCATACCGATTATCGGATTATCTTGAAAATTTCAGGAAATGAAAAACAACTAATGAGTAATCATTTACAACATTGTTTTATTCAATTCCATCTCCCATCCCGAATGCCAGCAATTTTGTACAACTTTTTTTCCCAGTGAATTTGGTGGGTTCATAGCTTTTGATGAAATATGATGTGATAGGAAGCCACCACCAGTGCAGGACTTGCCATTGCATACAGTTCCTCCTAATGGCAAGATCAAACTATACAAGTAATCCTCACTATTCCGTTGTATGAACGCAAAAAACGGGGGTGTGAACCCGTAGGTAGAAGCACTTAAAGACTGTATCCGATGAAATTTGGACACACAAAATAGGTCACCAAAATTTTTTCTTGAGCCCGATTCTTTTCAAACTTTCTGGAAATAAAGTACTACTAAATGGTTAAGTTTTGACATCATTGATTTATTGAACCGCTTCTCCCAACCCAGATGCCCGCACCTTTGCCTTGACCCCTTTCATAAAATTTTGGGCAATGATAGGACCGACTTGCTTACTTACTTTTAACCACACTTTCTTTAGTTCAAGTTCATTTTCTATCAGTTTTGGAGTTTTAACGAGCTTTGCCTTCATGATTGCCCAAAATTTGTCAATTGGGCGAAGTTCCGGAGTGTTTGGAGGGTGGACGTCTTTTGGTACAAAAACTACATTATTATCTTTGTACCAGTCTAAGACGGGCCGGGCATAGTGGCAAGATGCCAAATCCGGCCAAAACAGTGTCGGGCCATCGTGAGATCTCAAGAAGGGCAGAAGTCGTTTTTGGAGGCATTCGTCCTTGTAGATTTGTCCGTTGACGGTCCCAGAAGTGATGAAGGGCTGATTCATTTTGCCACATCCGCAGATCGCTTGCCAGACAAGGAATTTTTTGGCGAATTTCGACAGTTTCTTCTTCCGTACACTCTCCGGAACGGCCAACTTAGAGCCAACTCATGGCATTTGTTTGGTGTCGGCTTTAATGTAGGTCTCATCTTCCATCACAATGCAGAACGGTTTTGTGAGCTACTCCCTGTACAGTTTTTTGCACGAGTTTTGGCCACCGAGTTCTGTTTATTGCTCCGGTTCGGTGCCTTCTGGACCTTGTAAACATGTAATCTAGAACGTTTCATTGTTTTCTGCACAAAACAATCTGAAACTGTCGCCTTTTTCGCAACATCCCTGATCTAAATATTGGGATAACGCTTAAATTGGTTCAATGCCATCCTGGCCTTCTCCGGATTTAATGTGCCACGTTTTTTGTCACTACCATTTTTCCGCTTGGTTGCCTTACGGTCCTTGAACGTTTTGATCACATGAGATACGATTGAATGTGCGATTCCGAGCTGTTTTCCGATCCATCGATGAGAAGCGTTTGGGTTTTCGAAGTGAGTGCCCAAAATTTGTTGGCAATCTTATTCTGCTTTTAATCAAATGCCAGTATTTTATGGAACAGTAGTTGAAGTTCAGAAATAGAATTTTAATGAAAATGTTATGCTGAAATGCTGTTAAACAAATTGAGTGTTACAAGTATTAAATTCAAGCTGAACAATGCATTCGGTTCAAGCAACATTGGAAGACTTCCTTAGTCGACTTTCTTTTTGCGTTCCTACGGCTATGTAAAAACATGTTCATGTATTTTCAACACAAATTAGTGTAATATAAAATGTAATTGAGGATCCAATACGTGAACAACATCAGTAAATCGTTTAATACACAAACTTTTAACGAAACAAAAAGTGAAAGAGTGAAAGAGAAGTCTCTCAATGTTACTTAGGACCTAATGCATTGTTCTGCTTGAATTGTCGTGCTGCTCCATACTCTGAAATGCAAAATCTATTTTAAATGCACAGATGTCCCAAAGCGGGCACAAAATTGACTCCGTTGGCTCGGTACCACTCCAACACGTTTCGAGCGTAGTGGCAGGACCAGCCAGCCCAGGCCAAAACAGAGTTGATCCGTTGTGCTTCCTTATGAATGGCAAAAGACGCTTCTTAAGGCATTCTTCCGCGTAAATGCTTTTCATTCCGGTTTGGGGCTAAACATGTAACCAAGCAGTCTTCGTGGTTTAAACCGACTGAGCCCTTGGAATTTTTAGCGACATCTAGAATTGAAAGGTTTGGACGGTTCTTGTATTGTGGTACCATTTTCGTGGCCATTTTACTGTCAATTGGACCACTTTTAAGACCTCTCCCTCCGGGCACTCAGACGAGTCCTGTAGGTTCACACGAGACACAGTTGTTTAGTTGTTTTTGCAATTCCAAGCTTTATAGCAATCCATCGGTGGGACGTCTCTGGATTTTGATTGTAAGTTCACAACATTTTTCACGGGCCATAACTACTGTATAAATAACTATGAAACTTGACAGATATGAACAATACACTATGCATAAGATTTGCTCAAATTTTCAGGATTGTTGCTCATACTGTTAAAAAGTTACAGAAGATTTTTGCTGTACCATTTTTGTCGAATACACCCTGTATCTGGAACTTTGAACTCGATTATCCGGAATATTTGTCTCTGCGACTTTGTTTTTTTTTTTAATTTAGTACTGAGAGAGATAAGGTGCTATAACATTTGTAAATTTTTGCCAGGCTTTTAGTTCAAATACCAAAAAGTCAACCCACAGGCAAAAGGAGCATAAACTAATCTTTCTAGCATCGATGCTCCCAACGATAAAGTACAAATAATCACATTGCTTAACTCTATCTGGAAGCGTTTGGTACGGGAAGTCCCCGCTTTCTTCCTTCCATTGATTCGAAGTATATATACACAGTAGAGCGATTTTAGATACTCTCTCTGGAATCTCGCTCTATTTCTTAGAATCCTCTCTGTGGCACATGCTACGCAGTTGTCCTGGCCGGTGAGATTAGATTAGATGAGATTGTGAGACTCGATTGGAATAGACATTTGAAACAATTTAGTACTACAATACACAAAACGATAAATAACGATTACGTTCAATTCATTTCAGAAAAAAAGTAAAAGTAACGAATCAAAAGAAATAAAAATCAACATTCCCTGATTCAATTATTTTCTCTAGGACATTCCCCCGTACTTCTCGCAGTCGGAACTATCTTTCCAATGGAAGTTTGTTTTCCTCTACTCAAGCAATTACTTGATCGCCCAAGCAACACCCAACATAATAAGTAGTAACAATTTGATTTTGACCTAATTGAGTCACATTGGAGTTATTTCGACCGATTTGAAACAATGGTTTCCGATAAAACTGTTTCATTTGAAACACAATTTTCAAATTAATCTTCCACATCAATTTGGTGTGGTTTCAAAACTGATGATGCATTTACTCCCTTGATAATTGAAAACGTATTTTCGCCATTGTAGAACGATGTGTTTGGGTGATGTTCACAATAGCATTGTCGTTTAGGACGTCAACCTTCACGTTCTCTTCGTGTACAGTAGTGACCTGGTCCATCAATTTCTGTTGAATCGAAAGTAAGCGTTCTCGTTCAACCGAGAACGGGATTTCATATTCATTATCGAATTCTGGTTCTGTGTACACTATTTTCCATGACCTCGTCCTAAACATAGCATCCTTAATGTTGATTCTCTTGACCATGTAATCGAATTTTCCTTGGCGTCCAAGAAGCTCACACATAAGCTATTGGACAGCAATTGGACTTTATCTATTTCAAATCAGCTTACACCACTATCGATCTGGATCTGCTATGGCAGATGCACCTTCGAATCTCAGAGAGGGTTGCGGAAAGATGATGGATTCTCGTGTTTGCATTAGAGGATGTTATTCGAAGAGTGGGGATGGACACGAGTGGCCCTATCTTCAGGAAGTCTATCCAACTTTATTTGCTTCGCTGACGAAGTTGATAACGTAACACGTAAGTTTTAGACGAAACGTACAGCAGACTTAAGGCTAAAGCAAGTACGATGCGTCGAAAACAAAAATAGATGCAAGAAAGAGGTTCCCAAGAAGACAATGTTAGCCTCCCACTTTGAGTTCAGATCGACGGTGATGAAATCCAGGTGGTAGACGAACTCGTGTATTTGAGCTCATTGGTGATCGCCGATAATGACACCAGCAGAGAGATACAAAGGCGCCTTAAGGGCTACTTATAAATAACGTAGACTTTTCTGGGGGAGAGAGGGTCTGACCAAAGCCTTCGCTCCAAACAAAATTTCAAAACAATGTAAGGAAAAAGGTCTACGAGGAGGAAGGGTTTTGTCTAAATTTTTTAAAAATGATTCTACGTAGTTTATGACTCTTATGGCTGGCAATTGTGCCTACTTTAGACTCCGAAGGTCGCTTAGATCGAAGTTCGTCGGCAAAGTTGACCATCTACAAGACATTAATTTGACCGGTAGTCCTCTACGGCCACGAAACATGGACATTGCTCATGGAGAACCAATGCGTTCTTGGTGTCTTTGAACGGAAGGTGTTGTGTAAGATCTACGGTGGAGTGCAGATGGAACACGGAACGTGGAGGAGGCGAATGAGCCACGAATTGCATATGTTGGTGGGAGAAACTACCATCGTACACACCGCAGAAATCGGTTGACTACGCTTGGCTGGGCATGTCATATGAATGTCGAACAACAGCCTATTGAAAATGATTCTTGAAATCGAACCGACGAGGTTTTCGAAATGCAGCCATGGATCGAATAGAATGGAGACAACTTCTGTATTCTGCAAAGGCTTTAGTCTGATTGGTAAGGTAAATTGTAATTGGACTTGACCATCTGGATAACGTTTTGGTTCATTGGCTAGAACAAGGCTGTTGTGTATGGTGGTTGGAATATCTTAGAGATAGCTTCATCTACAGTTCTAAGTTCGGCGCTGCAATGTGCGAAGCAGTTGCCCAATAAATAGCAACTGCCAAAAATATCGATAACTTAGATTTTAATATGCTTAGCCATCTGAAGTTGACGCCGTGCGATCTGTTCGACAATTTTCACCTTGTTCTTCTCAAGTCTATATGTAGTCAATTCAGCTTTCATTCTTTTTCGATCATAGATAGCACTCAGCCCAGATCCTGCATAATTTATGGTTTTGTAGTAAACGTCAGGATAATTCTACTTGTCTATCCTTCCAATGCAACTTTCACGATTGTTTTAGAATTTGAATTGTTCGCATGTTTTCAATGTTTTCAAACACCTTGGAATAGGGTCCCAGGGTGCTGAAGGCGTTCGCTACCCTATCTGAGTTCAGTCAGACAAGCTTTGAAGCCCCACCGCTCTACACAGTTTGAAAGAAATATTTAATTTTGTGCATGATATAATTTCACAAAACGGGAATGCTAAATTTGGCAGAAATTAATGGGATATTTTATGTAAATTTAAGTCAGATAACGCCTGAATCTAGTCTCTTGTATGAAAGATTGCATACACTTTCGTTATTTACGCTCCCTTTTGGCTTAAAATCAAACACGCCTGTTAAAATTCATTATTTTATTCTGTGTACATACTCTCATCTTAAGTTCAAAACCCAGTTCTGTCTGTTCCACATCTATGGACGGATTGTCTAGAATTTTATATTGAGCATTTGGTGCCTCCATTTGAAATAGTTACATTACTCCAAAATCGTTGAACTTCTAAGCTGGCGATGTTCTTCAAACATGTATTTTACCCGGAAAAGGAATTTGTTCTTCAAACAACGATTTGAATCACAATTTTAACTGACTATTTTAGGCATGATAAGCAATTCACTCTTTATGTTTGATTGTTTATGTTTATTTGCTTCATGATTCGCTATCTATTACAATCGACAGACTTATCCAGAAGGGCTTGAACGTGGTTTTATAAAGCGCCAAACTTCTCCAGTGAGTGTTACTATTGTCGGCAGCGTCTCTTTTATTCGGCTATTGAACTGCGTGGCTTTAAACTGCCTGTGATTTTTTGTCTGTTTTCGAGTGCCTGTGGTACGAATGGCTCACCATTTGAAAGGGAATCAAATTAAGGTTAAATATTCTACATAGATAAAAAGAAACATTTAAATTTCTTGGTTATCTAATGCACATAAAGGGAATGCAAAAAAAATGGGATATTTCTTGTAAATTAAAGCCAGATAACGCCCGAATCCATCCTGTTGCATGGCCGGTTGCAAACATTGTTGTATGGCGAATGAGAGATTGCAAACAATTTCGTTGTTTATGCGCCATTTGGCTTGGATTTAAACGAGAGAAATTTTACGCACCTGCCAAAAATCATTATTTTTTTCTGTGTAGTTATAATATGAATAAATCCAGTGAAGTGCTGTGATGGATGAATATATAGAATGAGAGATTGGAAAATCGATTGCCAAGAATGGTCAACATTGCCGAAGCCAACATTTGCCCTATGAAAATGATTAGAGGAACTACGTTTTTGTTTTGTTTTCGTTCTTGGTGGGTGGAAAAACCTGGCAGCTGCATAGATTGATCCATTTCCTGCAAGTTCAAATTTGCCAGACCGACTGAAACGGCTCCTGCGATGATGATACACCGAGAACCCCCCTCCCCCCCCACCGGGCAGATGATTCCGTCCGTGCAGGAAGAAAAACAATAACAACCGTTAAAAGATTTTAACACGTTGTTCTTTCGGCTATAACGGGGAGAGGAGTTGCTGCGGATTTTAGCAAAACGACTCACATACATTTCCCCGCAGCCAGCGCAGAGCTCTCGTTCACACCCCGAAACAAAAACAAACCGCGCGCGCGCTCGTTGAATTATGGCCGTCGCGTCACTGCACCTCCGTCGTAAAACAAAATCAGAAAATCAGAAAACAAAAAAAAATATACAAAAATCTAGTCTGCCACTTCCTAAACTCATTAGTCTCATTCCATCTCGTTCTCGCCCGCTCGAAGATAGTTGCGCATCGCGCACTCGGAAACTCGGAGTCGGGATGAACCAGTTTGCGCTTTCTTATTTCTAAACAATCTGCCGCTGAGACACGCACATGGCCGGAATGGGGGAATTCAACGGACGGACCATGCGAGTCTGTGTGTGCTCCAATTCCGATGCGGTACCCCGCACTGTTCTTCATCTTCCTCTTCCATCTAATAATAGCAATACGAGCGTTGATACTTCTTAAAATCAGCGGAGCCACGAACGGAAGTTACTGCAATAAGAAGTCGATCGAGTAGAAGTCCCAACGTTTTGACACGACTTTATTTACGTTTTGGCCTCCATAAATGGTTATCTTTCTCGCACTTATATGCAGTGATAAGAACGATTGACCTCTGAATGAGTCCTCCGTGTACTCCTCGCCAGAACAGGGATGAGTGTTAAATGCCTAGTTTAGATTTTGCTTGCTTGCTTGTCCGTTTCACCGAATCATCAATCGGGAATCGCTTGGGGGGAAGTGCGGCATAAACGACGGCATGACGGTGTAAACAAGAGCATTAATTAGCGCCGATTATTGCGCGCGCCCTGTCCTATTGCCGTTGTTTTGTGCTGGAGTGGATGGTGGTTGTTTTGGAATGGAACGCGAAGAACATGAAATCTCGCGTGAGTATATCCAACCTTTGAGCAAATATTGCCCACCGTCATGCTCAATCACGTACCTAGTGCCTAGTAGGTCCTCGCCACGAAGACGGTGGGGTATTTGGATATGCAATTGGACCGGGTATTTTGGCGTGGGTTTGCGGGGGAGGAGGATCATAAAGATATTGTATTGAAAGGAATTAGAAGTTTATTTCCCGCAATTAGTGGCTATAATTGGACGATTTAGTCGTTGAGTGGTCGTTCGGGGGGTAGGGAATCTTTTGGAATTGAAGAATCAATGTGGGTATTGATCGATGGACTTCTTGGTGAATTTTGTGATATAGGTTTGATCTTTCAAAGTAAATTTCAGCTGTTGGACTCTTTTGGTGGCTTGTATTAATATTCAACTGTTAACATACACAGTTTGAAAATAACTAGTAATTTTCTGCGTTATCTAATGCACAAAAAGGGAACGCTAGATTTGGTAGAAATAAATGGGATATTTCATGTAAATTTGAGCCAGATAACGCCTGAATCTAGTCTGTTTTATGAAAGATTGCTAATATTGTTGTATGGCGCATAAAAGATTGTAAAAAATTTCGTTTTTCACGCTTCCTTTGGCTTGATATAAAACGAGGGGAAATTTGACGCACCAGTTAGAATCCATTATTTTTCTGTGTAG
Source organism: Aedes japonicus (assembly GCA_034211315.2). Taxonomy (NCBI): domain Eukaryota; kingdom Metazoa; phylum Arthropoda; class Insecta; order Diptera; family Culicidae; genus Aedes; species Aedes japonicus. The sequence goes on along the minus strand of JASCZW010000226.1, from coordinate 165,939 downwards.
AAGCTAAGCGCAAAAAGAGCAGGGCATCCAGCTTTAAGGATTTTCTTCGATGGAAGATAAGCGAGCGTTGAGCTTGGTGTGTTTAGTGGTGGATAGTAGAATTAATTAAATAGATATGAGGACTAAAATTTATTGCGAAGAGACCTTAGAAGGAAAATAATAACAAGAAAATGAGAAGAAAGATTAGTAATTGCCATTCAATTCCATCTACCTCTATTATAACAAGGTAGTAAAGGTAGTTGGTATTTAATGGAAATTACTATTCTTTTTTTCTCATTTTCTATTTACAGGTATTCCACTAAAAAGCTCACACTCACCAGGATTCAGGAAAATATAGTTTACTCGTATCAATTAATCCATGAAATGTATGTAACATTGTTATGCACCTAGAATTATTTGTTTTGTATCGGTATGGCTGTGGTCCAGTTAGGCTCTTATATTCTTGCTGAATAAAAATTTTTTGCAAATTAGTCCCAGTGGTCATGGTCCTCTGGATCTTATATAAAGACCTGGTATATTTAATGAAGCTTTATGTAATCTATAATTAACACAGACTGCATTTCAGCTGGATGAACCATGGTCACTGACGACTGAGGAATTGAAGATGGGTCAAATTGAGTATCCATATTTATAGTGACAAAATTTATAGTACAGTATAGTGACAAAATTTATAGTACAAAAAATGAAAGACAGTCACAGTCCCTTTGAGGCCTTCATCCGTAGTCTGGGTTAAGAAATTGACCAGTGATTTTCTGGCACATCTATGGACAATAAGTATAACTCTCAATGTTATCTAATTTCGCTAATTAGCTGCTTCATAGGAAATAAAATTGTTATTCAGATAGGGAATTCAGAATTTTCTGAACGCTGTAAGCAAAATGCTTGAAAATCTACCATGTAATGACTGAGTAATTAGTACTCAAAATCCTATCATTTTTCGTTATCTTCTAAATTTTCTAAATTTAGATTTTCATTATACACCCCTATAACTTACCGTAAGACGCAGTCTATGTTAAAAAAAAAGAATTTTCATGCATGACGGATGCAATTTGTTCGAACTGGAATATCAGTTATATTGTGGTTTTGAAGCATTCTACATGTCTAAATCGTGCTCTTCAGAACTTTAACAAAACCCAAATTGTTTCTTCGGATCGATGCCCTTTTACCTGCCGTCATGCTACAAATTTCAGTACTGAAAGTGAATTTTAGTTTTGGTAAAATAGCAAAATATTTTTCTGTTTTGCCTTTATTAAAGTGACTTCCAGCATAACTGTCGAAAACAAATTGACATTGACGATGATGATGATGAATTACTGCCATCCATTGAAGCAAGGTTACTTTCCATAGCAGTGGAATAAGCTGAAAAACGATTTCTATTCTATTGTTGTTTGTGATTATCTAGCTCCTGTATGAATGGCTAAAAACGTTTTGGCGGGCCCGTAAACAGTGACACTTACACGAAACCCGCGAATATAGGGAAAAGAATCTAGTTCACACCCACAGCATTACAATCGAGCCCTCGATAGACAGAATAAACTCAACAAATGGGGTCGCAGAACATTTTACAACGTGCTACATTTGGGAATATCTTGCATTTGAACTAACATCGCCTTTATTTTGGCTCTTCAATTTGCCACTTGATTCAGAGGTCAGTTCCCAAAAAATTGGAAAAACTCATTTCTAATAACTATTTATAAGTCAGAAAAAGTTAGAATTCTTGAACTATTTATTAAACGCAATGGACAACAGCAACCATGTCGAAGCACTGTACACTGATTTTAACAAGGCCTTTGACCATATTGACATTTCTCTGTTACTTTACAAGTTAGGAATAATATGTTTTGAGGATAAATTTCTTAAATGGATACAATCGTATTTAATAAATCGGCAACAGGTAAAGACTGTATCGTTTATTATGTGTACACCTAAGAATTGCTCGATTTAAAAATTATTATTATTATTATTTATTTTTGACACTTTACCACATCTTTGGCATTCGTGTCAATTTTTTGTAACTTACAACTAAATACTTTTGTATAAATTGATTTCTTTTATGAACTTAATTACAGCTATTTCTCTACTATTATCGTTGCTAAGTATTTCTGCAAGAGTTCCTCTGATAGTATTCAAATATGTTTTATTTATTTTGCAACTTAAATTCATTTACGTTATTTATTGACCATCAAAAAAGTACATTACATCAGTATTCATTTAATTTTTCGAAGATCTGGCCAGCTATCGCACCTTCTTCTTGGTGTTCCTCATGAGGTTTTGCACAACCGTTCCATCGACGGTTTTGCCTACGTTTACCCAGTCTTTTTGAATTTGATGATGTCATCTGCTCCTCTAGCCTTCTTCCACAGCTTTCCTTTCATCAAAGCCCAAAATTTATCAATGGGCCTTATTTGCGGACAATTTGGAGGATTCATCACCTTTTTCACAAAATGGGAATTGTTCTCTTCATACCAGTCCAAGGTGGCACGCGCGTAGTGGCAGGATGCCAAGTCAGGCCAAAACAGTCTCGAAACTCTATATTTTCGGATTATTGGCACATTTTGACGTTCATATTTGCGGTAGTAAAAAAAGGTGCCGATTTCATACCGCACTGGCAAATTGCTTACCAAACCAACACCTTTTTATCCAAATTTTTCGCAAAAAATCGATTTCTTAGAATTTGGGACATCCGTTCCACGCTTGACTGTGTAAAACTGTGCCTCTGGAAGTACCCTGTAGTCCAATTTTACGTACGTCTCGACATCCATGATAATGAACATGTCATTTTTGCTCAAAACGTCGGCGTACAGCTTCCGAGCCCGAGTTTTCACGGTATCCGCCTGAATTTGGCTGCGTTTCGGCCATTTTTGTTTCCGGTACGTCTTCAGGGAATTTCGTTCCTTTGTGCGTTGGACCAAGGTTGCGGCTTATCATTTTTGACTTATCCATATTCATTTGACGATAGTTCTTCTCAGAAGCTCAATTTCAAAATATGATGTATGATGAACTTATGGTGCTTGAGTAGACCTACAACTATGTCTAACAGTACATAGCTCTATCTCTTATATCTGAGGAATAAGAGCGTATATTCGCAGTGATCTTCGCGATGATATTCGCGGTGAAGATCACGCGAGCATCATCGTGAAGATCACTGTGAATATACGCTCTCATGTCGAAGATATAGGAGTTAGAGCAATGTACTGTTAGACAAAGTTGTAGGTCTACTCATGCACTACAAGTTCATTATAAATTATATTTTGAAATCGACCCTCTGAAAGGAGATATTGGCAAATGAATATGCCTGAGTCAAAAATGATAAGCCGCAACCCTGCGTTGGACCATTCCAATCGTCGTTCCATACGTTTTTGCGCAACCTATGATGGTTACCTCCTTATTTCTTTGAAAAACGTTGCAAATTTATTTGTCCAAATTTGGGTTTCTCGCACCTGTTTCTCGACCACGGCCGGGTAAGTCCTTCAATGTGTTATGCATAACAAACCGGTTGATCGCATTTTGGACCGCACAGAAACTAACACCTTCTTCTTTTGCTAATTTTCTTAACGACAATCCCTCTTCAGTGCAGTACTTGGTCACAATCGATTTTGACTTTTCTTCCGTAAGACCTAGCATTGTTCCGCTTGAAGTAAAGCTTTAACTTTTAATGAAAATTTTCGTTTGTTTTGTTTGTCAAGTAACAATTTTAGTTTTTAGTCCACTCCTTCCGGCTTTGTTGATAAAACTACATTCAAAACTGTTTTGTCTACCAACCAATGCATCTTTAAAGCCGAAATATGTACAAAGTGGCCCACTCTATAGACGGGGTTGAAAACAAATTGATAGAACCTTTATAAGACCATAAAGATGTTGAAAATGTTCTAGTGAAACACCTTGAGAACCTTTATAAAACCTATTGGCTGCCATCAAAACCAGCGGCCACAGCAGCGGCAAAGCTGAAAATGTATGCGCCTCGGAGATTATGCGAATTTACAACAATAAAAACATAATTGAAACAAATATAAATTAAATCATGAATTTCCAAATACAAAAAATACTACAAATACAAATTAATCATGAATTTCCTGAAAATTTATGGAATTCAATCAGGTTATCTAAATGAATGCCGAAATTGTTCTCCGATCTACAGTTCATTTGAATTACACTTAAAATTTGATGTTTTTCCACATTTTAATGATTTCTCATATTTCAATATGGGGATTGGAAGAAATCACAGTGTTGACAAAAAGTTAATTTATCTTCGCACTGGCGTTTATAAATCTATTTGGTCATTTGGTGACTTTTCTCAATGCCGTTCAATACATTTACTGGAGGCAAAATGGTTTCAAAATGCTTTTTCAACTAACTATTTATAAAATAATATGAATGAGTCCTAAAACGGCATTTCAAAACAGCATTTTATGAGTTCATTTAATCAAAATAAAACCTTTGATAGGAGTAAAAGGAATTTTAAAAGACAAGGTTTCAAGAGCGTTGTAGAGAAGCTGTGATGGTTCTCATAAATCTGACTAAAATATAAAACACCTATTGGAACCTCTTTTTTTTTATTTTGTTCATTTTTTTGGTAGGCTCAATTGCTTTAGCTTTACGGAGCCGATTATTCATTATTATTATTATTTTTATAAATATAATGAATGATTTAATACTATCGTTAGTACGACTTGGGCCGTTAACTCGCGGTTTACCCGAGGTTAAAAGGGGTGACATTTTTTGGGGATGGATTGGACAGAGGAGCTTAGAAATGGGATGCTGTGGTCTCATTAGATAGTTATCGCCAGCACTTTAACTTTCTGCGGTATGGTCAAGGCTCCCTTTTGGTGTTCGACCGCTTGTGGTTACCATTGGGCGACGATGAGATTCCTCAAATGTCGGAACAAAACGAACAGAAACTAATAAATAATGAAAAACAAACACAAACAGATTAAACTCTTATACTAGACATTTGGAGAAACACATAAATCGATTGCATATAACACAGATCGCGAGATCCTAACACATCTCTCATAGGAACATAAGGTTGTCTTCCTTGGGTCTCGTTAATTCGATAGAGATGTGCATCTAACTGGTAATGGTAAACCACGCCCTCGATGAAACAATAGGAATGACGGAATGTAACAGCCGTTCTAGATTTCCGGTGTCCCAATCGGTTTGCCAACTTGACAGGGTATTCTGACGTACTAAATGGTAAAATTCACCGTGTAAAATTTGTCTATCATACAAATCGCCTTCCTGGGCGCCACCTTTGCGAGCGAGTCCGCTTTCTCATTGCCTGGGATTGAGCAATGTGAAAGGACCCATACAAAGGTGATCAAATATGATTTTGGACCAGTACACTCATCTGTTCCCTTAGTTTTGAAAGGAAATAAGATGAGTGTTTACTAGGTTTCATCGACCAAAGAGCCTCAAGTATTGGCACCTCTTGGTAACATAATAAAACAAAATTGATTTCCAGGGGCGTTCATAAAACTTTAATAAAACTTTATAAAGCTGGATTTTTTTCCTTTATTAAAGTGACTCTCAGCCTAACTGCCGAAAACAAATTGACATTGCTGCAGAAACCAAATATCTCATCGTTCGAAGTCAATTCTGCCCACGCTGAAAACAATTTGCATAAATCAATACGTCTATCGGATAACATCCTCGCAAGAGCTGTGTGATTCACACTATTTCACGCAGCCTCTATCGATTTCTTCCGGGAACACAAATGATTATTACTGGTGATGAAGCGCGTTTCGACGATCTCGCCCCTAAACTAAACAGTCACGCGAAATTTGGGCGCTACTGCTGAGTATTATAATCATAAATGCTCATTTTTTGGCACACTCTAGCCAATCTCTCTAGCCCGCTGCGAGTTTTGACAGCTCGTCAGCTTGGCGAGAATCGAATGGGATTTGTCGTGTAATATGATAACGCAGTATGTGGTTGCGTTCGCAGTCGAAGCTGGTTCCAAGTTTGTTTTTCTTCTTTTTTTACGATTCCGAACGTAGGAGTTGGTAAAAGTTCCAACGTCCCACACGGTTGGCTACTGCCGTGGGTTGACGAAATCATAATCGTTTGGAATGTTGGCTGGTTGGCAGGCTGGCTGGCTGGCTGTGGCAACATAAGTCAACCCGTTTCTTCAGTCTTGTGGCGACAAATGTGACCAAAAACAATGCGGAGATGTGTCGACTGATGCATACTGGTGTAATTAAGGTGTGAAGATCAGCCAATAATGGGAATTCTGGACAGCACTTTACCATTAGCCTTCTTGAACGACACTTAATCAATCATGCCTTTCAGCACCGACTTAGGCTACGGCTACTAATTAGCCGCTTACAAACGATCGAGCACTGGCTGCTCTCGTTGCTGCAAGTCCATTTCGGAGAATGACGCTGCATCAGCATCAGCAGTAGCGAGCAGTGATTTACCCCTAACCACTCGAGACGACGAATGTACGCGCCTCCGTGCTTTCACTCCACCAGTAATTACGATGTCGTCGATCGTCGAGCATCGCGGCGATCAGGATTCCTTCAAGTGACCCCCTCTTGACTTGTTGGCGTTCTTCGACCAGATGGCGCTTCATACACGCAGTTTTCTCCCTTTCCCGTTTGCAGGCAGCATCACAGTTCGCCTTAAAACTTAATGTGTTATTGATTTTTTCTCCTCCTTCTCCGAGTGCTCGTCGTCGTCGCACTTCGCTACTCCCCGGTGCCACTACTCGCGCGTTCGTAAACATGTTAAACTGTTTCTTAATTCGGCAATTATTACATTATCATTATTATGGCTGTTGTTATTTATTTTTATTATTAATATTAATGGATTTCTGGGAGCTGCTGCTGCTGTTGAACTCTTGTCTTCTACCGGTGCTGTTCTCGTCTCCTCCGACTGCCATTTTCTCTGAGCCCTGCTTTACTCACCTCATTGACCACTTATTTGACGGACAATTATGTTTCTGATACTACTTATTTCGTTCGCAGATAAACAGCTTCCTTATAAAGCGCTCGCCTTTTTTTAGAGCAACCGGCAGACCTTGATCGAACGCCCATCGACGGCGACACGTCTAACGGAATTTGCCTACATGACCCAAGGTTGTGAAACATCGTTTTTTTTTTTTCGATGATGGTTCATGTTGGCATATTTCACCTTTCCCGTCGTAAATAACCGACTGAAAACGACAAAATAAACGAAACAAAACGAAATCGTTCTCTCGCCAATGTCGTCGAAGAGGTTCATTAATTTTGTCACTCGCGAAGAGATCCAGCCAAAGTCGAGTATTATTTATCGCCCAATAAAAGAGTAATTTTCAGCAATCATCATTTCGGGTTCCAGGGGTCTCGTACCAAGTTGTCGCTGGTTGACGTGGGGTTTCGCCAAAATGTCACAACTTGATGAAGGTAAACTCAACTGATCTCGTCGGTGTGTGTGGGTGCGGGTGTAGTTTGAGCGTAGCGAATACCTACCGATATAATTAAAAGGCAGGATTTGTGGCCGTGTTTGCGTTGGCACGACACTCACAATGGACTATTAAAAGTGGGAAATTGAACGAATGGTGGAAAATTTATTGTTATGTGCGCTCCGGATGATGGAATTGGGGAGGGCTTTGCGTTGGGCGTTGAGTGGGTGGTTTGCTTTTAACTGTAGCGGATGTGGACTGTTGACTCTGAAAAAATCTTGATCTAGTCCTAAATCATTGCACGAGTTGTAAACCATAATCTAATATATTTGTTTTTCTCTCTCTTTCAGGTAAGTCACGATCGGGTGATGCTAATCCATCAAAAATCTACCAACGAATCAGGAAATTGCCAACGGCAATCATGCTAACTGGGCTTAACGCTGCACAGTGATTCCATTCCATACAAAAGGCGGGAAAAAAGTCTAAAACTGAAATTTCCAAAGTTATGTGATGTGAGTTATGTGTTTCCATCTGCAGCTGATTTCAAATATGCTATCTAAATTGTCGTAAAGACTGTATTCGATGAAATTTGGACACACAAAATAGGTCACCAAAAATTTTCCTTGAGCCCGATTCTTTTCAAACTTTCTGGAAATAAAGTACTTCTAAATGGTTAAGTTTTGACATCATTGGTTTATTGAACCTCTTCTCCCAACCCAAATGCCCGCACCTTTGCCTTGACCCCTTTCATCAAATTTTGGGCAATGATAGGACCGATTTGCTTACTTACTTTTAACCAAACTTTCTTTAGTTCACGTTCATTTTCTATCAGTTTTGGAGTTTTAACGAGCTTTGCCTTCATGATTGCCCAACATTTTTCAATTGGGCGAAGCTCCGGAGTGTTTGGAGGGTTGACGTCTTTTGGTACAAAAACTACATTATTATCTTGGTACCATTCTAAGACGAGCCGGGCATAGTGGCAAGATGCCAAATCCGGCCGAAACAGTGTTGGGCCATCGTGAGATCTCAAGAAGGGCAGAAGTCGTTTTTGGAGGCATTCGTGCTTGTAGATTTGTCCGTTGATGGTCCCAGAGGTGATGAAGGGCTGACTCATTTTGCCACATCCGCAGATCGCTTGCCAGACAAGGAATTTTTTGGCGTATTTCGACAGTTTCTTCTTCTTACGTACACTTTCCGGAACGGCCAACTTAGAGGTGGTGACGTAGTGTTCCTGTCCTGGGATTTGTTCGGTGAAAACTTTAATGTAGGTCTCATCTTCCATCACAATGCAGAACGGTTTTGTGAGCCACTCCCTGTACAGTTTTCTTGCACGAGTTTTGGCCACCGAATTCTGTTTATCGCTCCGGTTCGGTGCCTTGTGGACCTTGTACACATGTAATCCAGAACGTTTCATTTTTTTCTGCACAAAACAAACTGAAAATTTCGCCTTTTTCGCAACATCCCTGATCGAAATGTTGGGATAACGCTTAAATTGGTTCAATACCATCCTGGCCTTCTCCGGATTTGATGTGCCAGGTTTTTTGCCACTACCATTTTTCCGCTTGGTTGTCTTACGGTCCTTGAACGTTTTGATCACATGAGATATGGTTGAATGTGCGATTCCGAGCTGTTTTCCGATCCATCGATGAGAAGCGTTTGAGTTTTCGAAGTGAGTGCCCAAAATTTGTTGGCGCACTATTTCTTCTTTCGAATTTACACGATTTACACGAAACTCATTACACAATTGACACAACACAATGAAATACATTCAGTTAAAATTTCAATAGTTTTTACCCACACGCTAAAAAGTTACGAACAATTGCGTATGTCCAAATTTCATCGAATACAGTCTTTAGTCTCGTCCTAAAGCATTACGTTTATTTTTAAACCGTAAGCGATGTGGAGTACAATGTGCGGCTCTCAGTGGCCATGTGTGGGTCTTCCAGATGTTCCGGAACATTCGCAAAAATTGATAATTCAGCAATTCGAAACCAAAAAAACGAAGTGGATCTTAAAATTCTGCAATAAAAGTTAGGTTTGTTCGAAATTTCCATTTTTAAATAGGGTGGTCCAAAAACTCAAATTTTAGAAAACATATATATTTTTCATAGAATTCTTACTTTTGACCCAGACTCTATAACATTTTAAAGAGTCTTTAATTCAATAAAAAAAACTTTTGACTAATTTTCAATTTTATATGATGAAAGCATATGAAAAATATTTACTTAGGAATCCGTATTAATATTTAAAAAAAAAAAACAAATCTACATATATATAACAGAGTGGCATACGTAAGACCGCGCATAACTCGAGAACGGATCGTCCGATTTAAGTAGCCTTTTTTGTGTTTTGTTTGGCTACGCCCAAGGAACATTTATAGAAAAAGAAAGCTGGACAAACTTCATGAAATATTATCCGATTCAATTTCGCCAAGAAGCATTCGGCTGATGTAGTTTTATATCTTGATAACATAATTGGCCATGGCCTCCGGACACCGAAGTTGTTCCGGGTTTCCGGAGAAGCTTTCTCACATATTGGATTTGTGATGAGATTTTGTACAAGATGCCGTTGTCATTTTTTTTAGTACACAAACGTAAAAACAAAATAATTATCAAGCGAATGAAATGTCGATTACAAGAATCGGCCCTAAATTGACTGAGATATGGCCATTTCCTTGAAACAGGTTCTGATAAAGGGTCCTGGATGCGATTAACTCTTTATTTTACTCAAAACATGCCATGTGACAGCTCTTTCTTCTTGGTTTTTCATCACAAACCTTATTATAAACTTAAAGTGGATCATTGACCATATTGGCCACTACCGGAAACACCCGAACGTCGCCGGGAGAACCTGTAGTACGGACCAGTTAGACATTTATCCCAAAACAACGTACGGCAGCTCTATCTTCATGATTTTTTATAAATATAATATTGATAAACTTCAGAAGGCCATTGGATACATTAACCACTCTCGGAAACACCGGAACGTCCCCGAGGGAACCTGTAGTAGAGGCCTTTTCTGATTTTACTCCAAAACATCCCGTGCGGCAGCTCTGTGTTCATAATTTTTCATAATTATTATTTTGATAGACTTAAGAAAGCCATTGACTACATTGGCCACTCCCGGAACATTTTTGGGGGAACCTATAGTAAGGAGTAAATACGATTTTACCACAAAATATCGACTATAAGATTCACGGGCTAGCCTGATCCAGCTTCCTGATACCTCTGAGGGTCAATTCATTTAGCTTTGGTTCGGATAAGCAAGCTACAATTCGATTGAGTTTAGGGAAGAGTGGGTTTTATTAGTAAAGAGTTGGTCCTCCATACGTTTCCAGGACGGCTTCAATCCGCCTGGGAATGGAGCTGCAGAGGGTTTGAATGACGTCCAGTGGTATTCCGGGAGCCATGGCTAATTATGGTATCGAGATATAAAACTACATTAATTTTTCAGTCGAATGCTTCTCGGCGAAATAAAAATCGGATAATATTTTATGAAGTTTGAGCATTACAAAGTTGATCAAAAATTTGCCAGTTCCGATCATTTTGTCAATCCTCAGTATAAATGGTATGATTTTTTTTATTTGTTTTGATCGAGTTATCCATGACATGGATCGTAGATGACGTTCATAGTCCACCTGAAATTGTGCAATTTCACAGGAGTCCCTATTATTCTGCAGTTGGTACAGTTGATGCTGCATTCCAATCACTTTTTGAGCGTTAATCATTAGACTTTTAATAAAGTGTATTATTCGTGAACGATTACTCAAGTGAAGCTCAGCGTGATTTCGATAATTTCAGAGATACTTATTCAATTAATGAGGTAATGCATTCAATTTGGTAGCCGTGATATGTCTGAACTGACGAAAAATCAAAACAATCCAAATATGTGCTTTAGTCTTCTTGCACTATTTTTCGACTTTTCCGTTAGAAATCAGCGGATTAAATCAACGCTTGCCTTAAGCTTTCATATTTGTGGCGATATGCTACAATTGACGACAAATATGCGAACTGACTTGCAAAACGATCTGCCTACCGAGATTTTCTCGAATCAATTGATGGGGATTGGCTACCAGTTGACCAGGCTACCAGTACCAGTTGACGTTCCCGCCGAATTTCTGTCATTTTACAACGACTAAAGAGGAACTCATTACGAGCGGTTTCCCAAACATTGTCCAGAACTATAAGAACCATGATTGGTTAAGTGCACGTGCGATTTTGGCAGCAAAAAATAAAGATGTTGATGATTTGAATTTCGTAATCTGTTATCGATTTGCGAATGAACAATAATAAAATTGAGGTGGCAAACAAGCAAAACCTGGCTTGCAGTTACTTAAAAACAGTAAATCATGAATGCTCGGAATTATGTAAATCATTAAATCGGATAAAGCGGAACAAAGTTTGCCGGGTCAGCTAGGTTTATTATATAAATCAATTATACAAATGTCCAGTTTTTATTTTATTTTGGCGTCGACTACAATTTTCATGTAAATTTCAATTTAGAAATTCAGAAGATTTAACGTTAAGTCATAATAATTGTAATGATTTGTTCATTATTTTTACCTTTATAACAAAAGAAGGGTATACAGATCGCTTGAAAAAACTACTTTTGATCCGAAGTTCGGAGTACCGAGTGATGTATAGCATTTGACTCAGCTTGTCAAGATTGTATTTTTTGGGTTTTAATTATCAACTTCTGGAAAATAAACAATAACAAAACTTCATCTGCATTTCCAAGGCGTCATCCGTCTTTCCAAGGAGCCAGGAGGCAGTATCGTATCTCTTTAAGGATCCCGGGCATGTCATCAGGAATTGGTTTTCTTAGCAATCTATATTTTTCAATTGTAAAAATGTATGGTGAAAAGTGTGTCACTCTAGATCGAAAGTTTTCAAATATTCCGCATATTCCGGATGATCCGGAGGACCATGCAGTAACCAGTCGAAATCACAAATTGGTTTCTACAATGAATTCGTTCTCACATTGCATATAAATTTGCTTGAAAATAAACACTTAAATTTATACACCCATCGTGAGATCAGACCCTTTTAACACTTTCCTGGGAGTACTAGGAATAAGAACCCGGATGTGGTTATTATGGTCCTGGAAACTTGATATCATCACCATTGCGCTTATTTTTGACATGATGGGTGCCGCATGATGAGTTTTGATTTTAGTCCGAATTAGAATTGGCCGGTTCTCCGGGGGACTTTCCGGAACTAGTGAACCGATTCCAGAAATTCAAAAGCAACATGTAGGACAACAGTACCTTTCATGTGGTGGTTGTTTCATTCAAATCGGTTCAATAGTTGCTTGGGAAACTGAATTAGAAGCTTCGAAACACACATACAATACCTACACACACACCAATTTCAAGGGTTTCATAGACATTCCAGGACGCTTGCCTCCCAGAACCGTATTTGTGCAAGTATGCGCAAAATGAAGCCGAAATTTTCGAAATCTGGTTAAAAAAAATCTTCAAAATAAGCCTATTGTGGTGTATGTGCGCATGTGTGCTCACATTTGAAAACTTAGTTGAAGTTTTTTTCCGATTTTCCATACATTTGATATTGGAGTAAAAAACCACGACCATTTAGGACCCATACTTTAAAATATTATAGAGAGCAAAATTTTCATCCAATCTCCATAAAATTTTAGAAAAAAAAAAAATTCAAGTAGTGTACAAAATTTAAAAAAAAAAATTATTGTAAAATATGGAAGTTGCATTTTGGACTTTTTTTCCGCCTTGGAATCACTGTGCACTGGTGAGGAATTGTGCAATCACGCACTGCCGGACCATATTTGATTGTTGTTCGTCATCTCAAGGTCGCTTCTGCCAACTATATACACCTTCATAAAATTGATTGAAATTTATGAGATTTTCTAATTCCAACCGTCGTTTCGAACAGAAGCGGTGCAGTACAAGCGCGGCATGAGGAATCGATCAGGCTTGAAACATTGTTTTTGAGCGTTCAATCTATATATACACATGTGCATTTGTGCGATCTGCCATTCTTTAAACAAAAATAAACACAGCCGACTGTGGCTGGAGCGAACGGAAGTTCATCTGAGGAAGCGGAGAAAAGGAGAAAGGTAATGGGGTAACATATAAATAGAGCACTTTTACCGCGTCATTTGTTCAAATCCAATTTGCGACTTTGCGCGTACAAAGTATGTGGAAAGCATGTGATGTTGATTGCGACGAGCAAAAGTATGTCAGTAGAGTTGAGTGGTGCTGCAGAGCCATTACGTAACTGGTGTACCATTATCGGTGTGGATCAAGTCAAATTTGAACGAGGAAATATGACATTCGATGATTGAAACATCCATTAAACCCTACAATCTGGAGGTACTTTTTCATCATTACAAGTCAACCTCTGCTCTCGCTCGCCCCCTTCCTACCATCGGACGTCGCTAGCCATGCGGGCTTCCAAATAGGGAAATCTCCACTCCGTATTTGTTTACCAATTACGGACTCGATCCGGGCTTACCGGGGGGTTCTAATGATTGATATCTCCATATAGTGCTCGATTGGTGTACTTCCACCACCATCTCCAGCACACAGACACACGTGTCGATAATCTACGACCATATGGTCGACATCAAGCAATTGCAATCACTCAAAACTGCAGGCGTACCCACTCCTCTTCCAGACCGGCCACAGTCCGCGCAAAGTGATCGATCACAGATTTCCCTTCATAACGGTAGTCGCACTCTCACCGCCTAGGGTTTTTGAATTAATCTCTGCGCTGCATGCAGGGCGACCGACTCCCACACAAACAAACAGTAGCTGCAGGACAGCAGCAGCTTTACAGCTGGAGAGCGAGATCATGATCGCGGGCTAGAATCTACAAGCCCCTTATGAAAATTCATAGTCACGACCGCTGACGACGTGCACGCGGGTGTGCGCAGAGTTAAAACCACAACTTAAAATGGCTTCCATTCCAACAGCAGCCGAAGAGTGACAAAACAACACTCCAGAGAATTCTAACTGGCGAAGAATCGATTATCCAAAATTCAAATGAGTTCCCCTCTCGTCTTTGACCGAGGGGGGGGGGGGGGTAAAACAGACGAGCGATCGCACCGTAGTGTTTACACCTTCAGCTTGACGGGCAAACAATGACAGCAACATTATCACAGGAAGAATGCCACGGCAGCTTGGTTAGAAAGGCAGTGATAAATTGTTGATCAAACATTTGGGAAGCCCCATTGTTGTTACAAAAGTTGATGTTCGTTTATTTGTGTGTTTTGTGCGCAGGTAATCAGCTACAAAGCTGCACTCTGTTCAAAACATGTCACTGTGACGAAAACGGCGATGACTTGACCAATATGGACGGGGAGGATAATGAGAAACTGTATAGAGCCGTAATTATCACATCTTGACGAATGGTAATTTACGCTTGATTGCGTTTGTTATTCTTGAGATGGGTGGACTTTGGAAGGGCTGGCCGTTAATTGATTGGATGTTTTCGGCCCAGGTTTCCTCTGTGCGGTTATTTGAAGATTATGGTGAGTTGTTTCGGTGCAGCTCAGAGTGAGTTATTTATTTTAAATGATTAATTATTAGGGATACTAACAGTTATTTGAGTGTCGTCAATTCCTGACCCATTTGTCGCATTGACAATCGTATTCTATATTCAAAGACTTACAGCTAACGACTCAGCTATCTGAGACTTCAAAGGAATAGTATATGTACCATATAATTCAAAGCTTGAAAATCCAATTTTCACATGCCAATCCGATTCAAAGTAAATTTGGACGCATTCAAGTGATCATAACTCAAGAATTAAACATACACGGTTGATCAAAACGTCAAACAAAAGGGTATTTATTCAGCTTTCAAACGATATATAAAACTTTTACATTTCACCGTTTCGACCGAACTGTCGCACTTTACTTGTGATCGATGCCATCATGATCTGCACAGTCGCTGGTGACACTGTACCGGCGAACTTATTCCACTTTGAACGCATTTGTTGTGCATTTGTCACTTCTTTACCGCATCCTCGAAGCTTTCGCTTCACAATTGCCCAATATTTTTGGAACGGTCTGAACTCAGGACAACTCGGAGAATTAATCTCTTTGGCGACGAAATTAACATTGTTTGAAGCATGCCATTCTAGTACCTCCTTAGAGTAATGGCAGCTGGCTAGATCCGGCCAAAACCGTAACGTTGGTCTTGTGTTGCCGAATGAAAGGTAAAACCTTCGACGTCATTTGTGAGATGTAATGAAAACCTTGGTTTTAATGCCACAACTGCAGATTCTTTGCCAGACAATTATTTTCCCAGCAAACTTATCAGCAAAAACAAATGTATACCTGTAAAGAACATCCCCACGACCAGTTGCCAGGAAAAATTTTCGTCGGGGATTTTTTTATAATCCATTTTGACATATGTTTCGTTTTCGAATAAAATATAGCCATCAAAATTTGTCAAAAATCGTTCGTATAGTAATCGTGCTCGCTTTTTGATTACTAAATTTTGTTTCAGGGAGCGATTCGGATGTTTACTGCCACATAATGAATTATAACCTTTTCTTGAGAGGATGTTATGCACGGTGGAAAAGTTTGAATCGTATTTCTTTGCCAAATCACGTATGGAGACACCTGAGTTGCCTTTCACGAACCTCAACACCTTTCTCCTCAGCTCTTTGTCCCTAGTGCCACTTTTATGATAGCTGCGCTGTGCTTTATCCACACTCACAGTATCCTTGTATTGTTTGATTACAAGACACACCATTGACTTTGGGAATTTTAAACACTTTTGCTATTTTTGAGGCAGGCCACGAAGGATTCTCTAGATGTTTGTGCACAATTAATTTTCGTTTCTCAAGTTCTATGATCCGTAATTTCTAGATGCGTCGATCAATCGAAAAAAACTTTTCACAATTTTCTTCGTCAATGAAACATTTCTGTTAAACATTGTTTGTTCCAACCACCAGGGACCAAATCTCAACGCTCAACCTCGAGGACTTGATCATAGTTTTGAATGTTTCTAACATGGGATTTGATCATGTACTTTTGGGAAGAGCTATCATTGAATCCGTAGTTGATCTCACTAGGACATGGCGAATCGTGAGAAGTTACTTGATATATTTTTTTAAGAACGTGCGTTTCGGAGTTCTTCTCCGTTACTGAACAGAACTGATGCAATTGTTCAGAGAACCACATAGAGGAAGCTTTAGAGCAGCTTTACATCTTTCAATGTACAAGTTCACTAGTTCATTCTATTTATAGATCAGTACAGCCGCGATCTCACGGGCTTCGTGGAGGGGGAAGGATGATTAGTTTGACAATTACTGTAAGAGACCGTATTTAAATATGCGTCTCCACGAATGCCAAGAACAAGACAGTTTTTGTGTTAGTGAGGCAGGTTATTTTTAGATCTTGGATGCATTGTGGTAGTGATGCGATCAATGAAAGCGTAGTAGACTGTTTTTCATTTTTAAATCAAGTGGTGATAGAAAGAGGCAGGTGACATAATGGCAAGGAAGGAGGCGGGTCTGAGATTGAACTCGCGACCATCTGCTCAGTAAGGAGAACGGGTAACCACTGAGCTACCCAGCCACATTTTGAAGTTACACTGAATAATGAAGATAAAGTCACAACTTTCGCCAACGCATTTATTTTGATGTCAAGATTAACCAATAATTCCTGCCCACCCCAGCAGCAACACCAACATGTGCAAGTACGATAGAAGGGGATCAGTGATTGGCTGGTGCACACGAAATTAATTTCGTTCCTCGTACAAAAAAGCGTAATGCGAGTTTTTCACTAGAAGACAAGCAATATGAATGTTTGTTACAATTTACGAGATATTAGTGTGCACAATTTATAGTAGTGTTGCTGACTGATTTGCTGTTTGATAATGCCAAAAGACTATCAATGTCTTTAAAAATTCAAATGAAAATGTTTTGACGTTCGACTGAAAAACATTTTTCGGCAAAGTTGTAGTTGAAAAAAAAAACCTATGAGAATAGTCATAGAACATGTTGTCAGAAAAAAATTGGGAATAGGTCAGTAGAAATTGACTGGAAAGTTTGCATTTTCCATAGTAACTCTCATGTGAATTTCAACGCATATTGTCTGCTTTTTATCAAATGAGCTCAAATTTCGAGTTGCTGTGATTTGGATTCGTTTAAGCGTAGGGAAGCAAAAATAAGTGTATTAAAATATGTTCAATAATATCAATAAAATTCCTTCTGCATCTCAAACAAATTACGCTAACACCTTCTTGGCCGATTTCTGGGCACGAAGTCGCTTCGGAGCTGAAGTGCCTGGTTCACACCGCTCCTTAGCCTCTTGTTTTGAGTCAGGATCTTGGTGCTAGACCCAAGTCTCATCCATAGTAATGAATCGACGCAGAAAAATCCTTTTTATCCTTTCGAAGTTGCTTCAAATGTAGCTCAGAAAGTCACACTTGGGTTTCTTGAAACCCAAAACTTCAGCCAAATTATGCCATGGTGTTCCATGTGAGATGCCTACGGTGTCAGTTATCACACCCAAAATCGATCGATGGTTTTCCAAAACCATATCCTGTATTTTCGGTAAAATTTCTGGTGTTGATACACTTTTTGGACGGCCTGAGCGTGGATCGTCTTCAACGCTTTTACGGCCACGCTTTAACTCCAAAACCCATCGGTGAACGGTTGGAAATGAAGAAGAAGACTTTTTTAATACTTTCACTATCTTTGCATAGATCTCAGTAGCCGATAAACCTTCCAAAACAACGAAATTAATCACCAAACGATATTCAGATTTTTCCATTATTAAAAATACACTGACACGTCAATTGACAGATCGAAATGAAATTTTGAGTACGTTCTTACAAAAGATGAAATATTAAAATAGAGTAGAAATGTTGGTTTTTCTACTGCTCCATTGATGTCGATTTCAAAACTTTTTGATAGTAGTTCATTTAAATTACTCTTTGATCATAGTGTACGTTTTCGTTTATCGCTGTCAGCACATTTTTTTAACCCGATGTCCCGAACGGTTGATGTGACTCATGTTTCAGTACTCTATCATAACAGTAATGAAGAGCGGTGCTATATAGAGCATTTTAGCTACACACTGAAATAAAATTCTTGTTTTTTTTCGTGGAGTTTCTTCCAATGAACAGCACTAGATTTCTCGATTTTTTTTCGCTTAAGAATACGCAACTCACACCTTTTGAAACCAGGGTTGCTACATGTACAGATTTATCTAACTATCACAGATTTATGTAATTTTTAGTATACAGATATATGTATGTAAAAATTACAGATTTTTGAGATAAACCAGGATTTTTAAGATTTTTGGCAATTGCTGTTCACTCAAAAACATTTAATTTTGAAAAAATAAGTATATTCTAGCATCATTTTTTTTATACCAATTCTACTTCCAGTATGCTATTTTAGGCAGATTACAGTTTGAAAATAATTTTGAGTGTATGCACACAAATGATTTCTCCATAAATTTTATGAGATAATTTAAGGAAATTATACAGAACTCTCCGCATACATTCCTTGAACTCCTCCTGTCGTTTCTACAGGTATTCCTCATGCGTTTCTAGGGATTTTTCTAGGAGTTTCTTCTGGCATTTCATCGGCAGTTTTTCAAAATTTTCGTGTGTTGAAATTTTTAGAGGAATCCTTGTGAGGCTTTGTGATTCTAAAGGAATCCGTAGATGACACCTAAAAGAACTACACAAAAATTATAAGGTAATTCCTGAGGTAAATCTTGGAGAAAATCTTGATTGTTTGGAGAAATCTAAGCAGATTTTTTGCACAAATTTCTGAATATCATTTATTTATTTCTTAACTTCCTTCAAGGAGAATTTCCTTCAGGAATTTCTACAAAAATACTAATCTAGAAGTATTTTCATTCATTCACTAAGAAGAATTTTGGGAAGATAGAATATTGTTCTGAGGCTAACTACTACCTCGATTACAACATCGTCGATCTGAACTCGTGATGGGAGACTAACGTTGTCTGTATTTTGTGAGCCTCTTCCCTTAATGAATTGTGTTTTCAACGCATTAATCACAAACCCAATCCTAACAGCTCCAGGCTTCTGTCTGATGTACGTTTTGCATCGTCTCGTCTTTATGTTACGTGATACGATATCAACGGTTTCGGTGAAGCGAAAAAGTTGTACAGACTTTCTGAAGATCACACCCTCCAATGCAATGTTAAATAGGAAACACGACAATCCATCACCTTGCCGAAACCCTCTCCGAGATTCGAAGGGATTCAGAGTGTCCCTGAGACTAGGACGACACGCATAACTCGATTCATCGTTGCTTTGACCAACCGCGTCAGTTTTTCTGGAAATCCATATTCGTGATGATCAATGGCACCGATTACAAAAAAAAGGCTTGTAGGCTTTGGATCAGATGGAGCATCGGTAATGATTGATTCTGAACGAAGAAACTGCTGAAACTTGAGTGTCCTCATTTGATAATTATAAAATGTACTTTCCACTCTGTGACTCCTTGTGCTAGCTACCCAACAAACAATTTGAACTGAATCCTAGAGGGTTTGAGCTGTTTAGTGGAATACCTGTAACTAGAAATTCTAAGAAAAATTAGTATTTTCCATTTAATTCCAACTACCTTTGCTTATCTTGACAGATACGCGTATTTCGTCTACAATGTGCAGACTTCTTCAGTGTCTCGTACTTAAGTCGAGACAATGAAGAAGTCTGCACATTGTAGACGAAATCTGCCAAGATAAGCAAAGGTAGTTGGAATTAAAAGGAAAATACTAATTTTTCTTCTAATTTCTAGTTAATTTGAGCTGATTATTAGCTGAATAAGCTATATTTTAGCGTAAAAATTTAATATCTGTTTGAAGAAGCTATCATAAAACATGCACATTTGTTGGGTACGCATGCAAAATCCTACCATTGATCCTGGTACAGTAATGTCTACAGTAACTTATCCTGCAGTCCCAAACAATCCAAGGAATTACAAATAGTACAAAATATCGTCGAAGCCATTAAAAGTTCTGCATCCATCTGCCACCAAACGGCTAACGTTGGAGTCAGTTGTCAAAAGGAATTCAAACGGTTTTCGAAATTCGTGTTGTTTTTCTCGTTCCAGTCCATCTGCGACAGCGCATTATCTGTCACTTAATGACCCGATGACGCAGCCATTTCTCCACTTCTTGAGCTACGCATTGCCGCTTGTCAACAAAGCGAACAGTTTCTTCCAGTCAGAAGCTCCGGAATTCCCGAACATGTGGAATCAGTTAAAGTCTTGCTAATGGTGCTTTTTGTAAATACCTGACGGATTTCGTAGTAACTGACTTCGAGTAAGATCTTCGTAAGTATTCAGAAATATATATCGGAGTAGTAGCAGCAGAAATGCTTACATCCGGAACTCTCCGTGATACCAGGAAGCAGGTATTCTATTCGATCTGATGGGAAGCTGGCTTTTATCTTGCTTAGGAAGTTCATTGCGAACTTTCTACTAATTTCGCCTTCTTCGGCCGCGGTGGAGCGAATTTTCTCAACATCCGGACCCGCCTGAGAACAGACAACGTCTAAATTCTGTATACAACAAATTTATGTACACACATCACAACAACGGTTGATTGCTAGTTCCATTCCGATTTTTGTAGTGCAATGATCGATTTCCCCCAGGAAAAAAGGAATCCGTCGTATACTGATCCGTTTTCCTGTAGAAAGAAGATCAGTTTTGCTGGAAAGGGTGTCCACTAGGCTGATGCAAAATTTGAAATATTTGCTCCCCTAAGCTTAATCGACGCCAATTTGGGTCCTGATAGTCCCCAAAAATTTTTAACACATTTGGTTTTTATTTGGCTTTGCACACGCTTGTATTCAAAGTTTGTATGGGAATTAGTATGAAGAATCTCAAACTTACATTTCCAGATCCCTAACATCTTGATATTATGTCCTTAAACCAAATCTTATATACATTCATATAGTGTAAGTTGTCAACAATCAAAATGCCGAAGATACCTGACATGTAAATTTTATACAAAAATAGTTATTCAATAAAACATAAAATACACACTTAAGGTATGATGTTTTATTCTTATTTTTGTTTTCTTATTATTTATATGTTTTTTATATTTTATATTCATATATTTTATGTATCTTATTTTATTTATATTATTATATATATTTTATATATTGTATATTTTTATTTTTTATATACATTACATATTTTTACTTCTTATTATTATATTTGTTGAATAACTATTTTTGTATAAAACTTACATGTCAGGTATCTTCGGCATTTTGATAGTTGACAACTTACACTATATGAATGTATATAAGATTTGGTTTAAGGACATAATATCAAGATGTTAGGGATCTGGAAATGTTAGTTTGAAATTCTTCATACTAATTCCCATACAAACTTTGAATAGCGTGTGCAAAGCCAAATTAAAACCAAATGTGTTAAAATTTTTTGGGGACTATCAGGACCCAAATTGGCGTCGATTAAGCTTAGGGGAGCAAATATTTCGAATTTTGCATCAGCCTAGTGTCCACAGTTAAATTGCATCACTTTCAATAAGCTGTAACATTTCACTCTTTGGGTTGATTTCAACGAGATTTTTGGAGAAATTACCTCAGCGTGTATTGTTTACACTGCGTGAGTTTCATTGTAAAATGTGTGGTAGAGTCGAAAATGGAGTCGAAGGAACAGCAAGTGCGCGAGAACATTTTGCAAACGCACCTCGACAACCCTCTTCTTTTGCCCCGAGCCATCGGAAAGATGTTGAAAATTCACCAGCCTACAGTGTCTCGTGTCATAAAACCTTTTGGGAACGTTTAATTGACAATCGGAAAAAGGTTAGAAAAAGTGTTCCGTACAGTGTGAAAAATCACAAGCGAGTGGTTGCTGCCTTTAAACGCAAAACCAACTGTTCCGTTCGGGATGTCGCGAAAAAGCTTCACTTGACCAAAAGTTTCGTGCAGAAAGCCAAGAAACGAGCCGGGCTCCGTTCATTCAAAGTTTAGAAAGCTCCAAACCGCAATGAAAAACAGAATAGGACAGCTAAAACACGTGCGCGTAAGCTGTACACGTAAATGTTGACGAAACCACACTGCTGCATCACGGACTATGAAACACACGTAAAAGCGGACTTTAAACAAACTCCCGGCAACCAGTATGTGACTGCAAAAGACAAGTTCGATGTTCCAGAGTCTCTCAGGTAACATCAAGTGTCAAAGTTCCCCAAGAAGTTCATGATTTGGCAGGAAATTTGTTCGAGTGATAAACTGAGCAATCTTTTCGTGACAACCTCAACTGTAAATGTACATGAATGAATGCCTGAAAAAAAACTACTGCTTCCGTTTCTCAAAACACACAACGTTCCTACAATGTTTTGACCGGACCTAGCCTCTTGTCTGCAAGGATGTTCTGGAGTGGTACAAGACGAATGGTGTCAATTTCGTGCGGATGGATCCTAATCCCCCTAACACTCCAGAGTTGCGTCCAATTGAAAAATATTGGGCTATACTCAAGCACGAACTTCGTAAGCATCCTAAAGTTGTCACTACATAACAGGAAACGTTGAAGTCATGGTTGAAAGCGGAAAAAATGTCGGTTCAAGCGTTGTACAAAATTTTATGCGTGGTATTGAGAAGAATGTTCGGGCTTTTGGATTTGGTTAATAAATACAGTGAAATAAGAATACCTAAACCAAGATTAAACATTGTATTTTATTCCCTGAATATTTCATGACATTCGGTTTAGAGACTTGTTTTTGAGGACGAGTTTAAAGTGATGCAATTTAACTGTGGACACCCTTTAGTCCTTATAGTACTTGGGCCCTTCTGAAAAGACCGTTTTGTATTGGCTAATCAAAATAAATGTGTTCTGATGACTCTACCTATATCTGTTTTATTTTGCTTCCAACTCAATATCAATTGTAAAAAAGGAAATGTATTAGCATTTAGGCACCTGCAAAGATTCCATTCCACTTTTACAACACAAAGTTTGAAGTAAAAAATTTACTGCAGTTAAACACAGATAAAAAAGATTTTTTGGGAAAAATAAAAGATGGGATCGAAAAATAATGTGGCAACCCAGAATTACACCTATTTGGTGCTTTGGTACACGCTTCTCGCGTGCAAACAACCCTTTTTGTCCAATAAGCTTCCCATTCACAGACACCGTGATTAGTTTAACCTTCCTTGAACGGAGGAGGTCCGACGACCCATAACGCCGGCCAGTCACAAAACTAATCCAATCAGGTTTCCTTATCGATTTCGCTGATCCATCATTGACAGCCATCATCATCGCTCGCCCGCTCACACGACGGAGATCACCTGCCGATCGAAGCGCGTCAGCGATTTCCATAAATCGATCACCTTTCCAACTCCGCGCACCGTGTGTTCCGGCCGTGATGATCTCCGCAAAAGTAGTGGCTCCGTCCATCAACCAGCCTGCGTATCATTTCGATCCAACGACAACACAGCAGCAAGCAGCAACCGACGCGTCCTCCAGTGTCAATAATTGATGTTTCTTATCTTTCACCTCTCTGCACGAGTGCTGTTTTGCTTCACCCCCTGTTGTTCCCGGAGTTCGGCGATGGGGTCTGGTGTAAGTAACTAGTGTGATCGTCATCGCCGACGACTAACTGGTATTGGTTTCGACTTCTACGTAGTGTGTTCCGAAGGCACATGTGCGTATAAAATTAAACAGCTATTAATATCCGATTAATGCTCGCTCTCTAGAGGGTAGTAGTTCGTAAACCACTATTGCTACCATAGCGTCGTTCGGCGTTTAAACCGTTCGCTCGGGGAAGGGGGTCGGGGGTGGTTGCTCCCAACAGCTATTAATTATAATCTATAATCTCGCAAGCTCCGGGTATAGTCCGTGTTGGCAGAGTATTGGTGTGAACTTCGTCATGAATGAGCATAGCAGCTGAGCAATCGTAAACGACGACGTCACAAGAAAGCCCTGCGCATTTGCGCGATTAAGAACGATCTCTTTCTTCCGCCGTTTCTTGGATGGTCGTGTTTTGAACTCAAGCAGCAAACAGTGTAAAAGGTAAACCAGATTTTCTCCTTCCATTTCTGATTTTCTCTGTCATTCTGGTTGACTGGTGTTGGTGAATGATCACGCTCTGGGTGTTTCGCGTTTGTGGCAGTGTGGCGGGCTTTGATGGGACAAATACAGCTGTACCGGGATCGGCGGAGATATCTCGGGCAGGAGAAAAAACGGACGCGATTTCACATATGTTTATAATTGCCAGTTTCAGCGCGCAATGTTATTAATCTTTGACTTCTACGTAAAAGCGAAGTGATCACGCTGACGCTGCCACTTCCATGGAACGCAAAAAAGGCACAAAAAACGGTTGACAGCGTGCGAGGAATACATACGCGTTTCTCGAGAATCTTGATAAGAAATGGAGACGCGCGGAGTGAATTGCGTCTTTGGAGACGATGCGTGGAGAGTAGGCGGTACGATTCCGGCCGGGGGAGGAAAATAATTATTAATCTGTGATGTGATATAAACTCGAGTATTCGAGCCCTGTAACCGGATTGCTACGGCGCGATGCGGTTTCGTAAACAGGCAACAACGGCTGCGACTACGACGACGACCGAGTTGCTCTGCGTGATTTAATCTAGTTTACGATGCAATTAATCTTCGATCTACGCACAATCCCGACCAACCCGATGCCACCGAACCGCCGTTAGTTTGAGCTATTATTAGTCTTAGAGGTGTGTCCTTTTGGCGATCGAAGGAAATTGAATACTGCTTAGATCTACTTTCTATCAACACGAACATGCAAGTCCCAATCCCAAGAGTCACAGTCACCTTGGTTATCTCCGCCATCTTCAGCTGTAGACACGTGACCTTAACCAATTTACATTCCTCCATATATAGCATTTAATTTATGTTTCACTCCGTAGAAGGAGATCCCAACGAACATGGCTTCATCGCAAACATGTTGTCGCCTTGCCCGATGCCATTCAAATGTTCGCCAAAAACAGCCAACGATCACCGCGCTCCGGCAGTTCCTCCTTCTCCACCCCATTAGCAAACGACACTGCCGAAACAAAAAACGTCAAAAATTGAAACTCCACTTTATCATTTTATTGCTCATAATCTTGTCGTAATTTATTGTAATATTATTAATGGAATAGCCGATCAGGATCCGTCGTCGATCGATCGATCGATCGATCGTGCTGCACAGCACCCTGGCCTGGCTCTCAGCACCGAGGGCCTATTAATATGTAAAACTGCTTAATTGATTTTCGTTTGTGGCGAGCGACCAGAAAAGAAAACGGCCCGACCTGCAAGCCGATTAGTGCCAAGATGTCACCATCAAAAACAACAACGCGTGGATCGTGGCCGCGTGGCTGTAGTAACCTAGATTCGAGTGTTGTTGTTGTTGTTGTTCGCTTGATCCGGAAAAAAAGTGCGTAGGACGTGTCCACGCGAGTCGTTTTTTTTGTTAACATTTCACAACATCTCGTTTCATTCATATTGAAACAGCCCTAGCCTGTCAACAAAGTCGGATCATTGCCCATATTTTGGAACTTTGAATGAAGTACGTCAAATTTATCGTACAGTCTGAAGCAGCCTGAACGTCATCAGGAAGAAGCAAGTCGAATGCGACTGGCATGGACCCTCTCCAGGGGGGGTTCATGAGCGAATTTTAATGAATGAAATCTCGTGCTCGATGACGACGACTACGACGGTGACGGCGACATCTCGCCACTGCTAAAATGTTGTCCGTCCGACTTGAATGTTGGCTAATTTTCGGCGGAAACAGGATTTCTATTTTTACCGGGTTTCAGTCAACCCGTCGTCCATTTGTACGCGACGGACGTTTTCTGTCGCCGTAAAGTGCACGCGCGAGGAAACAGATCAACGTCATGTCGCCGCTTTGCTTGGATGTGGTAGTCGGTCGGTGCCGGTGGGAGATTGATGGATTGCTTCTCGAGGTCTCCTTGCTGTCTTCGGAGCGACCAAACCGGGACATTCTGCGTCGCCGAGTGCGGTTGATTCCGTCATTCATGTTTGTTCAAAAAAAAATGAAATTTGCATAGTCTGCCTTTACGACTGGTTCGCACATGAGACGCTTGGGCGATGCGAGATTCCTTTTTACTTTCGGGACTGAGCTCTATAGCTTGTACTCGAAAAAGAAAAATGCAACGGACAAAAATGATCACCACAAATTCATTTGAAGTCAGATATTTTGAAACTATCAGGGAATTAATAAACACATATTAGCTTTATTTTCAAAAAATTGGTTCATTCAACATCCTCTCCTAGGCTAAATGCGTGAATCTTGGACTTGCGCCACCTTTCTTACACATTTTCATCCACTCTTTCGTCAAATCCTTGTCGTTTTTGAAGATATTCACAGTTTTCCGGAGCTTATCCTTCATAATTGCCCAAAATCGTTGGCATTATACAACTCCGACCAAACAGTGTGTCACCTTCGTAAGACCGGAAAAAAGAGCAGCAGGCGCTTCTGGAGGCATTATTCTTTATCCAACTTGATAACCACTTGACAGATTGTGACGAAATTTTGCACATGTAAACATTACACTCTTATCTAGTTTATCGCAAAATGTCATCAATTTTACCCATGCGATAAAACGTTACACACAAAAGTAAGTGTTGCGTTGTTTTTTCGAGTACAATCTTTACATCACGATGAAGATATTTTCAACTGCTCAAGAAATAAATTATGAATCTTAACAGACGCGTAAAATTTCTCCTCGTTTCATTTCAAGCCAAAGCATGCGTAAACAACGTTATTGTTTGCAATCTTCCATACAAATGATCAGGTTCCAGCGATATTTGGCTTAAATTCATTCCCTAATGGTCGTAATCACTCCTTCAGCCCTAGCTGGATTTTTTTCGATCATCCAACGGGAAAGTCTTACGGTTCCTTCTAATGGTTGTATCGAAACTTTAGAAGGTAAATCACGCTTTACTCCTGGATTCTTCAAACTCTTGAAAATAGCGCCTCGGCGGTGTCCTTCCAAAAACTTGTTGATCGCCACAGCACGAAATTATTTCATCGTTGATTAAAATATGGACACTGAATGAAAATAATCAAACAGAACTTTCAATGGTTTGTGTAAACACAGTGCAAGATTTCACCAATACATAGATAGCTTATGAACTGTAGCTTCACCCCCACAGTGAGATGAAAAAGTGTATGGGTGTATATTGGATACGGTGTAAGATGCCGAAAACTGTTCTCGAAAAAAATAAGGCACCAAAATGATTGCACAAATTAATTTTTAGTCGAATTTTCTTAAAATTAAATTAAAATTCTCAGGAAATTTACTTACACATTATGATAAGATACTGAGAAGAAAGATTAGTAATTTCCATTTAATTCCAACTACCTTTATTGCTTATCTTGACAGATACGCGTATTTCGCCTACAATGTGCAAACTTTATTCGTTTCGTGTACTCATATAGGAAAGGCTTGTAAGATGGAACACGATCCGTTTATTTGCTCGTAACATGCTTAATTTTTATTTTTTCGCAGATCCAAAGACATCTTTCGAAAGAGGAACTAATAGGCTTCAACTTTGCTCAAGGAACTGATTATTTTTAGTCATCAAAAAAAGTTATGGCCTATTTTCGAAATCCATCCAAAATTGCAATTTCAAAAAATGGCTTGCAAGATGGAACACGATTCGTTTTTTGCTCGTAACTTGTAGAATTTTTATTTTTTCGAGGATTTTTCGAAAGAGGATCTAAAGTGCTCCAAGTTTGCCCACGGAACTGATTATTTATAGTAATAAAAAAAATTATGGCCAATTTTCGAAATTCATCGAAAATTGTAATTTCAAAAAATGTATTGTTATATTTCAATTTATTATTGATTCCATGGCATTTTTAAACACAAACATATGTTATGTTTCATATGTTTTAATTCATATGTTTTAAAACGAAAAAAAATGTGTTCAATCGTACAAGCTCAACAGTGTTCCATCTTACAAACATGACGCCATAAACACAAAATATAAAAAAATTGTTTCACTTTACGATTTGTTTGCAAATGCCTTTGGATCATAAAAATACATCAAAAATGCTTAACAACACAAATGTCAACCTTTTGATATCGATGGGAAATTTCCACTTACTAAGCACAAGAAATAATTGCTATTTTAATTATTTCATCACTTTCGAAC
Organism: Aedes japonicus; assembly: GCA_034211315.2. NCBI lineage: Eukaryota > Metazoa > Arthropoda > Insecta > Diptera > Culicidae > Aedes > Aedes japonicus. Next base: position 137,427 of record JASCZW010000226.1, on the reverse strand, counting down.
AATGAAACCTGGAAGAGCTAGATCGGATGAGTGTATTCACTACAAAGGCAAATGAAAATTGAAGAATAGTAAAAAAATGAGGTTAACACTTGTCAGCGCGATCGTCTTGTTGCTATGAATGTCAAAAGTGGCGCTGTTCCATCTTACAAGCCTTTCCTCTACTTATACAGTCGAGTATTAGTACACGACACTTGAATTTAAATGGAAATTACTAATCTTCCTTCTCATTTTCTAGTTACAGATATTCCACTAAAAAGCTCACACTCACCAGGATGTTTCAATTGTGGTTAGGTTTCTATTTCATTGGTTTATTGGATCTCCTCTCCATGATCGAATGTGCGCACTTTGCCCTTGAGACCACTCATAAGATTTTGGACAAGAATGGGGCCGACTTGTTTTGACACTTTTACCCACTGTTTCTCTTTTTCGAATACTTTTGGTGTTCTATGTAGTTTGGTCTCCATGGTTGCCCAAAATGTCTCAATTTGACGAAGTTCTGGCGAGTTCTGTGGGTTGAAGTCTTTTGGTAGTCTGGTTTTGGACCAGTCTAAAACCGGCCGCGCGTAGTTGTAGGATGCCAAATCGGTCCAAAATAGCGACTCGCCTCCGTGAAACTACAGGAAGGCGCAACTGAAGGCACTCATCGCGGTAGAATCGCCCATTCATGCACTGAAGATTTATTTTCGTAGATAAGCTTTCATTCGTTTCGTAAACATGGATCTTGTGCATACAACAAATGTCTCGTAAATTGTATGAAACATTCATATAGCTTGTCATATAACAAAAAGCTATTATCACACAATTTTTGTACAATGCACGTGAAGACCAGCCAATCGCTGCTTCTCTTCGAGCGCACTCATAAGTGTTGGTGTTCCTGCTGGGATGGCGGCAATCATTAATTTATCCCAAAATAGAAACGAAAGCGCTGACGAGAGTGAGAACCTCATGCACAATAATCAAGTAACTGCTCACGAGTCAACATGGTTTAGTGAGATCAACCACGGACTCAATAATAGCTTTTCCTAAAAATATAGCATCGAAACTCTTGTTGGAAACATTAAAAATTTATACCCCGAACCCTTCGTGGTGTGCTTTATTTTCAATTACATTTTGAGCCGATAAAGTAGATCTGTCAGTCGCTTATGCACCACCAGAGAGACGTTTCTTTTTTATTGGTAACAAATTACTCGTTGCTCTTTGTATTGTTTTCGTAGAATGAACGAATATTCTTTCTGTGTCAACTAATGCTTAGTGCTTTTGACAGTTGCACGCGTGGCATTCAATACACAGGTAGCTTCTTAAAACGTACAAATCAGGTTCGTTGCCAAAAACAACGAATAGATTTGTTAGTTCTACCTTCGATTTCGGAATATAAACGAAAATTAATTATCAGTGTGGTGCGCGTCGTGATGTACGGCTGGCTCATCTCTTCACACCCCGAGATGGCCTGCCGAAACAAGAACTGTTCTGGGAATTCGTGCACCTTCTTCTTCCTTACTTTCGCAGGAACCACTTGAACTGAAGATTTCATTCTCGAATGGTGTATGAAATTTAAGAAAATATTAGTGATGGTTGTCTGGTTCCCCAAACTTGATTATGACTGATTTTACATTCGCGTGATGAATTCCAAAGCGCTTCGCCCATTGTCGTATAGTAACACCGTTTTCACGTAGCTATATGTCCAAAACCCTAATTTTCATGTCTTTTTCAATGTCTGACATTTTGAAAACGAAGAATTTAAACCGTGTCTGCACAACCAACGGAAGTTGACAGTTAAGCAAACGAAAGTTGACAGTCAAACGCACAGCATGCTATGATAAACACATTGAAACAATCACAAATACACGCGTACAACGCAAATGTACGTCTGACATTTTGAAAACGAAGAATTTAAACCGTGTTTGCACAACCAACGGAAGTTGACAGTTAAGCAAACGAAAGTTGACAGTCAAACGCACAGCATGCTATGATAAACACATTGAAACAATCACAAATACACGCGTACAACGCAAATGTACGTTGATAGCTTATGTTCGATACATTCCTTAAGCCGAAAACTACCTTTCCTTACGATTCATCTCGGACATAATACAATGGGGACTTGAAATGTAGGAATATACGATGTTATCAAAACACTGTTATACGACTTCTGATTGTCCGGATCCATCCAGACAACATTTCCATGTTAGGTATATTCATCACTGCGACCATTTCTTAGATCTGTTGTGATATATTCTCCGTTCTGATATTGCTATATCCTCGGCTATATCAATATGCCGTATCACTATTATGTGAAGCGACCGACATGGGCTGACTCAAATCATTTTCCCAGCCAGGTATGACATTTCGAATAAAATGCACTACTTGTCTGTGCTCTGCATTCCAAATATCAAAGGGTTCTGCCAGCCCCTTATCCAGAAATGTACGCCTTTTATTAAAGATTGCTGTACAATAATGTAGCAGGTGTTGAGAGTCTTCCTTTTCTATGCCACACAATCGACACATACCCTCTTAAAGTTTTCCTATAAGCTTCAGGTGATATTAGCATGGACAATGCCCTATTATTAAACCAGTGTAAGTACTGAGATCATTCTTTGATGATCCAAGAATTTGGAAAAAATGTTCGGATTTATGAACTGTTTCGCTTGCCTTGTAATGTGAGTGTTGTTCCAGTTGGTCTCCACTTTTATTTTTGATCTCCATTCTAAGAAAACAGGTTCAGGAAACAATCTTCACTGAATATTTCTGGTCTTATGAATTGTTGGGATGATCCGCGTTTTGCTAACATGTCGGCATTTTCATTCCCTGGAACTCCACATAGGCCGGGAACCCAATATATGTTAACTTGATTTCGACAGGCCAGTTTTTGAATTAACATAACACATTCCCATACAAGTTCAAAATTAAATGTTGCTGATTTTAAAGCATTCAGTGCTGCTAGACTATCAGACAGACAGATATTTGAATGTCTATTGAGAATGTCTGAGAATTGCTTGAATTTCTGCTTGAAACACGATTGGCCATTTACCCATAGATATTGAGACATCTACTCCTGGACAATCTGCCTTATCTGCAATATGAGTTTTTGGAGGTTCTCATTTCAGCAAATTCTCAGTTCTCTGAATTGTAAAGTAAAATCTTGAACTCCTGAATATTTCCTTCAATTCATTCATTTTATTTTTGATGACAACATAATCTTCTTTGTTGATAAAAATCTCCTTAACTTGATGATAGATTTCTCGATCGAGCCTTTCTCGACAACTTATTCAAAACGACGTATCTAATTTTGAAAGCAAGGATGGCAAGAAAAATTCAAACGTTAAATTCTTGAAACCCTTAGCACATTCACGCAAACTAGAACCACCAACACAAGGAATGACATTTCCCTAACATAATGTTGATACTATTTGCCGTGACGGGTACTGAGAGTTTTGAGAAATTTCCGTTTGAATCTGTGTTCCCCTCTTTGTTTACAAAAGCGCAGGTTCGTCGTTTTGAAAAAGTTGTCGGACTTTGGATAAACCCAATGAGGAACTTATCGGTTCCTGTGTGCGCAGTAAATTCGACAAGCTCTGAGTTCAACTTGGACACGCCGCCAACCAGATGACGATGATAATGATGGTGATATTGAATGGTTGTGCGATTCCATCCGCTATCAGCAATCATAAATCATCCGTTCAACGAGCAACAAGATAAAGGCAACGTTTTTCACTTTGGCGCTGAATCGATTTGCTAATCGGCCGGGCTACTGGTTTGTGTTCGTGTGTGTGTGTGTGACACAATGTTCGATTGTTGTTCAAAGGCCGCCTAAATTGGTGGTTCGGTTGTAATTTTAAGGATTAAGTATTTATTTGCGCTCTTTTTGGAACATTTTTTCTTCCCACCAAACAGCGGAACGATTTCGCGGCCTCCAATAAAATGAAGAATTTATGACAAAAACTCATTTGGCATAATGTTGAGAAGGGTATCCGAAAGGTTTTTTGTACTTTAAGGTGTTGGAAGCTGGTTAATAACATTCATAAGAAACATTTTAATTATCGTTGATTGTGTTTGTGACGCAAAGTTGAAAAAATCGCGGGACGCTCACTTTATTCGACGATTAATAAATAATTCATATCGTGCAAACGATTTCCGTTGTCCATGTGAGTGCGGATGCAGATTTCTACAGAAACGAAACAAAAACACTGCTGCTGTGCCGGAGAAAGACGAATGCGAGGCAGAAGGCAGATTCAGAAATCCATATGCGAAAATGACGTTATGATGAACTGTACTGATAAATCTGGATCTGGTGGGCGTTTTTGTACACAAAAAAAGAAAGGAAATAAAACGAGTGGAATCGACACCGTTTGACATACTGTCAGTGTACCAGTTTGCAATCGACTGTGGTCCCATTGGGATGTGATCGATCAAGAAGGTACACGGATAGCATAACGCGGTGCGGAGCCAAGAATGCTGGTGCCAAAAGCTGTCCAAATTGGCGTCGGTTCAATCATCTGCCTAAGCCACTGTTCAATGCTGTTTGTGCTACGCCAGCCCTCGCACAAGATATCGCTAACAATCAATCATATCGAAGGTAGTTTTTCTTCGGTTGGCGAAATTACTGCTCCGAGATTATGTCAAAAATTTTGATAAATTTTTCTGCTAATTAGATTTACGATCCACCTAAGAAAAAGTCAAACTGTTTCGGTAACCTCAATTTTATCAATCATACACTCCACGCGGCCCGCTTGACACAGTGCGACGGTTCGTTATCGCCTCGTAACACCTTGAGAGGGAGTGTTCGCGGTCTACTGCCGATAACGGGGGTAACGTTATCACTGCACTCGAAAACCTGTGTGATCATCGACAAACAGCTATTCGTGGAAACGATTACCGCCACATGGGCGCGGAACCAGGCGCAAAACGATAAGCTACGACCGTTTTCTGGATAGATTTGCGATTTCAAAAACAGGGAAAAACCACAGTTGACCAACCTGCTATGGGAAACGACTGCTTAAAACTTTACTCAACCAAACCATTATCGGCTTATCAACGACAACGCTTCGAATTCAATCGGTCCTCCAAACGTAAACATACCTTTCATTCTGCATGACGTGAGGAAATGCGCAAGTAAAAAAAAACCTATGTAAACAAATAATAATATTTATACTTCTACCCCCTCCCCGTGCGCGTGTTTCAACGAGAGACTGCGTGCTTCCTCTCTAACGACGCTTAGCTCAAACTCCAGGGCCGTTGATTAAACAACGAACTGAATGGAAATAAATAGCAGACCAACGTTATACGTTCAGATAAGGTTGCTCACACATGCTCAACCTGGAACGTGAAACCGGAGAGGAGTAAAACTTGTTCAAACATAGGTGCTGCATTTCCTAGGAATCCTGCTTGATGTCACAGTTGATCTGCGTTATTTGCAGGCGCTCACGCTGATCACTTATTAGCCATCATGATTCCACGTTATCAAATCGCATCAAAGTTGGCTGAATCGACTGACAAACGACACCCACGCCACATGCCGTTTCTTGTTGTTTACATTTGTTCATATCCACGGGCCGCACTTTCCTGCACTTAAAATGTTATACTTTGAGCGGTCGGCAGGTCTTCAAAACAACGGCTATGACGACGACGACGAACTCTCGGAACGTTGTTTATTTTGCCAATGTTATTGCCTCGCGCGCGTGTTACATCGTTCAGTCAGTTCAAAGCCGAGTAACTGTCAACCCGTATGAGTAGGAGATGACGAAGAACGAGCTGCCGCGTTCTGCTCCCATCCGCGCGCGGTCCTTCCATCTCGGTCCAGCTGAGTCTATTAATACTGCGATACTTTTTGCGGACTTTGCATCTTCGTTGGCGTTCGGGTCGAGATGAGTGGGCAACTTACTTCAACTAGCCAACATAAAAGACTCCGGATGAATTAAACCGTGTGTGGGAGAACAACGAAATTGTGTACAAACAAGTGGCACATGAAGACTGCGGTAGCAGGAACACAACCGCGGGCACGTTGGAGATCCGCGTTGACAAATTGTGTCTTCGGCTGTTGAGAGTTGCTTTTGCAGGTAGACGCGAATGAATAGAAGTTTGACGGGTTCTTTTTTTCGGCATTGGCGCGAGCGAACAGCCGCGGATCAAAGATCAACCGGTGAGATCAGAGGTTCTCAACCTTTTTTTTATGTAGTGACCCCCCCTTGGTGCAGAACGTTCATGAGGGGTTGCCACTAAATATTTTCGATGAGATATGCATTCCAAGCGGCGAGCTTCCAAAGAGTTCTTGATCCATTAGAACACAGACGCAAATTATCTCAGCGTTTTGGAAATACCCTGCTAAATCTGTCGCTAACAAACTTTGCGAAAGTCACACCTTACCTTTGCATGCAGAAGAGCACATCTTTATCGCGTGTTCTTGGTGAAAATCAAATTCAAGATTTAATATTCGGTGGCTTGATGATAGAACTGTTGCACAGAAATCAACATTTGTTAATTAATATCATTAATAGAAAAATCCTAGCCGAAAGCAAAATGCTAAAGACAATAATTTTGTTGAACACACATAGAGTGTATTTCAACATTAAGTTGGGCGCTTTACTGCTGGTTAGGTCGAATTAGAGTTATATTTTCAAAAAGTTGAGTTGATTTTTAAATATTTCTCGAAAGCTACAGTACTGGACAAAATAAAGTACGCATCTTCCATGTTTCCATAATTTGTCATATTATCCAGCAACTATGAGGGATTAAATTTCGATATCTTTGGACGAAAAACACAATTACATATGTGTTTTCGGAATATTGATTGATTTGAGCTTTGAGAGTGATATTTTCAACAACAAAAACAAGGCTTACTGGGTGATTGTTCTTTTCTTTATGGACAAAATAATGTACGCTCTTAAAAAATTCATGACTTTTATTGCTTTTTGATAAAATCAATACTTAGTATGATCACCTCGCGCCTAACGGCTTTATAGCGTCGTGGCATACTTTCTCGTCGAAAAATTTCGGATGAGTAGAGATTTAAATTCATCCAGGCCTTCTCCAGAGCTTCGAATAGATTGCCACGGTTGGTCACGTCTCCTTTTTCACCGTTTTGATCCAGAATGGACCACAAATTTTCGATAAGATTGAAGTTCGGGCTTTGAAGTGGCCATTCCAATAGTTTGATACGTGAAGCACGGAAGTAGGCAGTGGTTTTGTAGGCGGTGTGCTTGGGTTCGTTATCTTGTTGAAAAGTGAACTTCTTCTGCAAACCAGCTTCCCAGATTTCTTTTTAGAATGCTGATGTAAGATTCGTCAGTCATTATTCCATCTATTTTGACAAGATTTCCATCCCCAGACCACGAAAAGCACCCCACACCATGATATTACCACCTTCGTGCTTCACTGTTTTTTGAACATTTTTATCTGCAAGTTTCTCTATAGGTTTGGTCCAGACTAGTGGCCTCTGTTTACGACCTAAGAGCTCGAACTTGCTCTCGCCATTCCAGAGAACCTGTTTCCAGAAGTCTAATTGTTTGTCGATGTACTTTTGGGCATAGTTGAGACGTTTTATCCTATAGGAGTCATACTTAGCCTTAAATAAAAGCTACCCAAGTAGCACACTACGATCATAATTAGTTATAGTAACTTGATTATAACTTAGCAAGTCATATTTATATTTTCTCAACCGAATGGCAACAAGTGTGCTACTAGGGTAATAGCAAAACAGACAAACCTGTTAACTATGCAAACCAAAGGTCGGCATTGGGCTAAGCTGTTCTTATAACCTATTTCATGTAGTCTTCTAGGCACAGTTCGATTGGATATGTCCAAGTTAACGTTTTCCTTGATTACACGACTGGCCATCGACGGGTTTTTAGTCACTTCGCGGTCAATTCGGCGATCGTACTTCTTGCATATTTTTCGCACTCCTTCTTCACTTAATTCATATTTTCGAGCGATTTCTCTGTTTGAAAGAAACTCTTGGCGGGTTTAAACGGTGAGTTTGCGGATATCTAGAGAAATTTGTGTTTTTTCCTCATCTTATCGGATGGAAACGCACTTGATATGATACATTAACAAGTCTTTTTTTCGACATTTTTATTTCGCCAAGATGCACAGTTGTGGTTGTAGTAGTGCGTATTTTATTTTGCCCAGCTCATAAGCGACTTATGATGGCATTTTATCTAAATTTTAAAAATGTATGCAATATAAAGATGTAACAATGTGGTATAAATTTTATAAATTAAAAAAACTACATTTTATCTATATGAACTGTATTGAAATTCCAATGCCGAAAAAATTATTGCGATTTGAATTTAATTACTTCAGGTGCGTACTTATTTTGTCCAGTACTGTACAAGTATATGAGGAAAATCGAGAACAACGTCATTACGTCGTCGTCCGAGTAATTGTATTATTAATATTCTGATCAACTACAGCATATGTTTTGGAATAACACCGCCTTTAACCTTCTTGACCAGCTCCAGACGTTTTTCGAAACCGTCGAAGGCGGCACGCATGACTTCCATCGGCATTTCATCCCAAATTCGTTTGATTACGGTTTTGAATTTGTTCATATTAGACGCCCTATGGTCATTTACCTTTGGCAGCATGTATGACCATACGAAATAATCCAAGGGATTCAGATCTGGTGAACTGTGAGGCCAATCATTCTTGGCCAAAAAGTCGATCATATTTTCTTGGCACCATCCCTGAACGAGATTTGCAGTATGCGATGGCGCTCCGTGCTGCTGAAACACATAGTGATCATCTCCAAACACCTCTTGTACATATGGCTTGACAACTTTCTCCAAAACGTCCGTTTCATAATATACGGCATTCACTTCAACGCCTTTTTCGATGAAAACCAGTGGTAATTTGCCTCGCTTGCAATTCCTTCCCAACCCATCACTGGCGCAGCAATTTGGAACCGTGGAATATTCCTATCACTCTCTGGAACAGTTCTCGAAGCGAGAGCTTCTGGACATTGTGGGATTGTTGCAAAACGAATAACTTTTCGTCGGAAAAGATAAATTCTTCCCCACCGTGCCGCGACAAAAGCAGGTTTGCCCTTTGGAGTCGTTTATGCTTGGAAGGTTCCGAAACTCCGTGAACCTTACGTTTCTTGAGAGCTGGGAATCCGAGGTCATTTTGCAGTATATTGTGCATTGACGATCTCGAAACATTCAGATCTGCGGCCATTTTACGTACAGAGCGCTGTGATTTTCGTCTAATCCGTTCCTTGACCACTTTAACAACTCGCGCAGTCCGCACCGTACGAGTACGACCAGATCTCTTCCGGTCATCCAACGAGCAGGGGTCACGGTACCTTCGGATGATTCGGTACACAAAATCCCGCTTTACTCCGAGGTTTTTCAAATTTATGAAAATAGCGCCCGGGCTTTTTTATCACCACAGCACGAAACTCCTTCATCGCTGGTAAAAGATAAACACTGAATGAAAACATCCGAACATAACCTAAAAGCGTTTGAATAAACATAGTGCAAAACTACACCAACGCATACGTGAAGCATGTTGAGTAGTTGCACGACACCAATGCATGGAAAAAGTGTATGAGAATATATTGGACACGATGTTTTTTCCAATATCAGCAGGTATTCGAGTGTAGTCGTAAACAAAAACGATAGTAGCTTTTTCCGTCTAACAAATCAATTTTTGAAAATAACTTTAAAATCTTCAACCGTTCCACAAAGATTTTTCATTAGGGCCATACTGACAAACCTAAAAAATGAGTGAAAAATCTTTGTCGAATTAATTTGTGTTGACCAAGTATCGGCTTATGCTTTGTTTCTTATTTTATTCTGAAAAGCCAACTTTCAATTAAGGGAACTAACTGACTTAACTTTCAGTATTCTTTTAGTGAAATCGTACGTAACTCTTGAAACACCCACATCTGGGCATGTGTGAGCATCAGCCATGAACGTAAATTTAACGGCAACAACGATAACACTCTTTATGCCATAGATCATAACGCACCTTCGTACGCCCCCACAGTATGCCATGACTCTCGCTTAGTAATCTCAATTAAGCGCGGACGCGTTTCATCCATCATGTAGAACCAAGGGATTTCCTCGGATCGGATGTGATTTGAGATTGAACACACCTCGCATGAAATTGTTGGCTCTGCCAATTGATTAAGCAACAGTTTGTGCATATTTTCTCTCTACAATCGCGGCAAACATCCATTCCGATGATGATTATTCGTCGTTCCTCGTTCGATTCATATCTGACAAAAACAGAAAACAACAAACAAAACACCACTACCAACAGCAACTCAGGGAGCGAATGCGTTCTCTCGTTCTCGCAAATAACGACTCGCTGTGAGAGCATCCACTCTCCGACTCTCCCACTGATAACTCTTTCGGTTTTAACGTAACGCCTGCTTGCACGCATGCAGCTTGTGTCATCTCGGTGTGCGTCTCAGCTAAGATAAATAACCCTGTTTACACTGTAAATCGTTTGTGGCAAAAAGTAGATAAAGAAGAAAAACGAACCCCAGCAGATGACAAAAAGTGAATAAATTTATTGTACTTTTCAACTGCAATAAATAAAACCGGTAGATCACCAACGAATTTGTTTTGTCTCTAGTTGAGGCGATAGTAAATTTTCCTCTGCAAATATTTATGGTATTTTTTTTCGCTTTTTCTTTTAGCGCGCATACTTCAGTGCTACTGCGAAGGACATTGCCCCGGAAACCTACAGAATGGAACATGCGATACCCGGGCCGGTGGATCGTGCTTTGCCGCCGTCGAAGAAGTCACAGATGAGGAAACCGGCATGACCGTCCCGGAATGGAGCCACGGCTGTATGCCCCCGGAGCAGAACGGTGGTTTGTTGCAGGTGAGTTCGAGTTAGGACAAGCGTTAGACTTAGGGGGTTTCATAAGTAAACAATTTTTGGGAAAGGGATGGCTTGGTAAGAAGGGCGCGTCCTCTCCTGAAACTGTTGGAGTAGAACTCGCGGCACCACACTCGAATCGGTGGATAAAAAAATATTACTGTTTGTTCCCTCCTAGACTCAGGCAGTCAATCAAACCATCGTCCAGTTTCAGCTTGAATGATACCCTGGTGCTCCCTCAACCCCAGTATTTATTATATTTATATAAATATAGATGTAATGTAATAATAATATGTTATATATGAATATATAGTAGAGCAAAAAAATTATATAAGGATATTTAGTTAAAATATGTAATAGTTGGGATTCACGGCTACATTAACCATGTTAAAATAAATTAAATTAACACTGAAATAATAATATTAAGGCAGTAATAATAATATGCAACTTCGTACCACTTTATCACTGATGGTGACTGTATCTCTGGAATGTGAAGGTCATCTTGTTAATCATTGAGGTATAAATATCAATAAAGCATTCAATTGTATATAAAACCATAATGTTGTATTATTACGTATTTAATCATGACATATAGATATGTAACCTTCTGGAATGAAGAGCATTTATTAATTTTGATTATTATTTGATATAATGCAATAAAATAATTATACCGGCCGGATCACTAATCTGAAGCAATTAAAATTTTATTAATTATTTTATTACTTCTTCCATAATATCATATTTATGATATGCAATTAATAATGATGAACAGCTGTGTTCTCTGAACCGCTCAAATAGTAGTTGATGATCGTGTACTGAAATGTTAAGGTCATATAACGCCATTTAATGGAAAATATAATGAAGGAATTAAAGATTGAGTGGTCGAGAGAAGTCGTCAACATTTCTATTAATGAAAATATGCTAGAGCTTGTAAAAAACATGCATCATATAATATACACATACTTAGTATCTACACATCTATATATACATCCATTGCTACTTTCGAGAAGGCCACTCCGACGGTGCTAGATACAGCTGAAAATTGATCCCCATTCTTACTGCTGCTTCAACAGAAGATGATCATCCTATAACCGCCAGACCTCACTCTCTAAACTGTATGGTACCTGAGAGAAACTTACCTTTCTGGCATAATACATGGTAATGAAATATACAAATTATAAATTTCAAAAGAACTCAGGGTGGATAGTGTTAACATTCACCCTACTTGATTGCCGCACCGAACCTGGTTCCATCTCTGTACCACTGCTATTCTTACGCATAAATGCGAAGCTGAAAATAGCACAGTAAATATTGTGGAGGATGTTATGATATAAAACGATAATAAAAATTATATTTGTATCGATCTGCATGTCTGCCGATTGTAGTCATGCGCAATTTTAGACACTGCTATATATCATTAAAATTATTGCTACAATCCATGGATGATCCGAAATTATGTACCGTATAAAGAATACTTTCATTTTTGTGATACGGTAAGTTTTCAGCATGCTACCTTCCGGGGTCGCACTTGACACTTCAAATTCGTAAAGAGGGAGGAAGAAAGGGGATCAAAATGACCGTTGGATAACTAAGACAATAATTAATAGTATACAGTCCATAATGTCAAAATGATAAGACAATACTACCATAATTCATGAAACCTTAGTCATGATAGTGATGCGACTGTCGATCAATATATAATGTCATAGAGAATAGTATATAAAATATAAAAATATATGATATGAAATGAAAATAAAAATACATGCGTCATTACATGTTTGCAGGTTGTTGTCCAGCTGCAATTTTGTAAAAACCTGCCCATTCATTATGCACCTGAAAGTTAACACAAATCTTAGTAACGAAGAAATAAAAATGGAATGAACAGTAATTTACAAAACTGTAGAATTTGGATGTATAAATCATATATAGAACAAGTATATCAATCTTCGATGTGCTAATCCGTTAACTTGCATCAGAAATAACCATTTTAATGGATCATAGGTCGAGATACTAAAAATGATTTAATATAATGATATAAATTGAAATGTTTGATCATCATATACAGCATAACGGATAATATTTATATGAACTAGTAAATATACCATTGACAAATTATACTACGCTCACGATAGTGAAATTATATCTCACCCTCTCATCAAAGACTTAATCTGTTGCAGATACTGTAGTCTAACCATTAACTAAATATAAAAATGCTATTAGTTTTAAAACCATGAGCTCAGCAACAATCAGCAACAGCATACATTCCACACAGCGTGGAATGGGTGGAGTTAAAACTCCCAAACACCCAGAAATTGAGATGAAAGAAGATGAAAATTATTACCAAGCTGAGGAAGCGTAAATCAAACATATTTATCAATTACACCAAGATGAACCTAAAATGCTGAAATAAAATACACCGAACCTGCAAATTCTAACTAATCAGCATTCGAAGAAGTCCCATAACATGCATAAATGAATTTATTATTATATTATTATTATTATTATTATTATTGTTACGTCACAAAGCACTGACCCTCACAATCTGTTTGAAGAAAAGTACTGCCTAATACCAAACACATGTGGTGTTGCTCTCCTTGAAAGGATGCTCTGTGACACAAGAATTTAACATAACTATCCCCTCCCGCTTCCACTAACTGGATTCAGATGAGTGCACAAGTGTGCGTGGAATAACAGTCATAAAGCTCCACTCAGAACACGCAAAATCTACCAGAGAAGGGTAATGTATGAAAGTAACAGGTTGAATTCTAAGAAAACCCTTTATCTGAAGGATTTTTTTTTCGTATTCCTCTCTCCACTTTCGACGCAAATCCCGGCACGGTCAATAATCCAACTCACTCTCCGCTAGCAGCAAAACGCAAAAAAATTGCAGAAGGAAAAGAGAGCCAAACAGAAAAATGCGAATCCGCTCCTCCACATCAGCACACTACACACACAAATGACCGACCCAGTCTCTACACTATTTGTTTCTCATTCTTCCACACTACATTTCCTAGTGGAGCCGGACTATCTTAAATACAATATCTTAGCTTAATTGTTTATCCATATTCAATTGCAGATATGTGAGCCAGCTATCAATCTCACACTATCACGAACACAAGCATAGGTTTTCTCAACATCCGTTAGAACCTAATTTATTTTCCAACATTAACACACATACACACACCACGCACTGGTACACGCCATAACCAAACGATGGTCAACATGGCTGGCATAATCTTCTTCACTTTTCACCGTTGCTAAACAAAACACACACAAAACACCACTCCACCGCGACTGTTAGTTCTTTTTATGTTCAGCACTCGAAAATAAGAGGGAATCTTCGCATCTCCGCCGCTCCAGCTTCAACCCTCCCATCAGCTTGTTAACGTCCGAAAGCGTACACGACTTGCCCGATCACACTAAGGAAAAAAAACACGTCCGATCGCGTTAAGCGCTAGAACTCGACTGTTCAAATATACTTTTACAATGAATACATTAAATCGTGCTAACTGTTGTTGAGTTGCCTTAGAAAACGCAAAAGTGTGTCGGTAAAGGAACATTTTTAGTGAATAAATAATTTTTGCCATCCATCTTGCATTATGGAAAGCACCAGGAGCTCTAATTTTAAAATGTTCTTTAATTTTTCCACCCAAAAGATATAAGCGTAAGCTGAATAACTTCGCGATAATCTTCGCGGTGATGTTGTTCTTTTAATTGTCGCTCAAAAAATTCAAGAGATCCACCTCTCTCGTTGGCTGTTATTGATGATTTAACGAATACATCATTAACACCAGAATGGTATGAGCTCTTTTCTAAACGGTGCCATTCCGTCTGAAACCGCTTAAAAATCTCAACATTTGGAGATTGTGCAGTTTCAAATTGTAGTGCCTTGCCAACTAACAGCTCGTGTATGTGATGTCTACAGGGAAGTCCAATCAGCTGTATTTTAAACATTTTGTCAAGATGTTGACACGCTCCTTTCTTTCGACCAGTGTTTGACGCAGTGGTATCAAATGATGTAAACATAACCCTAAAACACGGAATAACGGTATAATTTAAAAATTATCAATAATAATATTGAAACTAATAGAAATTACCTGTCTTCAAGATCCCAATCGACAACTGCATACTTCCTGTTGAATTTTGGATGGGAGGAACAGCTAACAGCTTACGGATGCCTTCACCAGATTCAACTATAGCCAATCGTTCAGTTTTGGGGGTGGCTTTAGACGACAATATACTAGGAAGCAGTTTTGAATCCCAATGAACTGTTAAGTTAACCTGCGGCTTAAATGTTGCTCTCAGCTCGTTCTGCTTTTGCACACGAATTTCTTTTCTTGAATTCCTAATGGACTCTTTGTTTAACACTAATGTTGAAACGTCGTGCCCCAATGATTTCGCTATAGATGATATTAGAAATACCGCATTTCGATCACTCACTTTGCAGCGGTCCAAAGCAGCAGCCACATCGACAGTAATGACATTTTTTAATGGTGATTTAGAAGTTGAAGACGATTTGGAAGGACCTAGAAGAAAATTTAAGAATCAATCGTTTGTTAACCACGAAAAACATTTTAAAACATATTTGAAATTAATTCAATTTACACTTACCCGGTATCTGAAAATCTTCGCCGATAGTACTGATAGAAGGAACGGACTCACTCTGGGTTTGAGATGAGGACTCGAAATCACTAGCAGTTAATTTTTTTCTTTCCTGTAGACTTGCTTCTTCCTGCTCACTTGTTCGTGGATTAGTCTCTGTTGTCGCCTCTGCTGTTTCTTCCTCCTCAAAATCACTACACGAGATAGTTGCCGTTGGAAAAGACTCACTTGTTGTTGGAAGAGTTAGTTCTCGTTGTTCTTGCAAATACCGATATGCTTTTCTTTCACTTTATTCTTCGGTTTATACCTCTTCCCGATATCGAAAAGGTTCTGCAATGAATCAGAGAAATCTTTTCTCTTCTCAATTTCTCTCGCCGACATTCTTAGCTTGCGCTTCTGCAAGATTTTCCAAGTTTCGTAGTACCGCAAGATTTTATGTTGCACTGTCCTGTCGTCGAGCAAATGGTTCAAATGCTTTTTATTCCATGATACTTTCAAAGCTTGTATTGTTAATTGTGCACTTGGTTTAGTCTTTTGCTTCTCTGCTCGCAAATGAAACATGAATTTCCGGAAAACTTCGTTGTATGTAGGCAAATTCAGATTCGAGGAACAAAGGTAGGTATTTTCCAACTAGCCGAATATCCTCCATTTTGAAAAACAAAAAACTGTTGACTAGACCGCGGTTCCTCGTTCAAATATAAAAATACTGAATGAGTAAAACTAAAATAACAATTCCTTATATACCAAATGTGTGCCATTTCATTACCTACTCAGTCTTTCAAAACTGCTCGCTTGGGACATATTCATTGCCTACGGGTAGCTATATATTTTGTTTGGGTAGATAACACTTCAGAACAAAAAGCATTCAGAAGCAGACGTTGTCACTACCGAAGCGCGTATACCACAGCAAGCGGCAGGTAACGTACTTTTGTTTTGATCCCCTATAACGTAACTACTTGTGTTTCTCGGAAATGAAGCAGTCCAAGGCCAAGAACCTCTTTAGAAAAGATAAACAAAAAACTTTTGTTGCACTTCGTAGTCGCCTATCAAGCTATTGTAATAATTTGAGTACATCAAAAATCGTTTTTTTTCCTTATTTTTGTCCATATTTTGGTAACGGCACATTTTTGTTAACTATTAAAAAAACATAATAAAAATATCTTAACGAAGTGTAGTATGCCAAAAAAGAATCATGGTTTCAAACTATACAAAAAATATTGACTGGTAAATTTGCTGGAAATATTTTGTTGCTTTTAATTTCCAACTCAAAGGACCACCCTAATGGAAAATAAATGAACCATCCTAATGAAATATCATATATTTAATATTGATAATGGCTTACGATTATTTTTTTTTTTTACTTATTTATTTTCCGTCGGCCTATTTCCTCACATGGTGACAATCACCGACGCCAGGGAGACGACTCCATCACCTGGACCCTACCTAACGACTCATGACTATGAACCGGGACCAACGGCTTTAC
The DNA here is from genome assembly GCA_034211315.2 of Aedes japonicus. Lineage (NCBI taxonomy): Eukaryota > Metazoa > Arthropoda > Insecta > Diptera > Culicidae > Aedes > Aedes japonicus. The sequence goes on along the minus strand of JASCZW010000226.1, from coordinate 120,518 downwards.
TTCCCTTCCGAAGGAAGACGTGACCAAGATTTTTTCGTCTCAGAAAAACCACCGACGTCGACTGGGATTGAACCCAGACCCACTGGGGTGCCAGTAGCAGTCACGCTTACCACTACACCACCGACGCCGGCGGCTTACGAATATATAAGAGATGTTTTGATACTATTATCTTATTTTTTTTATTTTTCTATAAAATGGACCACCCTAATGCAAAACAAGTGAACCACCCTAATGAAATATCACATATAATATGCTAGCAGTTGCCAACGATGATATAAGACATGTTTCAGTACTATTGCCATGGATATCTCAGCAATTGAATTCAAATCCTCCATATCAAATTCATTTCACTCCTCCACCTCAAAAAGTCCCAAAAAGTCAATTTTTTTCAAAAATTTTTTTCGAGATAACACCAGATCTCGACGTTTCATGCATTTCTAAGACATTTGGCATCAAAACAAAAAATCGATTTCGGAATTTTCACGTACCCCCTTGGGAAATTTTTCGTGTTTCAAAAAGTCAAACTTTGACCGCTTTGGTCCAACACTTAACGAAGTCCGATTGAGCTCAAATTTTGCATGGGGACTTTTTTTGAGGAGACGAAACTTTTGAGCACTACCCGTTTTTGAAATTCGAAAAGTCGATTTTTTTTCGCACCCTAATGTGGAGCCTATCACACCCAAGGCAGCTCTTCTGGTGCTTCCATCGTCTCTACAACAGCCAACCCAGGATTATGTATGGTCAGAAAATGCTATGCTATGCTATGCAATTTTGAATTGTCAAGATTGTCAAAGAGAAACGCCAGTGTGATGTCTGTTTCCAACGTATATAAAGTACAAGGTATTATCAAAGACTAACTCTAAGACCAGTAGGTCCCGAACAAATACGATTTTTTCTTGGCTCTGTCATTACTAGCTCATCGGCCCCAAACTTGGTCCCAAGCTTAATAATGCGCCCCTTATAATGAACTCACACGAACACACTCTCAAATATTCTGTCAAAATAATACAGCAAATCAAAACAAAGGCGCAAATATCTACAGCAAGGTGCTGGCTTCAAGGTGTATTTCGGACCAAGGGGTTCTACAACAGTGAACCAATTTCAAATCGCTACTTGCATATTGTTTGTTGGTATATTTTTGCTGCAATGTTTATGCAGTGGTACATAAAGCTAAAGCTAAAAATAATTATGAAATGTCTTCCAAAATGCACGAAATTTAAGCAGTTTCGATTCAAAAGTCAGCCAAACGCAAGTTTTTTGCTTGAATTTCTGTATGTAGGTATTCAGTAACTCTTGTACGTAACATAAGTGTACAGATTGATTGGAGGAATATGTTATTACTGAACACTTTTGAGTGAATTAACGCTAATATTACGAAAAAGTTAAATTTTTCAAATAATAAATTTTAAATTAAGAATTTAATTGTTATGATTATGATGATCATTAGAACATATTGTTCAATTTCACTGTAAGCCTGGCAAAAATCGCTGTTTCAGGAAGATCCACAGCGATTGAAACTCGAAAGTTAAATAGAATACAATTAGAACAACTAGAAGAAGTTTTGCGATTTCTCATAAGAAACGTGGATGTTTGTTCGCCATCCAATTTCGCTCACATTTTTGTGACTTTAACTCAAAAACGTTAGAACCGAACGTTCCCTCAATTGAGGTTCATTGTCTTAACTCAATTTTGAGTAATCCCTGTTTTTGTTTTTTAATTTTGGTATGAAAACGAGTGATTAAACGAGTGACGAGCATAATTCGAAAAAATCTTATTAATTAATGAACAAGAGAAGATTTTTCAAAAGTTTCCATAATTCTCAAAATGTTTTTTTCCCGCTTATAGCCCATTATATAGCTAGCAAGTAAAGACCACAACGTTGTTTTGCCATTTTGACCGAAAGTTATTTTGACATCTGCTCCAGTATTGGTGAAATGTCAAACTTCCTACACGCAAAGAAAAACGGCAGTAGAAACTACCATTTCGAGGGTTAAATTGAGCACAAGCACCAACAACTTTCACCTGACTATAAATGCGTTTGATTTTACCATGCCTGCGATGAGATCAACCATGGGGAAGTTGATATCAATATGAGGTCTGTCAAATATACTACAAACGTTGAAGGTTTTACCATAAACATAGTAAATTTGACTGAAATTTCATGGTAGTTTTAAAGATAGGCATAAATCATTGCACGATGACGTCATCAATGCAGTTTTGACAGTTCAGGGAGCTTGTTTACATGGACTTAGAATATTTTCGGTAAGATCGGTTTGAGATTTTGTGCTCTAAATTTATTACGATTAAAGTAAAATTGACGGAAAACAGGCACCAGTGCTTATTCTCACATCATTGCTTGGATCTAATCGTACAGAATCCGGAAAACGCCAATGATAAATTTCGTTTGAGCAGTCCAAATTCTAACACCTTGTAAACAAGCTCCCTGAACTGTCAAAAAAGTGAGGTTAATACATTCCATGCAATGATCTATAGTTGGGTAAAATGGTAGTTTTTACTAAAAGATTTTTTTCTGTGCAGCGATATAATCGAACAGAATAGTGAGGTTCGTGGAAATCGGAAAACTTCAATTGATTTTTTTGTTCATTTATCCATTAACTCTACGAGTGGACAAAGCTTCGTAACAATCTGTAACAATAGTAAAAAATCCCCTAATTCTTAAATTTATTTATTTTTGAGTTGAACTTACTCATACGTATTGAAAAAAATTATTTGTTTACATATTGAAAAAAAAAATTATTATCAGAGTATTTTTTTTATTTCGATGCCGCAAAAGATGCTAAAAAAATCATTGAAGTCTTTTTGAAAAAAAAAAACCGTAAAATTACATTTTATTTAACAACAAAAAAAACAGAAATTAGTAGTCAATAGGCCAGCATTCATCGTGATAAAAAATAATGTGTGGCTGAAATGAATATAATTACTAAATTTGGCAACTATTTGAATGCAGAAATAGCTTTTGTCTATCGGATCAAATGGTCAATGGATTAGGTCCACAAACTGGCTTTGCTCGTTGATCCTCAGTAATGCTGGAGAAGGCTCTGTAATATGTTAGTATAATATGTAAATTATGTTTTAATAGTAAAGAATTCGTGGCTCGATTATTACATTTCTAAAATCAAGTGTCAACCCAAGTTACCACGAGGCCTTAAACAGGATGCAAACATATGGCATATGCATATCATCTAGTCCTTCATTGAAGTTGGGTTAGAGCTGAAAAAGGCTCCACTTAGATCGAACTAATGCTATATATTTTACTATGCTATATCTTTTATAATGTCTTATGCATTGCTAAAGTAGCATTATTGCATTGGTTATGCAACTGTTGAATTGATGCAATTCCGCATTAATGATGTTGATTTTGGGTTGAACAAGTGCAATCATATAATGCTCGTGGTTACTTGGGAAGGCAAGGGTGATGAAATGCACGCTTACCATTTTTAACACCAATAAATTCATCCGCATTGTATATAAGGCATTTTGCCAGTAAACCTTTTATAGCCTGGTCTCAATTTATACGTCAGAAAGAGTTTCGATTTTTTTTTTTGGTTTATCTGTAATGTAATATTCTATTAAAAATCAACAAATACCTGTTAAGATAATACACCTTTGTTTTTTAAGATACGTTTCCCGCATCTACAGTGACTGCTATCTGCTCCATGTGCATACTGGTTATTAATTTTCGAATACGATTTTTGAACTAACTTCCGATGCGCAAAGTGAGAACGAAAGAACAAAATGATTGAAAAAAATAATAATTGAGTTTGACGCGAGTTTCTTGCATTTTGAAGAACAATAAATCAAATTCATAAAAACATGATTACTCTGAATTTGACGTTATATGTATCCTATCAAATTGAGTAAATTTACTCACACATTGAGTAAGCTCGTGTATGTAGTCTCAACTCAATTTTTGAGTAGATCCACTTTTTACGAAAATCGAGTAACATTTCCATGGGAGAAAAAGAGATAGCATACTCAAAAATTGAGTAAAGTGAAGCGGGAGTGTACTATATATAGCAATATACTTTTACCTTGTTTTCAAGATACTTTTTGAGTCTTGATTTTCCGCAACGAAACCAATGAGGTCTGTACAGGCAGAAAAGAAGTGGTTAAGATTGTATTAGTGTAATGCAAGATACTGTCATTGTGTTCGTCAGATGATGCACAGCCTGTTTTTGTAAACATGAGTGACATAGATCTCCAAAAACAACAATTTACAACTGCGGGAAATCTACAGAGTGGACTCTTTATTTTCGGTAGTTGGGATAGTTTTTAAAAGTTTCGGTTGAAAAGATGCGGACAAAACTTAACTTGACTTTGTTAGCATTCGCTTGTTTTTGGAGTTTTACGTCACTGCCCGAAATCATGGATTGGTTACCCATTTTTCGTTACTAATACCGATAAACACGTTGGTTTCGCCAGCATAACAAGATCTGTCAGCCCGTTTGCTGAGAGTGCTCATTCGAAAGGGATCGTTTTGAATTTTTGAAAAGGACACTGAAATGGAAAAAATATTTGTACCATCGATTCCATCTTCTGCATTTTTCTTTGACAGCAAGATGATTTTGTTGATTATCGCCAAATCAATAACATATTTAGTACATTGGTCGAATGAAGATAATGGCTAACATTACATCCCGTTTCCCCTTCATTTTGTGAGTACGTTTTCGGCATTTTGATAAATATAATACAAACGTCAACAAGTCATGCTTTTGAAAGGTTGTAAACATACATAAGTATAATTATAGAGTGTCCCAGAAAGTACAAGATCGATTTCTCATAAAACTGCCCGAATCAGATGACATAAGACCAACAATGTAATATGCATTGGCAGATTTAAGGTGGTTCACTGTCGTAGAATCCTTTGGACCGAAGTATATCTTGAAGCCAGCACCTTGCTGTACATATTTGCGCTTTTGTTTTGATTTGCTGTGTTATTATGACATAATATTTGAGAGATGTGTTCGTGTGAGTTCATTATTAGGGGCGTATTATTAAGCTTGGGACCGATGTGCTAGTACTGACTGAGCCAAGAAAAAATCGTATTTGTTCGGGACCTACTGGCCTTAGAGTTGAGTCTATACTTGGTCATCGTGCACTGTGTTAGAGTGCGGTTAGGGTCGACCTTTGAAAAACAGGTCCCACTAAACCCGTTTCCTTCCTACACAATCGGTTTACCCGCCTGTGGATCCCAAAAGTGAACGACGGTGAGCCATTTAGCTCTCACATACTGAAGCAATCGACTCGAGTAATCCTGACTGCGAAACCCGAGATCGACATCCCGCTACTCCACTCAACCAGTCGCTTCTTGATTCCCCCGATTGCGCTGTAGAGCCGATATGATTTGCGCAATGGCTCCGTTGTTCGCATTCCAGACACTTTCGTCACGAGACATTCTATAGACGACGTTAACTGGGCTGGTATCTGCCCCGCTGATGGCAAGCATATCGTTTTGCAATGGTCCAAATCGTGGGCACTCAAAGACCATGTGCTCCGGTGTCTCTTGGACATCTGCGCACTCCGGACAAAAGCTGGCACTGCGTGTCCGAATCGACGCAAATATTGCCTGAAGCAACCATAGTCAGATAGAAACTGCTTTAGGTATAAATGTATCTCTCCGTGCTTCGTTTTCATCCAAATCGACAAATCCGGTATGAGCAGGTGTGTCCATCGGCCGTTGACCCCCATGTCCCATTCTCGTTAACATTTAGTCATCGAATCCACTCTCACCAGCTTTCGAACTCCTCTGATATTTCTCCGCTGATAACATTCACTGTCCTCCGCGAGAGTGATGCCGATCGGGATCATTCCTTCAATGACGCATGATGAAATAGTTCGGTACGCAGTCACGCATGGCTATTTCAATTTGGCCGATTGCTTCGGTCGCCAGCATTTCCACTTCTTTTAGTGTTTCACCTTTCACTGATAATACTTTGTCATTTGCAAAACCAACGATCACAACGCCTTTGGGAAGCTTCAGCGCCAGCACACCGTTGTGTTCTCCCATCCCATTCCAAAGTGTTGGGCCAAGGGTGGAACCTTGCGGAACTCCCGCCGTGATGTTCACCGATTTCCGCCCACGGAGGTCTCGTGGATCAACACCCGGTTCTGAAAGTAACTCTTCAGAATTCTGCACAGGTAATCAGGGACTCTCATTCTGTGCAGCGACTAGGCAATAGCCTCCCAGCTGAAACTATTGAAGGCATTCTTAAAGTCGATCGTTACAACAGCGCAATATCGATCGACTCTCCGCTCCTGTTTGGACGCCTTTACGGTTGTCTCGACCACTGTCCGAATAATTTCCACAGTAGACTTTCCTTTCTGGAAACCGAATGGCATCCTCGATAACCCGTGCTAGCTCTCGGTAAATTTGATGATGATCCTCTCCAGGAGTTTTCCGAGCGTATCCAACAGGCATATTGGCCAATACGATGGTGGATCCCCGGAGGCTTTCCTGGCTTCGTCAGCAACACTCATTTCTGTATTTTCCACCTGTCCAGGAAATGGCCTTCCCCTAGATGTTTCGGAAGCACATTCCTGAACATTTCCGAAAATTCCTGAATCGTCACTGTCAGAGCCACGGCTCGGCACAGATCCTGCAGTTCGTCTTGCTCAGTCTTATCTGTCGTTTTAATTCGGTCCTGGCCGCTCGAAACACCACCCTATAGCTGGGTGCCGCTTGTTCATCGGCTCCAGGTTCCTCGGCATTGTTGCGTCGCATGCCCTTACTAACGTATTCCTCAGCTGGTCTGCGTTTCGGTTTGAGAGTTCGTTGTCGAAGACCTTCGTCTTCCACTTCCACACGCAACTATTTGTCCTTCAAATTACGACAGGATTTCGCTGGCCGATGCTGTACCGGATCGCCAAATGGTCGCTATGGGTATACTCCTCACACACTCTCCAGTTCATATTTGTCATCAGCGACGGCCTACAGAAGGTAACATCGATGATGGATTCACGGCCGTCCTTGTGAGAAGTGCTGGCGGAACCTACGTTCGATAGTGTAATTTCCAGCTTGGCCAAGGCTTCTAGCAGGCTGCACCTTCTAGCGTTAGTACATCTGCTGCCCCACTCCACAGCCCAAGCACTGATGTCTCCTTCCGATGAGCTTTTCAGTCAATGCATCCAGCATCTGGACTCAAGTTGTTTTTTAAATATGTTTTTAACATCTTCATATAACAGTAAAATTATTCAGAAAAGATTGTGGATCTAACCCAGTGACGGTTCAAAATACACCGTGTCCAATATATTCTCATACAAAATATAACTCTATGTATTTCAAATCGAAAATACAGATTTTATTGTATTGCAATATAATACTGATCAACTACAGCATATGTCTTTGAATAACACCGCCTTGACCCTTCTTGACCAGCTCCAGACGTTTTTCGTCTGGGCGACACGCACGAATTCCATCGGCATTTCGTCCCAAATTCGTTTGATTACGGTTTTGAATTGGTTCTTATAAGACGCCCTGTGGTCATTTACCTTCACCAGCATGTATGACCATACGAAATAATCCAAGGGATTCAGATCTGGCCATTTATTCTTGTCTAAAAAGTCGGTCAAATTTTCTCGGCACCAGCCCTGAACGAGATTTGCAGTATGCGATGGCGCTCCGTCCTGCTGAAACACATAGTAATCATCTCCAAACACCTCTTGTACATATGGCTTGACAACTTTCTCGAAAACTTCCGTTTTATAATACACGGCATTCAGTTTAATGCCTTCTTCGATGAAAACCAATGGTAATTTGCCTCGCTTGCAAATTCCATCCCAAACCATCACTGACGCAGCACTTTGGAACCGTGGAATATTCCTATAACTCTCTGGAACAATTCTCGAAGAGAGAGCCCACAATCTGTCGTTCTTGACATTGTGTGATTGTTGCAAGACGAATAACTTTTCGTCGGAAAAAATGAATTCTTCCCCACCGTGCCGCGACAAAAGGAGACTTGCTCTTTCGAGTCGTTTCTGCTTGGAAGGTTCCGAAACTCCGTGAACCTTCCGTTTCTTGAAAGCTTGGAATCCGAGATCATTTTGCAGTATATTGCGCATTGACGATCTCGAAACATTCAGATCTGCGGCCATTTTACGTACAGAGCGCTGTGATTTTCGTCTAATCTGTTCCCTGACCACTTTAACAACTAGTGCAGTCCGCACCGTACGAGTACGACCGGATCTCTTCCGTTCATCCAACGCAGGTGTTATGGCACCTTCGGATGGTTTAGTACACAAAATCCCACTTTACTCAAAGGTTTTTCAAATTTCCGAACATAGCGCTCACCTTTTAAAAACTTTTTTTATCACCACAGCACGAAACTCCTTCATCGCTGGTAAAAGATAAACACCGAATGAAAACAATCGGACATAACCTAAAAGCGTTTGTATGAACATAGTGCAAAACTACACCAACATATACATGCAGCATGTTGAGTAGTTGCACGACACCAATCCAAGGAAAAAGTGTATGAGTATATATTGGACACGGTGTATGTACTAAGTCCCTATTATATCAACACGAAAATATTTTTCCCAAATTCGGTTTTATTTCTCAACATACCTTCTTTTCGGTTGATACAGTGGTCCCAAGCATCATCTGTTGATTCTCTGTGTCATTATAATTGATCTGGCAATATCGGAGCAGCAACCTCAGGCGGTCAATCATGGTCATGCTCATGCTCAATAATCTGTTCCACTTATTGCCTGACGAACCGCGGCAAAAACTGTCGGTTTTCCGATAAATTGGAGTCCTTCAAGTACAACTTATGTATTTAACCAGGAAGTCGCACCACCAAAGGTAATGCTTATAGTGTCAATAGTGTGCAACAAAAAAGGCTTTCGGGACCAATAAATTGTTTCTTTTCAATGTTAAAAGACCGTCAAGATCAAGAATCGTTTCCAACGACGTTTACATGAATTTGAAACAAGGAGACTTCTTAGTCTTCTAAAATCGCACAAAATGACTGTTTTGGTATCTCAAACATCCTTGACCAGGCTCGATCGAGTAGATGGGTTGAATGATCAAATAAAATTGGCTCACGCATGATAGCAACCGCGTAAGAGTTGCGAATTCTTACAGGTAAGGTGAAGTGTAGCAATAAAATTGAGGACATGGTATAGTAAAACGTCAATTAATGCTTTGAATGATTAACGGCCATCATAGTGTGTTGAGCGTTCTTCGATCGAAACCATTCTGAACAGTTGAGAGATGATCAAGATAATAACAACACGCGTATAATACCGCAAATCATGATGATCATCGGCAGTAAAAAGCCTGGCAAGCGATTTGATGGTTCCAAAACTAAAGCATCACATCTCACGCCAATTTCCAAATAGAAGCAGTTTCTCCAAATTTATTGGTTTGTCGATCCGAATCGTTACTGTTCTGAGTTTGAGGTTTGCAATTTCTACTTAAGGCCCGCCGTGTTGCCTTCATTCTGCATTAACTTTTTCCAAAAAGAGGCCTCACGTAGCTCAGTCAGTGAAGGCACGGTATTGCTAAAGCTGGAGGTGGTGGGTTCGATTTTCGAATGAACCGCGTTGTGGAAGAATATTTTCGCGGACCCAAAGTTGAGAACCAACAGTAAGTTTACTACCGCAACAACGTTAAAATCAAGAAGAAGTTGCCGTTGCCTTCTAGCGCATGCCTCGGAAGAAGTGGGGTGGAAAAAATTGGCCTCAATTTGACCTACATCCGTTACGGGGGGTTCTCTTAAATTGCAGAAAAAAAGGTCTTCATAGCCAAATCAAAACAATTCCATAATGCACGGCAGCTTGACGCGTGCATTATGCGGCGGATAGAAATGATCGTCCAAGTCAATTAAAAAGCGATCACCTTGATCTTGACGCTTGAAGTTGGCTGCTGCTCGCGGTGGCGATGGCGTTGAAGTGTTTCTGTCAGTTTGTTGACTGAGGCTAGAGCGTGCTCAGCTCATACACCACACCTCGTACATTCCACCTGTTGTGAGGCGGCTTCATCACGATCGCTGGATGAATGCTTCAGACTCAAGAACGCTTAAAGACAAAAACTTGACGATGATTTCGGTGTAGAAAATTGGGGCTTTCAACCAACACGATTCCGGCGGTCGAGCATTTAACGATGTCGAGTAGATGGATTGATAAAGCACCAATTTTCCACTGATTTTGTTTTGTGACGGGATACAGTGAGTTGTTGTTTTAGAAGCCATTATTCGAGAGGAACTCGATCATGATTAACGAAGGAAAGACACCTTTTTTTTCCCAAAAACTCTAAAGCTGTTTAGTTTATCTTCCGGACAAGCTGAGATCCATAACGTTTTTTTACTGTGAGTCTTATTTGGTGTTAGCTAAATAGCATCACAAATTAAACTAACCGATCGATTTTACCAGCAATTATCTTTTATTGCTCTGTCACAACATTTTCGTTCAGCCATAAAAAGATTATACCAATCGGTAAGAAACATCAACTTGTTTCCTTAAACCGCAAGCCTTGTTCCGATACAATTCAATGTCATGGTGAGAATACGACATCAATAAAATTTAATATACTGTATTGGCCCTAATGGGAAAACGTCCAAAAAGTTCAAGATAATCATGTACAAATATCCCATGACAGTTTTTACCATGAGAGCGCGTTTCATGCAGCTACACTCGTGGAACAATATATATATATATATATATATATATATTGGCTCGTGCCATGAAGAAAAGGAATTTTGACATGAACATAATTAACTGGGTTCATACCATGCTCGCAAAGAGAAATCACTTCAGAGCTGGGAAGTTCGTCTATTACAATACGGGCAACGAAGGTTGTCCCCAAGGAGAGTCCTCTCACCACTAATGTGGTCCTTAGTTGTAGACGAGCTTCTAAGAAGCTTAGAGGAAAAAGGTTTCCGAGGTTGTAGGTTTTGCAGACAATATAGTCATTATAGTGAGGGAAAATTTGACAACATCATTTCAGAAAGAATGCAATGGGCCCTGAAATTTACCCAGTCTTGGTGTATCAAGGGAGGGCCTTAGCATTAATCCAGCAAAAGTAGTAATTGTACCTTTCACTAGGAAAAGGAAGTTTAGTCTAAAAGCGTTCCAGCTAGGAGGATTAAAGATCCATCTTAGTGAACAGGTTAAATACTAGGGTGATACTGGATGCCAAACTGAACTGGAATGCTCACCTTGAGTGTGTGATCAGTGAGGCAACCAGTGCATACTGGATTTGCTCAAAAACATTTGGCAGAAAATGGGGTCTAGGACCAAAAATGATAATGTGGATTTATACATCCATAATACGTCCTAAAATATCGTATGCTTCTCATGTGTGGTGGCCCAAAAACAAAGAGGCTACTGCACAGAAAAAGCTTACAAAACTTCAACAGCTAGTATCCATTGCTATAACGGGAGTGATGCGCGGCACTCCATCAAATGCGTTGAATGCAATGCCAAATCTGCCGCCTTTGCACGAATACGTTGCAACTAGAAGCGGAAGGAGTATGCTTAGACTTAAGCGGTTGAAAACTTCTCATGTCTGGTGATTTAGTCTGGTCACCTGAGCATTTCATAAAGCTTTCAAAATGGGCCAGTGATGTACTATGAATGGAGACTGGATGAAACCTGTGGGAAAACCATGACATCCCTTACAACATATGTGAAACGTCACGTATAGATTGGGAAGTCGGAGGTCCCACTGTTCGTCATGGCTCCATAAAATTCTTCACAGATGGCTCAAAAATTGGAACAAAAACGGAGCAGGAATCTTCGGCCCTGGGGTAGAAATCTCAGTGGCGATGGAAACTATCCAACGGTTTTCCAAGCGGAGATCTTTGCTTTAATAAAATGTGTTAACGTTTGTCTGAAGAAAAATATAGATATGCAAATATTTGTATTTTTACAGACCAGCCAAGCGGCACTCAAAGCGTTAAGTAATTATAAATGTACATCCAAACTTGTCTGGGAATGCATTCTTTCATTGCGAAAGGTGTGCCAAGAGAACTCGGTAAATTTATTCTGGGTTCCGGGACACTGTGGCATTGAAGGCAATGAAAGGGCAGACGAGCTTGCTAAACAAGGTTCAAATGCATGCAGTTTATTGGCCCAGAACCATTCTGCGGTATATCATACTGTGCCATAAAAATGGAATTAAAATCTTGGGAAGAGCAAAGGGTGATGACCAATTGGTTGAGTCACCACAAAGTGTTCTCAAGCGAAAAGGTTTATAATTCCAAATGTTACAATTAGTAAATAGCTTCTGGAGCTCAATAAAAGGAGTTCTTTGTACCTATACTGGCCTAGTAACCGGACATTGCCCAGTAGAATATCATTTGAAAAACATTGGCCTGGTTCAGAATGATATCTGTCGTTTCTGCAACATGGAACGTGAAACCTCGGAACATCTGCTTTGCAGTTGTGATGCTATGTACAAGAGCAGACTTAAATTTCTGTACAGTGGCTATATGCAACCTAAAGAAATTTGGACTGCAATTCCTGGGAAGGTGGTGGGTTTTATAAACTTAATTTTGCCTGACTGGGAGACGCGTCTAAGGCTGGTCACTTGACAAATGGTGATCTAACTTTAAGATGCGAATTAGTATAGTAAACAGGGTATATCACAAAAGTTCAACTCAGTGGACACCGTGATTCCTACGCTCCCAACAAAAAAAAAAAAATATATATATATATATATATTATATATATATATATATATATATATATATATATATATATATATATATATATATATATATATATATATATATATATATATATATATATATATATATATATATATATTATTTTTAAGATTTTGTCTAGTCTGTAATTGTTTCTTTTTGTGTATAGACATGATATTGAACTCTATCCCACATGTCAGTGGAAAAGATTAATATTGTCTACTGTCCATATGATTGTTTTGCGGCTTTATACGGTCAAAATTTGGTCGATTCAAAGTTGGTTAATTTATTTTTAATCATGCATTTAGAAATTTAGGCACCCCTCGTTTAAAAGGTGTTTGCCTATACTTACATTTTCAATTAAAAAATTTTTGCGACCGCGTTGCTTCAGTGACGAAAAATAGATTCAATATAGGGTAACGCCAAATATTTGAAAATAAACATTACCCAAAAATCAGTAAAAATTACTGTTGATTATCGTTAAATTTTACCGATATTTTGGGTATTGTCAACAATACTTTATTTTAGGTAAAAGAAATATCTAATTTGAGCTATTTTCATCTTTGCGTGTGTTGCTTTTGTCGTGGCAAGAAGTCGGTGTTGCAGCGAGTTTTTAGGAAATCGATTCCTTAGTTAGGGCCTTAGGGCATCTTCAACGGTGGTCCAAATTGTAGTTTGGATTTAATTATTTTTTAAACAGCAAAAAGATCGCTGCACCGGTGTTGTGAACTTTGTTTTATATTTTGCATTATTTTCAACCTGGCATATGTTTTGATCTATTCTTGCAGCAAAACACGCTACTTGAAAATACTAATTAGAGAGGAAAATGTCGGTTTTTGAGCCGAAAAGTGGCCGTATTTGGTGCGGGTGATGCTGGCGGCGGATAGAAAGTGGTGTTGCTCACCTCAGATGCTGATAATTAACTCAATTTATTCCCAGTGCTAGCAAATTGCCATTTCGTTTTATTCCTGTACACTGCCTAAAGAGTGTCTCATATCAAATGGCATCACGGAAAAACGCTGTTGAAAATTACTCATTCCCGTCGCGAATTGATTTTGCGCAAGCACCTGACAAATCCTCAACTCTTTCATTAAGGGAATCGGAAAACAATTTGGAATCGTGTGATTAAACGTTACTTCGAAATTCTGAGCATCGAACGGAAGGAGAAGTGCGGTCAGAATGGATGTTTTATCAGTGTGTTTTATAAAATATATATCATAAGCGTGTCGTGAAAGCGTTTAAGCGGAATCCCAGTGCTTCGGTCAGGAATGTGGCCAAAAAGTTGAATCTGCCCAAGTCTTTCGTTCAGAGAGCCGAGGACCTGGTGCAGTCCCTTCCGTACAAACGTACCAAGTGCAGAAGGCTCCAAATAGTGACGAACGGCAAAATACGAAGAAAAGTCATGGGCCCGGAAACTGTACACCCAGATGCTGAGGAAGTCTCAACGTCTCATCATGGATGATGATATTTACGTCAAGGTGGACTTCCGGGGCTAGTGTTCTTCGACCGGTCAGCGCAAGTTTGAGGTTCCGGAGGAAGTTAGGAGACAGAAACTTTCAAATTTTACCAAGAAATACATGATTTGGCAAGCGATCTGCTCATGTGGCAAACGGAGTGTGCCTTTAGTTCGAAATAAGGAGGCGCTCGGAATTGTGACTGTTGTGGATTTGACGACTTATTTGGTGGCAAATTCCGATTCCCAATAATATTTCAAAATCTCTGAAGTGAACAATCGGTTTATTGATAGATAGCGAATGAATATATATATAAAATATATAAATTTATAAATAAATTTAATAATACATTTTTAGAGCAACCTGCTCTATAGAGACTTTCGACAGGTTTACTGGAGATCAGGATATTCAGGCTTCTGAGGGAGAGGACACATTTAACTTTGGCAGTTTTTGATTCAAGTAACGTTTGCATTAAAATAAATTGCCACTTTTTGATGGGTTTACCTTCAACCGCACAAACAAACTGCCCATGCAGCATCAATCATAGTAACCCATGAGTCAGCAGACAAAATTTGATAGCTCTATCAGTCGAACTCTAACCGTGATGGTAAAAACAGTGAAGCAACTCCGTTCAGAAGTGTCCGCGTTCAAGAACGGCACCCCACCACGTCGAAAACGGACATCGTGCGGCACGTTGTGGACGCCAGAAACGCTCGTTCCGCCATCTACATCATCTTGACTCTATTAGACAGCAATCAGAGTATCAAAAGAAAGCCCGTTTCCGGGCGGCTGACGACCCTGAGCGACAAGAAGCTCCAAAGGATGCTGAAGAGGAAGACCGAGGGAAAAGTGGCTACATCGCTGGCGAACATGAACATACATGTCAGGAAGCGGAAATCGTGTCCACTAGTTTCGGAGCTGCAGACAATGACGCAGCGATAGCGGCTGAATAAGATGATCAACTCAATTTTCCCTGCGAATCGCGACGTGGTGGTGGTGATAGACGACGAGACCTATCTTACATTGGATGACAACGACTGGCAGGGCACTTCGTATTTTACTTCCCCCACGAAGGGATTGAGCTCCGAGGTGAAGTTCATTTCACACACCAAGTTCCCCAAGAAGGTGCTGCTGTGGCTGACAATCAGCGAGAAGAGGATGTCAAAGCCGCTCTTCTTTCGCTCCGGACTAGCCGTGAACGGGGAAATTTATAGTACGAAATGCCTGCCGGAAGTTCTCATGCCATACGGGCAAAGACGCTGTGTTCGCTGCGGATTTGGCATCGGCCCACTACTCGATGCGATCGTAGGAGGAGATGTAGCGGTTGAATATCGATGTTGTACCCAAGTCGGCGAAGCCACCCAACGTCCCCCAGCTGCGTCCCATAGAGAATTTCTGAGCCAACCTGAAGCGTAAGATCTACTCCGACAATTTTGTCTCGAAAACTGAGGAGGAATTCATAAATAAAACGAAGAAAGAACTCAAAAACATGCCTACACGCATGTTTTCGTCCGCCATGGCGCACGTTCCAGAAGGCCGTTTGCGAGGGCGTATAATTTGTTTGCAAGTAAGCTTAAATAATTACCTTCCATGGGAAATTTATCAAAAGCAATTATCTGTCTTACCTTTTTTTATCACCATCTTAAAAAAGTCCAATTTTTAAATGCAAATACGCTTTTACTGAGCAGCAGTGAAGCACTAATGCTAGATGTTTCTTTGTTTATTTGCATCAGGAAACTTTCCTCCACGAAGATTTGCAACTTCGTGTTAATTTTGCACCTCTTCTTCAGAAACGCTATCTCGATTCGAAGACTCTTAATAAAATTTTGCTTCTTCGAGATAGTTTTAATTTTTTTTTTCGAAGTTCCTCAAATCGATTTCCCGTTCTTCCATTTGCACCATTCTCTCCGCGATAATAATTGACGTTAATGGGATCGTGCTGGAATCCATCTTGCAGAATTACATCCTTCATCTAAGTCCATTGGGCAAAATACGTCATTTTCTTTACAAAAACTAGGAATCACGCATTTGTGGAGGCTGAAAGAAAAGATTCGATGTATTAATCCTGTTTGTTAACGATTTATGTTAATTTACGCTTGACTTTTATTGTTTATGTTGAGGAAATCAGAATCAAACAAATTATCCACACATATATACGAATGGTCCGTATGGGATATGGGCAAGACAACATTATGTAAAGCAACCATCTTACTGGAATAATGCTGAAGAATACTCTGAAAACAATTCTATCGTTATACTGACATTTAAATCATGGTCAAGATGACTATTGCATATAATGGTTACAATAACCATGAAAATTGACGAATTTATCACGTTCATGGCATCCTTGACTATAACCATGGTAACAAGGACTATTCCGACATTATGCTAAAAGATGGATCAACTATTATTAATGGCCGTTTTGCCCACGATATAGTCGGTTCAAAATCACTACACTGCAATAACCATCCTAACCCCCAATAATGGTAAAAATGACAATCAAATTTGTCTCTGTAAATGTTATTGAGCCCCAACAATCAATGCGATGACGCAACCACTAACAACGCCCTCTTTCGTGCGCAGGCGGTCAAATAGGTAAGATTTGTTTCCCGTTGAGCTGGTGTTCCAAGGGATTCCCAGCAAGATACGTGGCTAGAGTTTCAAGTCCGATAGATTTTCATCGACGCAGAAACGTTTCCAAAGCATGGAGTCTCTGAAATTTGGTATGAAATTATTCAAGTAAACTAACATGCTTTTTGTCAAACACATCCACATGCACTGCACTTTTTGTAGCCCATCTCGAATATTAATTCCAATTTCCAATAAATCTATTTCCATCAAATGTAAAATAGAATTACTCGCTTGCTCAAGCGACAAAAGACGAAAAAATATTGACAGCTGCTGCATCTCTTTGTGTGCGTGTACTAATGAACTGACTCGCACACATTCGTAGTGTGGTTCTACACAGATAAAAAGAAACATTGAATTTTCTGCGTTATCTAATGCACATAAAGGGAATGCTAGTTTTGGCAGAACATAATGAGATATTTCGTGTAAATTTAAGCCAGATAACGCCTGAATCCAGCCTGTTGTATGAAAGATTGCCAATATTGTTGTATGGCGCATGAAAAACAATTTCGTTGTTTACTCCTCCTTAGTTTGGATATAAACGAGGGGATATTTTACACGCTTATTAAAATTAATTATTTTTTGCTGTGTAACTTTTTTTCGGAGATGGCGTTACGGTTACTGTCATCTGGCTTTCGGCACTTTAACATAACCAGTGTGCGTTTGATCATGTTTGAGCAATTTCCACAGTCCCTCCCTTTTCTCAGGTGCCGTCAGATTATGTATAAGAAAAGGATATTGTTTTCCTTCAACTGTTTTACTGTACGGGTTTCGTTCTTGGCACCATTTTCTGGTACATGGTAGTTTCTGGCATTGGACTTCATGGCCAAACTATTCTAAACTTAGAGTTCCCTTGAATACAATTAGCTGTTGTCCTAAACCAAGTGTCATGTTCAGTTTTAGAAGCATATATTTGAAGACTCCCCAATGATTTTTTTTTTCAATAGAAAAAAATCAAATGAATACAAACCCCTTCTAAGGTTCCATAACTTTTATAAAAATTTGGAAGAACTAATTCATCCAAACTGCGAGTTATTTTTGTGCTGTAACCTTCAGTTAGGATGTACAAAAAGAGCTCTAAAATGATGCTAAACTTGACGAACTTAGTTGCTCCCTGTCTAAATCATTACATTTGGGTGTCCTGATGGTCCCTCCTTTTCCCCGTTATATAATATGTCATGGATATTCAGTATATTGTGTAGTGGTCATTTGATTGCTAAACTTGTGTTAGAAAATTGGACTGAAAGTAAAATTGGTTAGGGTTATTGCATCTTTTATACCGTTCTTTACTTATTGCTCTATGTCGTCCCGGTATTTCTGGACTCTGTACTCTAGGTCGGCACCTATCATTTTAACAAGTTCCATTCATCAATAAGAAGATCATAGTTGACCTGAATCGGACGGAACTTGGCGATTTTCACAATATACTTGGAGCTTTCACTGGATGCAACGGCTGGTGGGTTGAGGCATTGGCTATAATTTTTAAACGAGTTCTGCAGTATTTCTACGCATCAATTTCAAAACAGATCATTGTTGATTTCGGGCCATATAATATTGAAAAATTATTCAATGGTAAACCTTGCCTTAAAGTATATTAACTCCTTTAGACCTAAGGGGTCATATATGACCCCAAAAAGATAATGACTGTTTAAAAGCACACAGACTGGATAAAAGTGTTCACTGTGTTTGGAAAATTTGTTTTTCATCACTTTTTCTATCTGGAAAATATTTAAAAAAAAACAGATGAGTTTAAGGCCTAATTGACGACATAGAACATCCTGAATATGAAGAAGTACAAGAAATAAAAACAAATGCCTTATTGATAGTATGAAGCGTTATTTTAGAATATTGTACATATACATACGTATTATTAAATTCTCGTTGATGAACGTTCATATTTTTGTACCTTTCTGGGAGGTTCTAGGTCATTCAAAATGTACTTGAGCTCAAAACTTCAGATCCACAGTTGTAACAGTAGCTTTTAGGGCTATATAAGGTTACGATATGTATTCAAACACATTGGATGAAGCCTTTGGAAAGTCAACAGTCATTATTTGATAACTTTATGATGTTCTCGGTCATCCAAACTGTCTTTGAGTTCAGAACTTAAGATCTACAGTAGTTACTATAGTTTTTTGGGCTGTACAAACTTACGGTACGTATTCAACCATTTTCAGTGAATATTTTCGAACGTAAAAAAAACATTGACATAAGCGAGGATGATCTAGGTCATCCAAACTGCCCTTGAGTTTGGAAAATAAGATCTTCAGTTGTAACAGAAGGTGTTTGAGGTGTGCAAAGGGACAATATGTATTTCACAATGTTGATTGAATAGTGTGGAAGGCCAACATACATAATGCGACAATCATGGGATAATCTAGGTGCTCCAAACTGTCCATAAGTTGAAAACATAAGATCGACAGTTGTAACAGTAGTTGTTTGAGCCAATGTATTCAAATATATTCAATGAAACTTTTGGAAGTTCGACAGTTTTTATTTTATAACTTTGAGATCTTCTAGGTAATCCAAACCACCCTGAAGTTTAGATCTTGAAATCTAAGCTAGAAACAGTAGTCTTTTGGGCTATACAAAGTTTCGTCACGTGTTCATGTATATTCAGCGAATATTTTCGAATGTAAAAATACACAAGAAGATAATCTTGGGATGGTTTAAGTCTTCCAAACTGCCTTGGCGTTCAGAACTTAAGATTTACTGTTGTAACAGTACATTTTAGTCAATACAGAGTTACAATAAATATCCAAACATATTCAATTAACATTATCAAAGTCAAAAAACATAATAATCTAATATGGCATGTTCTGAGTCATCCAAACTATCCAAATTTTCCTGTAATTTAAAACTTAAAATCAACAGCTGCAGATTTTAAGTTTTGAATTGTATCCACAGGTTTTTGGACTACACAAAGTAACAATATGTATTTGACCAAATGAAGTGAACTTATGGGAAGGCAGTGAGTTTTTCTGCATTGTACCATCTAAATGGCTTACATTTAGTATCGTAGTCCTAAGGCATCATTTTGAACAACCCAATGGGGCTGCGCCTTGTAGTTTTGGTTACGTGCTTACCAGCAGCAACGAAATCCTTATTCGCATTGTTGAAAAAGTGGAGTT
The DNA here is from genome assembly GCA_034211315.2 of Aedes japonicus. Lineage (NCBI taxonomy): Eukaryota > Metazoa > Arthropoda > Insecta > Diptera > Culicidae > Aedes > Aedes japonicus. The sequence goes on along the minus strand of JASCZW010000226.1, from coordinate 100,637 downwards.
TGTCGATCTCCTTTAATTTGACCAGCGCTGCTATTGCTTCTCTCCCAATATAAACTTTTTCCACAGCTAGCGAGTTCACAATATTGTCCAAAATTTCATCTGAAAAAGAAGTATTCGCGGGCCACATAAAAAAATATTATATCAAATTCTACCTAACAAGTTTTTCAGCTAGGATGTATATAAATCATCCTGACAAAAAGAGCTCTACGATTATGCTAAACTTGACGAATTTAGTTTAAGTTTTCAAACGGAAGAAACTTACGAAGATGACAATAAGTTTTCGCTTCATGAAAAATGATGACTTGAACTTGAATGAAGTTGACATACAAAAGTCGAAAATTTTATTCTATTCAGTTAAACTTCCAAAAAGCTTATACCTTGTGATCAAAAAGTTCCGGTAATTTTCAATTTAAAAAGGCCGCCTTTATTTTTTCGGTAAAATCTTTTTAGTGTAAGATGGCAACACTAGTTCTGATATTCTGTCAAAGTGTGAGAGCAAATTATCCATTAGTTTTGTTTTGACAACTGCTTTTGTTAGTCGAAAAATAGACGCTCGGCGATTTTTACCATGGATAAAAAATTGGAACAACGCGTTTGTGTGAAATTTTGTGTTGCAAACGGATTTTCTGCAGCGGAAACGCTCAGAATGTTGCAAAAAGCCTTTGGTGAGGACTCTATGTCACAAAATCGTACATTTGTTTGGCACAAAGACTTTAAAGAAGGCCGTGAGTGACATGCCGCGTTTTGGACGACCATCGACCTCAACTACCGATGAAAACATCGCTTCCGTGAAGAATTTAGTTATGGAAAACCGCTCAATTAGCATTCGGGAGATAGCTGCACTCCTTGATATCTCATTTGGATCGACCGAACACATTTTGACGGAAATTCTGGGCATGAAACGCATTAAAGCACGACTTGTTCCAAAAGAGCTGAATTTTTTGCAAAAACAGCATCGAGTTGAGGTCGCTAAACAGATGATTGCGAACGCAGATAGCGATCCCACATTCATGGAACGCATCATAACTGGTGATGAAACGTGGGTATATGAATTTGATATGCTCACAAGTCAACAATCGTCCGAATGGCGCGCCGAAGATGAGCCGAAAAGAATTCGCTGGAAGAACTGAAAGCCATACATTCATCGGCCTATAAAAAATGTATGGATGATTGGATAAAGCGCTGGCATATGTGTGTTGCCTCTAATGGCGAGTACTTTGAAGGCGATAATAAAGATATCAATTAAAAATTGAAATAAATGCGTTTTTTTTTCAAATTACCGGAACTTTTTGATCACAAGGTATATGTAGGATAAAGGGCAGGAAGGCTCCCCACAATAAACCAATCATTGGAACATTCACGACACATCACATCTATGGCAACATAAGCCTTCTTAAATTCGATGAATCGATCTTTTTCAAGCACCAAACTGGCGCATACGCAACGGCAACGACTTCAAATTTCTCGAGCACAGCATACATTCCCCCCAAGGTCAATTCCATTTGAAACGGAATGCTCGAACCCCGCTGTAATACAGCATGCAGATCTGCTTGCAACATGGTTTCTCTAGATCCCTGCAACACGTCCGTGAGCATTCTTTTTACGGTTCCATTGCCCCCTCGGGTCCATTTATGCTGCAGCAACAGTGTGAACGATCCATCTCGCTAGTCCAAGTCCAAGTCCAAGATCGCCGTTCGTGGTCTGACGATTGAGTTTCAAGTTTTACACCTTCCCTTGCTCTGTTGCTGCTGTTGCACGGTCACAATTGATGGTGGTTTAAACACACCCAAAATTAGCCGCCATTATCTCACCGGAACCGTCAACTGGTGCCTCTGGGTACCTTCTGTTGCTGCGTCGAACGGCACCTACTCACTCACCTGTTCATGAGGCCATAAACCAGATTCGTCAGATACGAGCAGATGTTCGACCTTGACAACCGTCGCCATCGTCGGAGGAGAATGTTCTTGTAGTGAGTTGGGTCCACGGATATCAAATACAATCTGAGATGAATCGGACTGGATACGAATAAAAGGATTAATTTGTTGTCCATAGTGGTCCCGTCAATTGGCTTAGTCATGGAAAGATACTCGATTTGCTCGGTCCGCTGATGGAGGTGATCTGGACAAAATATGAGCGCAAATTTGATTGTCAACTCTTGCTGACATCATTTCAAGTTGGTTTGGGTGCAAGCGAGGCTGGGAACGACAGGCAGTTCAATTACGATTTGACCGCTTGGGCTGCCGTCTATGTGCAGAACGGACGATTGAGGGGATTTGCTTAATTGGAAACTACCGTGTAATGGCGCAGGTGACAGGACATGACAGTCTATCATTAGCAGCGTCGTTGTAGTCATGTTTGATATGAACACTGTTGCGGAAACAATGTCACCAGCAACGCCATGCGAATTGGATTTAGCACTTTGCATGGCTGTGCATATTGTGAGCATAGAATCATCACAAATGCAACAATATACTATAACGTATGAGCGGCCGGGTGCATTTTTTAGTTACTTAAAAGCAGTTCAACTGATACCATCATCTCGAAAATAATAAACCTAGTTCCTAACGTTTAAAAGAAAAAATCAGTTGAAGAGTGCATCGAAAAGTAGTTAGGAAGTGAAACGCTCACACTTGGCACTTGACATTCGTCAGTTGTCCAGTTTTGCTGGAAGTCCTGCAGGTTTTGGGACACTGTACCCTTCTTCTGAAAGTGCCGCTTGAAAATCGTCCAATCCGTTCAATTGGCAGAAGATCCGGACAGTTCGGCGGATTGATGTCCTTTTTCACGAATGCTCAAGTAATTCATGATAAGGGCCGGAGAGCCAATGATGTCAAACCGAGAAAATTGAGAATGAAGTTTGTCGGACACATCTCAAATCACTATTTAAAATAGATTGTTTTTTACAGTAAGTATAAATAGATCACCATTTGTAAGATAGAGCATTGTAATGAAATCTCAAGTAATAATATTTTAGTAAACATAGCTAGCTTTAAAGATTTTACAAAAAAAGAAAAGTAAGCCCCTTTTCCGCACTACTGGCATACTTGTTGGCTCATCGGCCGTTCGTTCTGCGCCGTTAACGTCAACGTATTTGTTACAGTTTGGCTTTCGAGTCCTATCTTTTGCGCCGTTAGCATCAACATTTAAGTTTTGTTTTGGCTCTGGAGCCCTTTACTCCGTCTTATGCAAACGTAAGTAAACAATTTTTAATATGAATGCACATAATAAAATATTTAAATAAATCTTGGAGACATTTTTATTTTGTAGGACAATCATGAGAACTGAATCAACAGCAGGACTAAACAACACAGGAAATACGACCTGAAAACGATCTGAGTAAACAACAAAAACGGATCCGAACAAAATTGTCACCATGGCGGGATTTTCAAGATCCTTCTTCTTTAGCATTTCAAGCTTATTGAGTTTTACACCAACCTAACATAACCTCGCAAAATGAATCGGATGAATTTATTTTGACAGGAGTCCGTGGTTTGTTTATTCCATCTGTTTGAATTCGAAAACAAACAAACCACGGACTCCTGTCAAAACTGAATTCCATTCATCAGGATGAACCACACATTCACTAGTGACATCATCTTGCAAAATTCTATTGCTTGCTCACAACTTAGTGTTCTTAATGCACTTCCACAGTTATTAATTGAGAGCTTTCGATGCCAGTTACCATTTTTGCATTAGTATGATTGTGTGGCAAGTACAATCATAACGCTATGCCCAGGGAGTTGAGAAGTTTTCCTTAACGAAAAATTCCTAGACTAGACCGGGAATCGAACCCAGCCACCTCCAGCATGGTGTTGCTTTGTAGCTGCTACTTTACCGACTGAGCTAAGGGAGGACCCACTAGATTTATATTCAGGAGCCCGTTTAAGTTGTTAGGAACTGAGAAGCCAGCAGGAACCTAAATCTCTTATGTACTGGTATTATTCCGAGTCACACGCCATTTTATGTAGTGAATTAGAAGGGAATTCAATTGTGTTAGGATGCATGAATCGAAGGATGATTGGAAGGAAGTATCTGTCCTGTTTTTCGCTATCGGTATCGGCTCTGACAAGGGAAGGTGTCGCCGAAGGATTTAAATGACTAGAGAAATCTATCAAGCACGATTCTTTCGCTCGCCTACCTACCCCAATCAGAAGGCGGATACCTGATAAGATTGATTGGAGTATTTAATTCTCTTCAATATTTTGCGTAAAAATTCACGTCATTTAGTATTATTCATGTTTTTTTTTTATTTGGGGAAAAAATAAAAACTTTATTGTACAATACTCAGACCGCTAGAGGATCATACTCACTGCTTTGTTCGTTACAGTTTATAGTTACGTTCATTTCTGCATTTTCGAATAACACCTCAATATCTGCCTCAAAATTATCAGGAAAATTATTTGCAGGTTTCCGACCTCGTTTCTTGGGCACTATTTCCCGTAAAAATGTTCCATAGTAGGCATTGTTTTTAATGTATGTAATTTTTTTTTCTCAAATCATTCAATTTGGCTTGCGGAAGAACGATTGGCTCACTATTGATTGGACCAGGCATAACAACAGTGGTCATATTTACATTTGCAAATGTAAACTGCGACCAGTACGAATCTGATGCATCATATTCAAAACAACCACAGAACGAAAGTATATCTTGAATGACAAATAATGATAAAGTTTGAGAGCTCTTAGTCGCGACATATTGCGGTCCAGGTCACACATTTTACACGGAAAATAATTTAATCTGCTCCAAGCTTTTTTAGACCTGGTTATCAAGTAACAAGATACTTACATGAAGGTTTGTTCCTGGTAGAACGAATGCATAAATATAAATAAATAGAAATTATTAATGGTTTGATCAAAAAGAAACTTCTCTAACTTTTCTATTGTATGAATGAGAAATTGGATGTGCGCGTACATAGATTTTTTCATACCATCTATATCACACCCCATCACCTCACACTTAAGCATATGGAGAAGTTTATATTCAGATATCTTTATATTCAGACTATCTTTATATTCAGACTTTCTTTCAAATTAACAAACCCCAAGGTGAATTTAATACTTCAGGTGGTCTCAATACTGTATATGAGAATTTCAGCCATGTTTAAACGCATACTAATACAATCCATATAAAGTAAAATACTGGTATGGCAGACTGAAGCTGTGGGGGCGACCCCGGCGTATTGGTTAACATCCATACCTCTCACGCCAAAGTCACGAGTTCGAATCTCACCCCCGGAGAAGTTACGAAAATGCCCAAAAGTGGTGTTTGAGTGACTACGACGGGAGATGAACCAGCCCGAGGCTGAAAATCTCGATAATCAAGAAAAAAAAAAAAAAAAAAAAAGACTGAAGCTGTCTCCTTTACACCTATGCAATAGTGCCTGTGATGTCAAACTCGCAGTTCCATTTCAAAACAAACGAGTAAAGGAGATGATGGAGATACTGCCAGGCCTGTGTTCTATGCCATAGGATATGATGCGTCAGGCTGCACGGTTTGTTTACCAATATTTCGGGGGGGGTTGTGCACGTGCTAATGTTTGTAAACAAAACGTTTAGCCCAAACCGTTTGCATTCATTTAGAACTCTTCACTCTTAGGTTAAATTGCTATAAACAGCTGTCATTAGTGCCTAATACACTATTGAGTGTTCCTTACTCTTTCGCTCCACTGCTAAATCTAGTTTGATACCCCGCTACTCCACCCGTCTTGCCAACAAACTGAAGAAAATAGACCACCTGAAGTATTAAATTCACCTTCAACAAACCCCTGCACGCTAAGACAAGAAAACTGAAAATTCGGTAAAAAATACCGAAAATCGCACAAAAGTGCACATACTGAAATTATCGGTAAACATGGATTACCGAAATTTCGGTATTTCTGGAAAACCGGGAAAAACATTAATATTTACTTATTTTTGTACGGTAATTTTTACCGAAAATGCTAGCAACTCAATGAGAGCATTTTTAACCAAATTTAGGTAAAATATAACGATAAAATCTGTAAATCCACTTTACTGAAGAACTAAGTAAAATCAAACGTTTTGTTTTGGTAAATTATACCGAAACTTTAGGTTTTGCTACCTTGCTGTTTCGGTAAAATTGAAACCGTATTTTCGGTAATCTGATCTTAGCGTGTGCTTTATGCTACCACTTTGACAGCTGATTCCACGGTTGAAAATAATAAGCAATTTGATATAATACGTAGAACCTGCCACGTTTGTATTAGTGACAACTTGCGGTGTGAAGTCAATCAAGAGCATTTCCAGACAGAATAGCCTGATATTTGTGACATTTTAATCGACTGTTTTGTTTGAACGACATTCTCAACATGCATTTGACTAAGCAGCTTGAGTATTTCCAAAATGTTATGAATTTGAATTTTAATCTTTTTTTTTTTTTTATGTTCCTTGATTATTAAGATTTTCATCCCGCGTATCATATACTATTTTCATTTCTTCCCAGTTCCTAGTAACAGTGGTGTCCGAGTACTAAGTTATCTCCGTGATTGGAAACGTAAGTTTCACAGAAAACTTATGGAAAAACTGTTAAATACATGCAAACGCAAACGCAACGGGCAGGCTTTCAAAATGATAGGTATGTTCTCGGAAATTAAAACCAACTGTTTGGCAAAGCAAAATGGATTTGAAAATCATTAATGTTATCATTAATGGTGTATTGAATTTGTGTAGAATTGATATTTAGACATGGTCGTAGCTTAAATGATCTACAAATGTTTCATTAAACGTTTTGGGGATTCTGCCAAAAAAAGGGTTGTAAAATTAATTCAAAACGCAGACAAACATTCAAGCTAGAACAAAGTAAAGCAAAATATATGACTGCAATAAAGATACATAAAAACACTAGCAGCTTTTGCTCCTATGCAAATCGCGATTCAGTACAGCAAGAGATAGAGATTTATTGACATTAATTCACCGTGCTCTATACTGCACACGAATTGTTTTCCCAACTGATTATTGTAGTGACGTCATCTGCGTATTTGTTATACCTTATGTGTGTGATTCAGAGCCCTTGATTTTTGTTGCTATGACATTTCTCGAAGTATTTTTCCGAAACAGAATCATTGAAAAACAGATAATAATGCGAGGAAAAACCCAGGACAGGACCTGCCAGCTGTTAGTGCAAAAACAAGACCATTTAGCTGTCAGCGTTTTTTATTGGTCGCTGTGACAACCGCCTCTACCGCCTCCGTTGAGTTATGTTACAAGCAGTCAGTTTGTTGTTGGTTTGTCGGTGTTGCTAGTCACTGCTTTTTCATTTTTTTCGTTTGGGTTTTTGGATCGCTCCTCCTAAAAATGATACTTTCTTGAAAAATAAAGATCAGAAAAAAGCTTAAGAAGATTTAAAAGTAACGCGTATTATTTATTTGAATTTTTAATATCATCCTTTTCTTCCCTGTAAGGAAGTTTTGTATTCGTAGAGCCTTAAATTCCCGAACCTTTTAAAATATTGACAATTGTTAAACGTTTACTTTATTGAATATTAACACGTATTAAAAGAATATCGACGAATTTTGATTATATTTTTAATTACATTATTTTCGATGGGATTACTGTGTAAACATATCTGGCAACACTGGAGCGACCCCCCTATCATAGCAATCATAAATTTTTAAGAGGTCATCTCTCTCTGAGCTGGCAGGTGCTGTCCTATGGAAAAACTTGTGCTATTTCTAATTGATTCAGCACAACAGCATCCAACAATGTTTCTTCATTTTGCACAGGCTATAAATGCAATATAAATGTATTAAGAATAATTCACTTTGGAATTTGTACTTCTGCGGGATTAGAAAATAGACAGTATTGGTTGTAGTTTATTGGCTCGATTGTTCACGATAGCAACCATATATTCCTATGTTTCCAACATTTTAATCCATCAGATTGTAGAAATGCATGCGATAATTCAAAGGTATAATTAGTTGTAGTATTGTTTGATGAGATTGTCGCAGAATAAAATGGAAGAATCACAAAATGAATTGTTGTTGTTTTTTCTTCAAGTAATCAGAGCATACTGTGATGATCATATGAAAGCAAAAATACCACTTATACCAGTTGATTTTACGTTTCTTCAACACTGTAAGAATAGAATGAGTGAAAACAAATAAAATCGAGATACTTTTTACATAACAAAATTGTTCACTTTCCGTTTCATTGAATCGTTCTAAGTTGCCCTTCCGTTCCGTGATACAACCCAAAAGCTTTGTTTGGTACCTAAATCACACTATTTTGGTTCTCTTGAGATTGCTACCATTTTAGTCAAAGGGAGGTTTTGTGAAAAATTTGTCCAAATCTTTCAGTGCCAAGAAATCTTTCTGATTCATTTCGATCACTTTAAAGGGAATCTTACGACGAATGCCACTGATGAGTGTTGCCCAATCCTTAGGTATTTCGGTTGTGATAGATAACTTTTTCTTAGCGCGTTCAATGCATGAGTGTAAACTGTCACATTCCATGTGCGAATATCCACTTACCATGAAGTTATGTGTGATACAGATGTTTCGATTTTGTTTTGCACATAAATTCACGAATGCTGAAAACATACTACAAATTACAGTATTGCAGTTTTGCCCAAAGCATCTGTCATAGTAGAAGTTGATAAACTTAATGTTTTTGCTGTAACTCTGTCAAGAATTTAAACAGACATGATTCCACTTCTTGGGCACCTCGAATAGCTTGGTTTTCATCCCACAAATAACATCTAGCTTCGTTCCCAGGCGAATTTGAAACGAATATTGTTAGATTATAGGTGTACATTTGTTGCAAATAGAACTTCTCTCCACAATTAAAATTTGGGGTTGCCAAAGCCTGCTGTTAATCGAACGAAATCGTACACACAGAGTCTTATTTACCGGTGTCGGTGGAATTTTACTGGGGTTTCAAACAGCTGAGAATTCAGTAATCAACCGAGCAGTATTTTGCTTTGCTGAAAACTCCGTAAAAGTACAAATCGTGAACTGTCAAACACGACTACTGAATTTTTCTGCAATTTCTTGGTTTACCTTTGGTTTGCTGTGTTTTTCGGTATTCCTTTTATTCCTTTAGTAAAGTCAGATTGAAAATAAAAAAAGTTTTCAAGGAAACAAGAATTTTTTTTTAACTTTTATTTATTTTGATATTTGCGTACATGATTCATGATTAATGATAACTTTAGAGGATAAAAACCACGAAATAACTGCCGGTAATTACCCTCTGGAAAATTTCCTTTCATATGGAGTATGGGGATGTCGCTTTTGTTGGTTTGGAATGGTTCATCGTGCTGAAAAAATAACGAAATTGTAAAAAGCCAGCAAAAGAAGTAAATTGTTGATGTGTCCGCCAAACTACAAACTACAAACTACAAAATTTAATGGAAAAGTTTACTTACAAAATAATTCCTGACCCCTCCATCGATTTCCTTACGTTGCTCGATGATTGAATCCAATTTCGACCAAATAATTAATTTTATGCACACTACAAAACAACGTAAAGGTATGACAAGTTATGGTTTTCAGAGTACTGATAGTAATTTGGTTTTTTTTCTTAACTGAAGTTCAGTACAACACAATAATACTGAAATTTCAGTATTAGTTTGTGTCACAACCCTGCTGGATGTAACGCACCTCCCAAATTTCGACAACCTTGATGCCGAGCGCACACTACTTCATTGCTGCTGTCCGAACTGTCACCTATTCACCGTGTGCTGGGTGAAGTAGTATTTGCGGGTAAACAAAAAGCGTTTTGAGTTAAGTTGAGTATTGAGCGTTGTAAGTGAATAAATTCAGTGCGAAACTTTGTTAGCTAGTGCGAGTTGAAACTAAATTAAGACTAATCACGTAATCAGAAAATAAGGTAAACACACAAAAAAAACAACAACAAATGGGTTTATATTCTAAAACTTTTCCCTATACTAGTTACACGGTTACGACGGACAATTGTTGCAAGGCACGGACAGGTTGTTTATCTGAAGAAACACTAAACGTAAGTAGCAATATGAATGAATTAGAGTAATTGAATTATACACAATTATTTACTATTTGAGAATGCGACAAGTTTACTATGCGCGCTAGAAGCCCCAAAATTGAACACTATTATACCTAACCTAACTATAATTAAAACGACTGAAGTTAAAGCTAATTATTCTAATTTCAATTATATTTATATATCCAAAGGGATTTTATAACACACATCCCAAATAAAGTGTAACGGAATCGGAAATCGTTTTTTCTTCTCCTCTGTCCGGTTGCTGGCGCAACAGTTTGACTGAAACTTTGTGATGTCCCGTAAAACGTTTATTTTACCGAAAATTCGGTACTCTTTCTTTGGGGTTCGCTGAACAAATGTTTATTTTTTAATGAAAAGTCGATTGTTCAGTAATATTGGTGTTTTACGGTGCCAAAACTGTAAAACAAATTACTGAACAGGCAAGCTGTGATTAAGTGTGTACATGTATCGTAAGAATGCTTAGCTTTTTCAATGTCCGATCGCTTCTGATCATACACGAGCTGGGCTTTTTGGTGATGACTTTCAAGTTCTCTCTGTTCGTTAGACTCGGAAAGCGGTTTTCGATTAGTGTGCTCAACAGTTGAAGAGGTTGAATCTCTTCGAAATTTCTTCACTTGCGAGAGGTCGAATAAGGTAGCAATGCCCGGTTTGCTTCTGATCATTCTGATGAGATACATGTCCCTTCTCATTATCCTTGATCGATTTGTGATCCAAAAGGTATGTCTGCTTGATACATACACGAAACAGAGTGGAGAGCTGAAGTTTCTTCAGGATGCTCAACAGATATGGGCCGCTTCCTATGCTGATCATTTGAAATTTGCTTCTGTTTTACTGATTTACATAAATTTAAAGCGTTCTCGGTTGATAGTTTCATCGATGTGTTTCTCTTTGGCATTACATGATCCAGTGAGGAACTACACACTTAGAAATTATAAATTTTACACGAGACCTAATTCATGTTTGTAAATAGTCCGGGAGCGTAAAGTCGGGGAATGTAAAGAAAGATTTCGTGTATAATCAAACATACGCAATTCGACAAAAGATGTGTTCGGTTGAATTTATTTTCTCATCTCTTTCAACACATTCTTATGCGCTAAAGGACGCTTGCATGTGTCGGTCTCAGGGACAGAAATTTGCACGAGATTTTGGTTGTGTGTATCCTCCAATGTCAAATTTAAAAGATGATCATTTTCCGCCATTGATACCGATTGATCAAGTGCCGGCATATGTCTTGGATCAGTAAAGATGATTCTACCCCTTCTTTTTATTGGCGTTGATGATACAATTTTGGCAATATCCTCGAGAAAAGTATTGTTCGGAATGTTGTTTACAAATTCTACTTCTGCGAAATTAGGAGTCTGGCTAACTGTGACTACCACTTCGGTACATTCTTCTGGGCCCTGAGAGGCTCATAAACCAGCGGCCACTAACAATAAAAAACAATATATTAATATTTTTGTAGATACGGTCAAACTGAGGCCATCATTAGCATAGAACTTGAGTAATAAGCAAAAAAACTAAAATCGAAATTTTGGCCTTATCATGATTTACTCGAGAATTGTACATTATTGTTTGCCAACAACTATAGAGCCGACTTGGCGTAGTGAGCGGAAGCCAAATCTGACCAAAAGAGAGGAGAAGCCTCATGCATTTGTGTTCAGTGGGAGCAATCTCTTCTTCAAACATTCTTCCTCGTCCTTGGCGTCGATGGTACCCGCCGTGAACCACAGGTACAAATCGCTTGCCAATTATGCTCCTTCTGCCCAAATTTTTCAATCGTCACCGTGGTGTCAGCGCCGTTCAGGTCCTGGTCCGCCGATTTCGTATAATACTACGGTCCGGAAGGCGCTCGTAAATCCTCCTTGACGTAGGATTCGACGTCAATCAGGATTCATCCGCCTGTGTTCTCCAGAATCCGGTTGTACAGTTTTCACACTCTTGTTTTCGTCCGAGTTTGCTACTCCACACACTTAGAAATTATGAATTTTACATGCGACGCAATTTATGTTTGTAACAAGTCTGGGAACACAAAATGAGATTTCGTCTAAATTTATGTCTCCTGAATCTGACACATACGCAATTCGACGAAAGATGTGTGTGGTTGAATTTATTTTCTCGTCTCTTTCAACTCATTCTCATTTGCCAAATTACGCTTGCATGTGTGGGTCTACAGGACAGAAATTTACAAGAAATTTTGGTAGTGTGCATGGACTTTTTCAGCATCTTCTGTTTCTTGTACGTTCCGAGCTTTGATTCGTTGAATCATCCAGATGCTGGTGTTGAATTGATTGGCCAAATTCCGCGTCGACGCCGATGGGATTTTTCTTATGTACTCAACCACTTTCAAGCCCCGGCCGAGCTGGCTGGGACCTGATCTCCTTCCGGATCGGGGCAAATCTTCTACGGAAAGGGTGTCACCGCACTTTTCGATTGCATTTTCTTTCGCGTATCCATTTTTGAACGACCCACTGTACCGATACCAATCGATTGCATAACTGTTATTGACGACCCGTAACGCTGGTAGATCACCTTTTCGTGGTGCGTTACGGTGGCGCATCTACCACCGAACCCTGGTCGAATTAATTCAAGCTAGGGAACATATTTGTTATTTGTAGTCAAGGAACATATCTTAGTCCTTGTGCATTTTAAGTCTTATGAAAAGTGACAATACTCGTTTTGCAATTGTGCGAGGATGAGATTAGAATAAGTAAAACATCGTTAGTCTTCATTTATGTGAATTCTCATTGTCTATTTTGATGTTCTATAGTTTGAATTGGTTATGACTAGGGATCGATGCATGGTCAGTATCAGGTCATAGTTTGTTTTTTGCAATAGAATCGATTTTGACTGATAAGGGGCGTGCCTTTGAAGAGTGTTCTCTCCCTCAAAGGGTATAAATTGCGGAAACTTTCAATGAAATTCGATTCATTTGCCAAAAAAAACAAACAATGACAACATAACAACACCGAATACTTTATCATTTCTCAATAGTGATGAGTAAATCGACATGCACTAAACAAAGGTTGCCAGGATACATACTACAATGAATCTTATTACTGGTCGCAGTGGTTTATGTCCCGAACAGAGGAAAAAAAAACTGACAGGTAAACAAACATGCCATCGCAAAACACACTAAAAAATAAAGCCATTTTGAAGTAATTACAATTTAAATGTTAAATATACTTTTCCATACTCTTTTTATAGAAGTTTTCGCTCTCAGATTTTAATTATGTTTACAATCTCATTTTCAACTAGTTCATTGGGATTTCACAGTAAATTGATACTCAAAAAAATTGGATTAGGATTGGATTCGGATTGATTGGATTTGGATTGGTTGGATTGGATTTGGATTGGTTGGATTGGATTTGGATTGGTTTTGGATTAGATTTGGATTAGTTTGGATTGGTTGGATTGGTTGGATTGGTTGGATTGGTTGGATTAGTTGGATTGGTTGGATTGGTTGGATTGGATTTGGATTGGATTTGGATTGGATTTGGATTGGATTTGGATTGGATTTGGATTGGATTTGGATTGGATTTGGATTAGATTTGGATTGGATTTGGATTGGATTGTGATTGGATTTGGATTGGATTTGGATTGGATTTGGATTGGATTTGGATTGGATTTGGATTGGATTTGGATTGGATTTGGATTGGATTTGAGATTGGATTTGGATTGGATTTGGATTGGATTTAGGGATTGGATTTGGATTGGATTTTGGATTGGATTTGGATTGGTTTGGATTGGTTGGATTGGTTGGATTGGTTGGATTGGATTTAGTTAGTTTGAGTTGGATTTAGGATTTAGTTTGGATTGGATTTGGATTGGATTTGGATTGGATTTGGATTGGATTCTCGGAATTGGATTTGGATTGGATTTGGATGGATTTTGGATTGGATTTGGATTGGATTTGAGATTGGATTTGGATTGGATTTGGATTGGATTTGGATTGGATTTGGATTGGTTGGATTGGATTTGGATTGGATTTGGATTGGATTTAGTTGGATTTGGATTGGATTTGGATTAGATTTGGATTGGATTTGGATTGGTTGGATTGGTTGGATTGGATTTGGATTGGTTTGGATTGTGGATTTGGATTGGATTTGGATTGGATTTGGATTGGATTTGGATTGGATTTTGATGCTAGATTAATCAATGTTGTTACGTGATATGACTATTAAAGAGGCAGGAACCAGCGTCGGAGAAAGCCAACGTACCAAGAACAAGAACAACCTGAAGACCTACAAGAAGCGAAAATTGCCAAACAAAGAGCAGTACTGAAGCAACGCGCAGCAACAAGGGCCGGAAGTTGTCTTCGTGAGTTTTGCAGCGATTGGATGCATGTATTTGATGGATGACGAGAACTGGCAATAAAGGGGACTCAAAAACCCTTCCAGGTCCACAATATTGCACTGCCGTCGTGAAAACAACTCTCGCCAAAACGCTTTCAATTGTTTCACAGAAAAGGGTATAGCTTTCGTTGAGAAAGACAGCCAATTCGTCAAATTTCCCTCAGTTTTCGGTCCATTAGACATATCTGGTGATTGTGAAGAAGTCTTCCAAAAAGACTGGTAAAGCAGCTGAGAATATGCAGGAGTTCAAAAACATTTGGACTAAGGTGTCCAAAAAATGTCCAGGACTCTTGCCGGAACTTGGTGAAAAGTGTTTGATCAAAAATTCGCAAATTCTTAAAGAATAACATCAATTTTCATTCCAGTCTTCTGCAATGTTGAACTTCAATCCCGTACGTGAAAAATCACCCCATTTGTTTGAATAAAACATCATTTTTATATGACCTGAAAAAATATATGGATAACTTATTTTTCATTCTGATCATTTACCCACCACAGTACAATCATTTTCGTTTCATTGATTAGCCCAATAAAGCACAACTTAAAAATTTCAAACTTGAAATGAAAGGAAAGTAGATGACTTGCAATTTTGACTTGCAATGCAATTCCCAAACACTCCAACCATCTCGCGAACCGGTTGCTCGATGGGCGTCATAATTTAGGAGTACTCAACCAATTATGGATGTCGATCGGTCAATGTGTTTCGATGGTGTTCGATGGATGCAAAATAAAGAAGACGATAAATTGCTTCGATGACAGTTGACTTTAGTTTCTGATATATGAGTTTAGCAAATTGAACTCTGAAATAATCGTTCGTTGATCGCTGATGGTTACATAGTTGATTTGCTAATAATACAATTAGCGACTATAAAATAAATACATAAGTAATAAGGGGGTAGTAATGATGTACATTTTATCGCCTTTACTATGAAGGTTGAAAAACTTAAAAAAATAAACTTCTTTTCAATGGGAGATCCTTACTCAAGACACGTGCCATTCATCATCATTTTACAGGAAAAAATCCATTGCTCAATCCAATCCATTAATCAAATATATATATATTTAAACGAGAAACATACACCAAAAGGTGTCAAAATACTCACTCCATCCACATCGAATGGACGGCATTGTTCGATGTTAATAAACTATTTATTGAAGCAATGGATTCATTCCTGCAGAAACGATTATGACAAATTCCGAGCGCGTGCGACGGTGACATATCGAAATACGACGTGCTGAATGTTGTTCACTTGTTCACACACTTCCAAGCCTAATCGAGTGCCCTGAGCTTCTGGCTAATGGGTTAATGGTTCCAATCTCCTACCGGCAACCATTATTACTGTACACCTATTAAATCGTCCATTCGGCGGTGGCGGAGACATGTGTCGAAAGAAGCGTGCAAAACTAAGCGTGAATAATTGTAGGTTGCAGTTGCACTCGGGGTGCGTTTTGTCTTTATCGGGCTCTAATCCGGTCGGTTTCAGTTCTTAATGAGTGATAAACATTGCCAACTATCCGGGTTCACAACTCAAAAACACAACGAAAGTTGATGCAAATATACGTTGCGTGCCGAATTCAATGTCACACTGAATTATTCTAAGTTCTATGTTCGTGGGAGGTCTGACGGAAATGTGACTTCTAACGCTGCTATTGGATTCTAAAGCTCATCACGGATTGTTTCTCAAAGTGTCGCTTACATGATAGCAGATAATAGGTGCGTTTACTTGGCGAGGAGGCACAAATAGTGGCGAATAATACTAACAGGCCGTTGATGATGGTTGCGTTGGCACTGCGGCTGGCACGAACAAACTTTCGACCCAAATGGCAAATGTGAACAGGTCAGACCGAGGCTTAATCAACTTGTACGCAGTTTTGTTTATGGAGTTCCCTGAAATCGAAAGGCATTGTGGTAATCAGTTACCAATTGGGACGTAACTTTCGTCTCAAAGCCTACTCACCCGTCTTGGCTGAAGGGCAAAACCCGCTGTATTCGATCTCGTCGACCTCCAACGGCAGGATGCTCGTGTCGACACTGTTTTAGTGAAAGTAATACATCGTTGCTTCAGAAGACACCAACGATGATCGAGATTGAATCGTACGGCTTCGACGACATTGGAAGGATCTTCAAATCGAGTGGAACCGGGGACGCCTGGTCATCTCCGGCACAGGCAAATATGGCACACGTGGTGATCATCCCATTGGCAAACCCATCAAATGTGCTTTGGATGTCGCCGACGAAGCACCTTAGCGGTAGTATTGCTGAGAAAAGGAAAATATATGATTTTAAGTTAAGCAATCTTCATTATTTTACGTTTCTCCGGAATATTCCTTTTCTTTTTCTTTCTTTTCGCTTCCTTTCTTTTCCATCGAATTTCATTTCTTATTTGCTTCTTTCAATCTATCTCCCTTTGTTCCTTTCTACCATGCTTCCTTGCTTCGCCCGATTTCTTTCTGTCTTTCTTTCCTTCTATCACGCTTACTTCTTTTCTTCCTTTCTTCATTTCTTTTTCCCTTCTTTGCTTCCTTTTCCTCCTTTCCTTGTTTGTTGCCTTCCTCTCGTACTTGCTAACTGTCTTCATTCTTTCTTGCCTTTTCACTTTTATTATTTTCGTCTTTCGTTATTTTCTTCGTGCACCAATTTTGTTTAGTATCTGCCTTGTTTCCCGTATTTCTTTCTATCTTTGTTCCTTCTCTTCATTCTTCTATTTTTCCTTTCGTTTTTTCTTCTCTGCTTCCATTTATTTTTATTGATTTCCTCTCTCCCTTTCTACCTTTCTTTGTTTCTTTTTTTTTTAATCTCTCTTTATCCCTTTCCTTTGTTGTTTCATTTACTCCTTTCTTACTGTCTAACTCGCTTACTGTCTTAATTTTTTCATTGCTTCTTTTCTTTCCTTCCTCCCTTTCTTACGAGCTAGTTTTCTTTCCTTCTTCTAAGCTTCCTTTCTTTCTTTTTTCCTTTTCCTCTTTTTCTTCTCTTCCACTCTTCCTTTCTTCCTTTTCCTCTTTTTCTTCTCTTCCACTCTTTCTTTCTTCCTTCCCCATCCTGCACTGACAAAACTAAGGGTAGAATTTTGAGCTGACTTTCATAGAACTTTAATAAAACTTAATAAAGCTGGATGGTCTTGTAATATTACTTGGGAGGAGTCAGAAATTTTCGCTAACGAAAAATTCCTAAGCCAGACCAGGAATCGAACCCAGCCACCTCCACCATTTTGTTTTCTTTTTTGTAGCCACGTGTTTACTGACTGAGCGAAGCGGGGACCCATTAAACGCACTTTTCTCATAGTTGGTTCCCTTGATAAAGTATTGTAAAACTTCGTTTACTTTGAAAACTGGTTAAGTATTTCACAGAACTGGTTTTAAAAACATAAAGAGTTTTCGCCATATCAATGGTCTGGTGGAAAAGCGCGGAGAGGGAAAGACACAATCAATTCATATGTAGTAAATCCGATCAATCAAATCAATCCAAATCAATCTAAATCAATCCAAATCCAATCAAATCAATCCGATCAATCCAAATCAATCAAATCAATCAAATCAATCCAAATCAATCAAATCAATCCAAATCAATCCAAATCAATCAAATCCAATCCAAATCAATCAAATCCAATCCAAATCAATCAAATCAATCAAATCCAATCAAATCAATCCCAAATCCAATCCAAATCAGGCAAACTTTCTTGCTTTCCTTTAACTTTATTCCTTTTCTTGCTTTTCGTTCATTGTTCGTTATTTTCCTTTCTCCTCTTTTCCTTTCTGCCTTTCTTCCCATATGCATTTCTTTTTTTCTATCACATATTATTTTGTATCATTTATTATATCCAACATCCCAGTGACTTCTCGTGGAAGTGCTGAGACTTCTTTCAAAGCACATTCCTTGCCATTCCCTACTTCCCTGCTTCCCTGCTTTATAATGGGTTACCAGTTTTTACACATTGAGGATGTATGTTAGTCCCAAATATCATCTGTTGGTTCTTTGTGTAAATACAGCTGATTTGGCAATAACGGAGTAGCATCCGTGGGTGGTCTACCATGCTCATGCTAATATATTATTTTCCTTTCTGTCTTTCCTCCTCTCTTTGTTTCTTATTTCCTACCTTCGTTTTTTTCCATTTCTTTGTTCTTCCTTTTCATTCTTTCATATCTACTTGCATATTGTAATCAATTTCCCCTTCTTTTCTCCTTATTCGGCCTCCAATCTTTTCTTACTTTCTGGTTTTCTTCCATTCGTTTTTGCTTCCTTGCCTCTTTTCTTTTGAGCTTGTTTTATGTCCTTCTTTCTTTCTTATTTTCTCTCTTATTTTCCATACGACCATTCTTTCTTTTCTTTTCTTATTTTATGTGTCTATGCCTTTCATACTTTGTTCCTTATTGCTTTCTTTCTATTTCTGTCCTTACTTGTTTCCTTCCTAACCTACTTTCATCCTTCTTGTTTTCCTTCTCTCTTACCTTCCTTCCCTCTTTTTTTCATCCTTCCTCTTTTGCTCTCTTCCCTTTTTCCTTTCTTACTTTTTTCCTCTTCACCTATTTTCCTTTTCTTACTTTTTTCTTTCATCCTTTCCACGCTTCTTTTCTGCCTTTCTTCTTATCTTCCTTTTTACCTCTCACTCAGTTTTTCGTGCTCTTTATTCCTTCCACCCTTCCTTTCTGTTTTTCTCCTTTTCTTTCTTCCTATTTTTCTTCCCTTATTTCTTCCTTTTTTCCTGTCTTTCTTTCCGTTTTTTATTCTGCTTCTATACTTTATATTTTTCTTAATTCCTTTCATTGTTTATTCTACTCTTCTTTCTTTTTTTCACTCATTCTTGCTTCCTTTCCTCCTTTTTTCCTTTACATATTTTCTACTACCTTACTTGCACACTGTTTCTTGTTATCTTTTTATTTTCCTTTCTTCCTTATTCTTCCTGGCATCCTTTCTTCCTAGCTAGTTCTCCTTCCTTCTACTTTTCATCCTATCTTTCTTTTTTTTTCCTGATGCCACTTTTTGGCTTCCTTATTATTTTTTTCCTTTTTACCTTTTTTCTTTTCTTCTAAGCTTCCTTACTTCGTCTCTTCTTTCCTTACCTCCCTTTTTTCCTGTCTCCTTTTTTCCGTTTACGCTTCCTTTCTTTTTACTCTTCCTTTCCCTCTTCCTTCTTTTCTGCCTCTTTTCATTGTTTCATGTCTTCCTCTCTTCCATGCTTCTTCATTCTATTTCTTTCTTTCGTTTACATTTTCTTATTTTTTACCTTTTCCTTTCTGTCTCTCAATCTTCTCTCTACTCTTTTTTCTGTTCTTGTTTCTTTCTTCCTTCGATCCTTTCCTGCTTTCTTCTTTTCTAATTTCCTTCGCTCTTCTATCTCTTTATGTTTACTTACTTCTTTCCTTAATATTTTTATTTTCTACATTTTTTTTCTACGTCTCCTTTCTTAATTTCCTCTTATCTTTCTTATTTCCTTTCTTCCTGGCTTGCGTTCTTCCTCTCTCAATTTCTTTCTTTTTTCCTTCCTTTTATTTCATCTTCTTCTACTTCCTTTTTTCCTTCCCTCCTGTCTTCCTTTCTATCTTTCTTCGTTTCTTTTTTGCTACCTTTTTGCATTGTTTCATGTCTTTCTTTCTTGCATGCTTCTTTTTTCTTTATCGTTCTTTTTTCTTTCCTTCTCTCTCTCTCTCTGCTTATTTTCCCCATTTCATTCTTTCCCTCTTTCTTTCATCTGTCCTTTTTTCTCTTCTTTTCTTCCTTCCTTCCAGCCTTTATTACTGTCTTCCTTTCGTCATCTTTTCTTCCTTCCTACCTGTGATTCTTCCCTTCATCCTTCTTATCTTCCTTTCTTCCTTCCTTTTCTCTTTCCTTTATTATTTTCTGCCTTCCTTCTTTCTTTTTTTACTTCTTTTCTGCCTACCTTCCTGTCATTCTTCCATCCATCCTTATTATCTTCCTTTTTTCCTTTCTTTCCTCCTTCCTTAATATATATATTTTTTGTTTTCTTCATTTTTTTCCTCTTTTCGTTTCCACTCATCTCTCTTATTTCTTTTCTTCCTGGCCTCTGTTCTTCCGTTCATCTTTTCTTTCTTTATTCATTCCTTCCACAAAGCCTTCCTTGTTTTCTCTCTTTCGTCTTCATGTTTTCTTCTCACCTTTCTTCCTTTCGTCCTTCCTTATTCCTTCCTTGCTTCGTTCATATATTTGCGCTCTTTTTTTCACTTTTCCTTTTTCCAGCCTTCTCTTTCTTTTTCTTTTTCTTTTTTTCATCTTTTCTCCCTTTTTTCCTTCCTTTCTCTCTCTCTCTTCCTTTTTTTTTCTTTCTCTCTTATTTTCCTCCTCTATCCTTTTCTTTTTTTTTTTTGCTTTCATTCCTTCTCTCTTACTCTCTTTTTTTCTTTTCATCATTTGTTTCTTTCTGTCTTTACTAATTTCTTATTTTCTGTCTATCATTCATTTCTCCCTTGCTTCATTCCTTCTTTTCTTACTTTTATCATGCATTCCTGGCTACCTGTCTTTCGTTTTTCTTTTTTTCCTATTTTGCTCACTTCTAACTGGTCTTTTCTTGTCCGTCTTCTTTTCTTTCTCCCTTCCTTTTCTCCGTACTTCCTTTTCTTATTTTTTTCTTGCATCATTCATCGTTTCTTCCTTTTTTTCTTGCTGACTCTTTGCTCTTAAATTTTTCCCTATTTTTTTCCTTCTTTCGTTTCTTTATTTCACACTTCTCCTTTCCTTTCTCCCTTCCTTTTGCCTTCCTTGTTTTCTTTCTGAATTTCTCTTCTGTTTTTATACTTGTCTTCTTATTTATCGTTCTTCCTGTTTCGTTCATTCTTTTTTTTTTTTTTTGGCTGTTTTGCTTTTTCCTTCGATTCTGTTTTTCGTTTCTTCTCTCCGGTTTTTCCTTTCTTTATTTCTATCTTTCTTCCATTCTTCTTTTCTTTGCTCCTTTCTTCCTTCCATTCTTTCTTGCTTCTTTCCTTCCTTCCTTCGTTTATTGCTTCCTTTTATTCTTAATTCTTTTCTTCATTTTTTCCTTGCTTTCTTTCTTCATTTATACCATTCTTTATTTCCACCGTTCCTTTCTCTATTTCTTGTCTTCTGTTCTTCTTCTTGTTTTTATATCTTCCTGTCTTGCCTTGCTCCATTCTTGTTTTTTACTTTCGTCTTGCCTGCCTCTCTGCTCTCTATTCTTTTTCTCGTCCATTTTTCAATTCTTTCGTTCTTCTCTCTTTTCTTCCATCCTTCCTTCCCTTCTTTCTTCCTCTCTTAGATTTCATGTTTCTACCTTTCTTCCTTCGATACTCTATATCACGTAATATAAACAGTAGTGTGAACGTACTGTAACGTACTATAACTATAACGAAAGAGTTTACAGTTATAATAATGTGTAATGGAAATAATCGATCCTTTAGTTTAGTGAAGAATATGTTGATCCAATCGTGGTTTACGAAAACAAGCTAGGTGAACTAAAAATGGTCGAAAGCGAAATGAGAGTCGATACTTCATTGTTCGAGATCAACGTGATAAGAATATTTTCAGCCTTTCAGAAGAAATGTTAGCGAACACATTAACGAAACTGGCGAGACGATTGCGTATGGAAAAAAATACGAAGAGACATGGGTATTAAACCCAAACCTAGAATTGAATACGGAAAAACAAAAAGGAAATTTGACCACAGAGAACCAAACGTTCATATTCGGTCTGCTATTTGTGTAAAACTTTAAACCGACATTTCAAATGTATTTCGTATTGCTCCTGGCAGGCGGCGCAGCAGTTGTGCGGTAACTGTCATGTCAATGTTTATCAATAAAATGCCTAGCACATAAACTTAAAAGCAGAGACCGAAATTTTCGCCTACTTGAGAAGAGAAATGTCCTTTTTCACCCGCTTGGAGAAACAGATGAGAATGTGAGAAGCGAGAGACTATTATACGCTCACAACGGTTTTCGCGAGAAAAGCATCGGCGATTTATAATTTTCGGAGTTGCATGAGTAGCTGATAAATCGTTTCTTTTACAGTGAATCCTAGATGCCGATAAGTATTTTTCACTAACTTTGCTCCTCGTATACGATCTATACGATCTAGGTAGCGTGTTTTCAGTGAAAAATGTGACATGAGAAAATATTTTCGTTGAATTTTGGAGAGAGATATTTTCGCATATGCAAGAGAGAGGATAATGAATTATCGGCGAAATCGGCGAGATGAAAATGTTAACGGTTCGTTACTCACCGGGAACTTGCTTGAGAGAGAGCATGGTTTTCATCTAGCTGAGTGAGAATTTCGATCTCTGCTTGAAAGTTTTGTTTGTTTTTCTCTCCGATTTTTATACCGGTTGCCCATATTATCTTTTACACACGTTTTTTCAAGAAAAGATACATGGGCATCAATGTCTGTTCTCTGTGCTTTGACCTCGAGATCAACGGAAATTCCCTTGGTGAGAAAAATCCACATCACTTCGCAAATTCTTGGATACAAATCCGGGTTTCTAATAGACCTTAATTGGAAACAACTGCCACATAATTTTGTTTCTCTTGAGCATCAACAATTTGAATAATATTTCGTTTTATGGAGCTAACGTTTCCAAAAACGTTAGGTGAGAGTGAATCTAACTAAGAACTTATATGTATAATGAGAAAAGATCTCGTCCGATTTCAAATCTCTTCCAAGCAGGATGAACAGTTAACCTGAATCTTACCTTATTCGCATCCATTGGCAGCGTGACATTATAGCCAACAGTGAAATCACAGCACAATGAACCCTGACACAACGATGCATGATGAGAGGTGGTATTCAACGGAAGACTAGCAGTTTCGTAACCATCAATTTGATCCCGTTTCAACTTGAGATTCGTCATCTCGGCAGGGCTGTAGCGGATCACCGGTTGACGGCTGATGCTAGCTTGAGGTTTGCTTATTTTCGGAACCTGTGCCACGTACAACTTCCTGCAAAAACAAAACAATATGGATTAATACGATTCAATCGTCCGCTAGTCGAGACAAACATACGAATCGGCATTGTGGTTCATAACGTCAACGATCCGTCCACGTTTTCCAGCAAACACTCCAGTCCCGGTGCTTCCAATCTCTGGATAACTTGCGCCAGCTGCCAAGAAATTAACATTATGTGTATAGGCCCATGCTTGCTGGATCTGTGCCGCAGTGAGAAACGGTAGCTCCGAAAACCACATGGTAGGGAAAACAAAATCGGTCACTCTACTACGAACTAGCTGCAAAGCCGGTTGATCGAACATCAGATCGAAGCAGGTGAAGGTACCGAACGTAACTCCAAAGTCCGTATCAAATTGAGTTACGTCAGCCCAGAGGGTGACATTGATTCCAGCCTCTCCAAATAGGTTGAATTTTCGATAGCGAGCGATGACACGTCCGTGTCGGTCAAAAACAACATTTGCGTTGAAGTGGTATAACCCATTTGGAGCACAAGGACGATGATCCCACTCTTCCGGACAGTGGGCTTTCTCCACCAGATTCACAACCAAATATTTCTGGCGATCTCTCGCCAGACAGGATAAGTCCCTCACAACCCTTTCGTACTGCAAATTGTTACAAGGCGCAACAAGATCGGCGGGGTTTGGGACGAATGAAGCCGTTTCAACGGCACTTAAGCCATATTCTGGAAACACGATAATATCCACAGGGTCGGCTTCCGAAGAATGAATTATCTGCTTATATTGTTCCAAATTCCTCGCCGTGTAGACCACGGGTGATTCATCACTAACCGATCTTTCTTTAAAGCTGAACTCCACCACGCCCGCCCAGTAGTGATCGTCGTCAGGTGTCGATAGCTACAATAATTCAAACGTCATATCGTTCAAATTAAACATGTCCCAAATCATCCCATAAGCTTACCTGTTGACTGCCAACAATGTAGTTGAGCAAAATGCACAGTAATGCCAGTCTTATCTCCATTGTCTCGCCCAGCACACAGCGTATGTCCGTCCCTATCACAGTTTACCACCCGACTGCCAAGCAAACTAAATTTCTGGAAACCGGTCGTTCCTGATGTAGGAATGGGCGATGTCGATGCGATTTTCACCGAAT
This sequence comes from Aedes japonicus, assembly GCA_034211315.2. Taxonomy (NCBI): domain Eukaryota; kingdom Metazoa; phylum Arthropoda; class Insecta; order Diptera; family Culicidae; genus Aedes; species Aedes japonicus. Next base: position 76,272 of record JASCZW010000226.1, on the reverse strand, counting down.
CCATATTTGTACCTCGATTAATTGATTGTTTCATTGTCTCATGTGTCTTTGGTTAAATTTCTTTTCTTATGCTAGTTTGTTGATCTTTCAAGTCCAGTCCAGACCAGGTAGGATAATTTAATTGAAAAATTGTGGCTATGTTCTGGAGGTAAGTTTTGCTCGAGTATTACGATATAATGATACTTCTATTAACTATCGACATTATCGTGGATCGATTGTATTGATTTGAAAAAAAAAATCGATGAGGGTGCATCGATTTTATTTTCCAAAATGCCCATTCCTATCCGGACGACTGTTTTATATGTATTATTATTACCATATCATCGTCGCACTTCAGGCATGAATGGCAATCGTTGTACACAAAGCAGCAATCGCTTATCGTAATCGGCGTTTTTGTTTTTGGCACCTTGGACGATACGCGTGCAACTTTTGACATGGACCAATCTCTTTCGATCGATGGCAAATAATCAACCAATGCGCATGGGTCAGTATGAAAAGCTGAGCGAGATTGTCTTGATTCGATCAATAATGGCTTACGCCATTAGCTGCCATCGTGTCGAATTCCGATTAGCGATTAGAACAATTGTGACAGGATGCGATAGCAGTCGATTGGTCAAATTTCAACCGGCAATGACTGGCTGGATTCAATGGTAAAAGGAGTTGCAAAACAGACAGTTCCATCTCGTGAGCACATATGACGGGCGTGATTGCGATAAGATCGCACGAAAGGGTAAGTCAGTTAGCTACAGTCAGACAGGGCTTTCCGATTTTGAGTCTCACTGCCCGCATAACGAAAAACAATTTGCTATATAGTCGAAACTATATTTCGAATGTAAAATATATTATCACACTTTATGTTGTTGTTATCGAATAGTCAAATCTCAATTTCCCCATACAACCTTTACCTTAACACATATTGGTAATGTTTGCCATATTGTCATTGAATGGTTTTTTATGTCTGCACTCGGTCTGGATTAAAGACTGTACTCGAAAAAAATGAGACACATAAAAATGATCACCTAAAATTCATTTTAAATCGGATGCTTCTCAAATTTTCAGGGAATAAATAACTATATATTAACTATGTTTTGGCATAATTTAATTTATTGAATTTCCTCCCCCAAGCTGAATGCTCGTACATTTCTCTTAACACTGCTCATGAGATCTTGGGCGAGGTTTTGTCAATCTTCCTTACACAATTTCTCCCAGTTTTTCTTCAAAGCTTCATCGGTTTTGATTTTTTTTCCGCTTTTCTTCAACTTCTTATTCATTATCGCCCAAAAGAAGTTCTGGTGTATTTGGCGGGTTGACGGGACCACATTAACGCCCTTCGCTTCGCACCAATCCATTACAGGCGTGGCGTAATGGCACGAAGCGAAATCCGGCCAGAACAGCGTGGGACCACGGTGAAAGCGGAAGATGGACAGCAAGCGCTTCTGCAAGCATTCCTCTCGATAAAACTACCCGTTTATGCTGCCAGTTGTAACGAACGGCTTGTTGTACCGTCCTCACTCGCAGATCGCCTGCCACAACAGGTACTTCTTCGCGAATTTGTCCATCTTTCTCTTCCGGAACTTTTCTGGAACCGGACGTACCGACAAAAAACTCGAGGCCGGGTCTCGTCTCCATGACGAGACAGCCTGGCTTGATCAGCCACTCACGGTACAGCTTCCGCGCACGCAATTTGTCCACCGTGTTTTGCTTGTCAGTCCGGTTTGGCGCCTTTCTGACCATAAAAACACTTAGCCCAGCCCGCTTAATGGTCTGCTGGACGAAGCACTTCGACGAGTTGACCTTTTTGGCCACGTCTCGGGTGGAAAGGTTCGGGTTATTCTTAAAGTACTGCCTTATCTTCCGCGCCTTCTCTGGGTATTCCGTTTACGGTTTTCGATGGTCCAGCTCGGTGGTCTTCGCCTCCTGGAACATCTTCACAACGCGGGACACGGTGGAATGGTGGATTCCAAGCCTTTTGGTGATCCATCTGTGCGACTGACCAGGACTACCGATCACCGCGCCCACGATTTGCTGGCGTAGCTCTTCTTGTTTCGAATGCATCTTGAAAACTACTTGACAGATCGCGATAAAATTTGGCACATAAACATAACACTCTAAACTAGTATTACCCTAAATTTCATTAATTTTTACTCACGCGATAACAAAGTGTCGAATTTTTTTCGAGTCCAATCTTTATTTACCAACCTTTTGACATAATATACAGCAAACATTTTGTTCGTGAAAATTGTCATTTTTTTTGGTAAACTAACTTAACCGCCTATTCAGCATATTGTTATTAGGCCTTTTACCATCTGACATATTGTTAAAACTATATAAGAGATTGTTAGTTTATAGTTGTCAACTATAGTCACTAGATTCATAGTCTGGCGGATACAACGACGGGAGCCAATTTCAACTGTCAGTTGGCGGAGCCAATCGAGCATATCTCGAGTAATTTATGTTAATGGCCTAAACGCCATTTGTAAACAATAACTATAAACGTTGATTTCTCACGAATTACGAGAATCCCACCATATCCTGCTACTCGATACGGTAAAACTAACTTTCTTCTACCATATGCTGCTTTCATTTCACGAGAGTGATTTAAAATTCAAGAGAAATCGATATTGAAAGTCATTGTTTACAAATGGCTTTAAGGCGCTTAACATGAATTACTCGAGATATGCTCGATTGGCTCCGCCAAGTGACAGTTCAAATTGGCTCCCGTCATTGTATCCGCCAGACTATGAATCTAGTGACTATATTGTCAACTATAAGGGTAAATGTCATAACAATAACGGAAACGGTCCTCAACAATAAGTGAAATAGTCCAGGAATGGTTTGTGATTATGCGGGATGAACAAATCACATGCTGCGTTTGCGTTGCGAACATACAGGCGTCATCTACTACACTGGCAAATGCGCTTCTTCGAACGATACGGATCACGACACAAAAGGAAACGAAAAAAGTTTGTCTCTGCGGACACAAAGATTAGGCCTGAGTCATGGTCCACTAGTTTCATTTGGTATACAAAAACTGATTCATTCACATTATGTGTATGTTGCTAATTCTGAATACGATGGTTCGGATGTGTCGTATATCTCCAAATGGTTCACATGCTGTTTGTTCCAGAATGATAATAGATAAGTCATTTACTCCTGCGAGACTTGTCTATTCCTATATGCTACGAATCATCGCACAAAAGGAGACTATTGTGTCACCGAAAGGGGGAAGAAAACTGTGGTAATTTTAATGCACGAACTAGCTCTTTTCTTAGTCAACAATCAACTGAGCCCTTGCTCCATCTCTATATTCGTTTTGTAGATTACACTTTTCGTTTTGACAAATATATATAGTTACAGCCAAAATAAAGTGCCCGCTTTTCTCATGAACACGCAGTCATTGAAAAACTCATTATATCGTATTCATATATTTTTCTAAGCATGATAATATTATTATTTTAAGGATGCATGTGTATTTTTGCAATGGATAATAGAAATTTTTGCAAAATTATTTTTTTAACCATATGTGGTGTAAATTTGGTGTGTCATAATAAAGTGCCTAATTGAAAATATATTTTGTATATGTAATTTTTACATCCAAACGCCCCTCGTATTGAATTTTTTTGACGTTTCCAAGTGTTTGTTGATCTTCTTACGGATTTCAGTTGCCGGTCAGAAAGATTCTGTGCGAGTTATCTAAATAACCATGGATAATACGGTGGCAAGCAAAACTATTCCCTTGCAGATCCGAAAATGTGTTATTCGTTGCATCGAGAAAGGTGAATCGCATCGCAAGATTGGTGAAAAGTATGGATACAGCAAAACAGCGGTTTCCAAACTTTTCGCAAAGTAGAAAACCTATGGTTCAGTAGCTGATCGCCCAGAATCGCGAGAATCATTCGAGAAATTAAGAAAAATTCGAAGGTTACCCTCAGGGAGATCAAGGAAGTGATTCAACAACCGATCTCGAACAGTACTCTACGCAGAAGGATCGCTGAACACGGTATGAAGAGCAGGTTTTGTAAGAAGTTGCCTTTTATTAGCAAAGTCAACAAAGCGAAAATACTCAAATTTGCTCGGAAACATGCTGATAAACCTTTAGAATATTGGAAGACTGTTTTGTGGACTGATGAGTCCAAATTCGAGTTGTTCAACAGCAAAAAACGAGCTCGTGTATGGCGTAGACCTAGAGAGGCGCTTCATGATCGACATATCCAGGGCACATTTAAGCATGGCGGAGGGAACGTGATGGTGAGGGGGTGTTTTTCTGATGGTGCAGTGCGACGCGAGCGATGCATGGCATCATTATGAATGCGTTGGAGTCACGGATCAAGTTGTCGAACATATCTGGAGTTGTTCCAAAATGGCAGATTGCATCATGGATTCAGCTGACATCATCAACATCAGCTAAAGATTCAGCGCCGAAGAATGTCAACAAAGAACGCTTGTTCAAAGGTGCATCATCTCAGAAGGATGTCTCTGTAGCTGAAGCGGGTGTCCAACATTGCGGAAATCCAATAGTTTCGATGCCGTCAGAGCATACCGTAGTCAGTGCCACCAATCAACGGAACAATGTGAGTCAGTCGGATCGAGGAATGTTACGGAAGGCCACTGGGAAGCAGCTGCTTGCTCCATCACAGGTGAGATTACCTTGCATACAGTTGAACAAGCCTCTTTTGAAGTCTCGTGTTCGTCGTCCCAACGATCCGCTCGAAACCGCGCAATACTACAGCTACAACGGTAAAAAGAAGAGAAGGCTTTTGAAGAGCAACAAGCAGAACGACGACGGCTGGCTGACCAGCAAGAAGCGGAAAAACATATAGCATTTTTGGACAAAAAGTACAGGACTTTGGAAGAGTTAGCGAGCGAATCGAGCTCAAGTCGGTATTCCAGTAGTGAATATGCTCGTAGTCATGTGGAGGAATGGGCCGGGGAGCGGCGGAATGCGAGGGTGGTTCGGAAGTCCTACGAGCAACCAACACAGCAGGAACAAGGTCAACATGACCAGTTACCAGTGCGGCAGGAGCTAATACAACGTCAGCAACCTTCCTTCAACATCTTTCAATCTCTATGTTCAACCACAGTCGACTCAAATTCAACCGGTTCAGAGTTTCCCGTTCTCTGGCGTATTCAATAGTTCTGGACGATAAGTATCCAACGCACGTTGATCAGCCTAATGATTACGACCCTTTGCAGCATACGCGCTCCCAAGTAGCAGCAAGACAAGCAGTGTCCAATGACTTACCAACATTTTCCGGCAGTCCGGAGGAGTGGCCAATCTTCTTGTCTATATACAACAGCACTACTGCTATGTGTGGATTGACGGAAGAAGAAAATCTCGTGCGGCTGCAATGCAGCTTGAAGAAACGCCTACGAAGCCATCAAGTGCAGGCTGATGCATTCAGGGAACGTCCAGGGCATAATGGGTACACTGAGGATGCTGTATGGCCAACCGGAGGTCATTATACACTCGCTGATTGGGAAGATTAGTTCCTTGCCACCTATCTGCGAGGATCGCCTCGAGACGTTGGTGGATTTTGCCGTGAGCGTATAGAATTTTTGTGCGACGGTTGAGTCATGTGGGCTAGAAGAATACATGTACAACGTGACACTTCTGCATCAGCTCGTTTGCAAACTTCCGGCAAATGCTAAACTGGGCGCAACACCGAAAGGCATAACTGTCGGTCAACTTGGCGACCTTCAGTGAGCCAAAGCTGCAAGTTCGGTAACATTCCTGGCAGAATCTCTGCAGCCGAAGTCGACACCAAAGGATACTCGTCGAAAAGGTAAAGGAGAAGCGTATCGCAACGCCCTAGCCGAAACGCCCAAGAAGTTTAAGGTGAACACCGAGTCTTCTCATTGCCAGCAAAGGAAACTTGTGTGGTGTGCAAGGGAAACCGTAAGTCCGTTCACAAATGTAAGCGGTTCCAAAAGTTTTCGCGAGATTCCAAGTGGAAGGTCGTCCGACAGTTCAGACTTTGTCGAACGTGTCTGCGGCAACATAAAGGCTCCTAGAAGGCGAAACCATACGGCAAAAATGGCTGCTCATTCAGACACCACGAGCTGCTGCATAATGAGCAGGTAAATCAACAAAGCACTAGTGTAACGGCGGAGAACTCACAATCCTCTCAATTGGTGGCAAGCAGCGATGAGCATGATTGCAATATGCATCAAACGGTATCTAGTTCTGTCCTATTCCGCTATCTACCAGTGGTCTTGTCAGGACCGGAAAAGGCCATTCATACCTACGCTTTCTTTGACAAAGGTTCAGGAACGACGTTGCTGGACAAACTACAGCTGGGGACGGGTAGTCCCGAGCGATGTGAAAAAAATCGTGCACCGTTCACCTACAAGTCGCCGGTCAGCATGCAGGAGCAGATAAGTTCACTCTTGAAGACGTGCAGACGGTCAACGAGTTACTACTGCCGCTACAAACCCTAGGCATCGAGGAATTGTTTGAAAGTGTTTGCAAATAACGTTCGTCTGCCGGATAGCCGGTCAATGGCCTTGCGTCGCCATCGGTGCTTGGAGAAACGAATGGCGAAAGATCCACAGCTCACAGCAGTGTTAAAGCAGAAGATTGCCGAATACACCACCAAAGGATATATTCGCATACTTTCTAAGGAGGAAGTTCTGCAGCTATTCATTGACATTTGGAGCCTACCAGTCTTCCCGGTAACCAATCTGAATAAACCCGGGAAAGTCCACATAGTGTGAGACGCAGCGGCGATTGTCCATGGAGTTTCGCTGAATTCGGTCCTGTTGAAGGGCCCTGATCTGCTGTGCTCGCTGCTCAACATTCTTTAGCGCTTTCGATTGCATACGGTTGCGGTGACGGGTGACATACGCGAGATGTTTCACCAGGTGGGCAGTGATTCCTTCAAAGGGTAACAAATGTGGCTGTGCGTGTTGCCGCAGGTAGAACACCTGCACATCCGCAGATGCTTCTGGCCCCGATACTCCGTCGATGCATTGGACAATATTCAGCTCCACATGTTTGTAGACGCTGGACAGATATTCGCAGAACGATAAATTCTGCTGTTCGCTAGTCATTGCTAATACAAGAGTGGCTCCTCTGAAACTAACTATAGTTCCCCGTCTGGAGTTACAAGCGGCTGTAGTCGGACCGCGATTATCGAAAACTGTGGTTGACACGCTATCCATTCCGATTACTAAAAGATTCTACTGGACGGACTCTCATGACGTTCTGTGCTGGATCAATTCAGACCATCGACGGTACAGTCAGTTTGTCGACTTTCGGTTTACTGAAATCCTGGAATCCCGTGAACCTCGTGATTGGTGATATGTACGCAGCAAACTCAACGTAGCCGACGATGCCACCAAATGAGACTAACTTCCTGACTTATACAGCAGCAGTTGATGGTTCCAAGGTCCGAGTTTCTTATGGGAAGACACAGAGAGATGGCCATAAGCTCCAATTCGCAACATATCAACGAACACCGAATTACTGGTCCATCATGCCCCTTTGAATTCAACGCATTTCCAGCTGGAAACGGCGCGGTGCATCCGTATGGCTCTGGTTCTGCGATTCATTGAAAACTGTTGCCTCACACTACAGCAGAAGCCAATCAACAACGGACCACTGGCGCACGTTGAGCTTCGTGCCACCGAAGCGCTTCTAATATGTATTGCGCAACGCGAAGTATACACGTATTAAATCCGCCTACTCCAAAGTCCATCGAAGTGCTCCGAAGGGACATCGAATCTTCTTCCCAGATCTAGTTCGTTATACAAACTGCTCTCTTGGATCGATGACTGTGGCATAATGCGAATGAAGACCCGTATCACTGCGTGCAAGTATGCTATTAAGGATGCAAAAAGTGCTATCGTCCTTCCAAGGAATCACCATATCACCACACTTATTATACACCAGGTCCGCCAAAAATACCTGATCGCTCGTTTTCGCTCATTGGTCAGTCCGCCGAACTTGCCAGAGATGCAAGAACGAACAAGCAGTGCCGAATATCCCGATGGCTGAGCTTCCGCCCGATTGACTAGCAGCGTTTTCAAGGTCGTTTACTCACGTGGGCATCGATTACTTCGGCCCCATCGAAGTCGTTGTAGGAAAGCGAATCGAGAAACGTTGGGGAATGTTGGCGACGTGTTTGACCATTCATGCCGTGCATATCGAACTCGTCAACTCGCTCAGCACTGACTCGTGTATCATGGCGATTCAGAACTTCGTTGCTCGCCGGGTCCAACCTCGCAAAATCTACAGCGACCGAGACACCAGCTTTGTTGGGGCAAATAGTGAACTGCAGAAGCTCCAGGCATCAATAGACCACGCAAAATAATGAAAGAATTCTTAACCAGTGAAACTGAGCGCTCATGCCACATATGGGAGGTAGCTGGGAGCGGTTGATAAGATCGATGATTGATTGATAAGCCGTCTGCACTACCAAAAGGCTCTCTGACGAGGTCCTTCCAAATCTACTGATCGTGATAGAGAACGTCGTAAATTCCAGGCCACTTACGCATATTCCAGTTGACGGAGATTCCGGCCCTGTTTTCACTCCAAACCATTTTCTGCTGGGTTCTTCCGATGGTTCCAAGCCACTGATCAACGCCGATCAAAATGGGATGATCTTGAAGCAGAACCTATGTACCTCACAAATCCTCGCCAACCAATATTGGAGACGATGGGTAACAGATTATCTGCCGGACATTACTCGCCATTCAAAGTGGTTGCAGCCCAACCTCTCCGTCCGCGATGTCGCAAAGAAGCTGGGAGTGGCGCCTTCAACCGTGGCCTAAACCCTAAAAACGACCTGGACTGTCGATTTGCAAGAAAGTGGTGACTCCTGATCGCGACGATAAACAAAACACGTCGGCAAAGCACGATCGTGACAGTTGTACACGACGGTGTTGACGAAGTTTGGTTGCGTGGTACAGGACGATGAAACTAACGTCAAGGCAGACTTTAAACAGCTGGACCTGGACATGATTTTTCTACGGCAACCGGACGGGGAAGGTGACAGATATTTTCAAGCACATTAAACTGTCAAAGTTCGCGAAGAAATATTTGGTGTGGCAGGCCATCTGTACCAATGACTTGAAGAGCAACGTTTACATTGTGAACGGAACCGTCAACCAGGAAATTTATCTGAGCGAATGCCTACAAAAACGTCTACTGCCTTTCCTGAAGCGACACAATTGTTCCGTTCTATTTTGGCCGGATTTGGCATCTTGCCATTACGGAAAAAAGGCCATGGAGTGGTATGCTGCCAACAACGTTCAAGTGGTGCCCAAGAACAAGAACGCTCCCAACACGCCAGAGCTCTACCCAATCGAACAATATTGGGCCATCGTCACGCGGAATCTTGAGAAGACTCAAAAATCTGTTGTGGTGGCAAACTGGCGTTCTGCAGCGAATAAAGTGGAGTCAATACAAAAGCAATTTATATTATATGCTCTTCGGAAACTAGGAGGAACAACGTATCCTCTTCCATCTTACGAAGCGCTCTGCATGCTTATCAATATTCAAATATTGCCACAGCGTCGCGAATTTGCAAAGGTTTCATTTGTCAACGACATTGTTTCAGATAAATAGATCGTAGTGTGTGGGTGTATTGCATATGGTGTAAAACAGTTTTGAATCTGACCGTTTTTGGGTGTACACTTCTCCATTCATTATAAGCAATTTACATATGCTTTAATTGTTATGTTTTGTATTCTCCGTGCATGGAGTAACGATTATGATGTAGAAGAAGATGTTCGATCATCACCATGAGGCACTAAGAGTGGACAGTAATGTTTTTGCTAGAATGAAAGATATAAAGAGAAAGTGTTGAAAGTTCCGTCAGTGTACGGCAGGTTGGAAATAGAACAGATGTTTGAAAATTGAGCGAAAGGGCATGTGAATAGTGGTACTCGAACCAAAGACGTCACCCTTTGCCTAACATCCCACTGCGGGGTAGGTCGAGGCACGGACAAATCCGCCACCTCAACAGGCAAAAGATGACGTTTGGAAGGCGCTCATGGCCACTGATGGCTTTGTGATAGTTATTCTAGCGATATATTGTGTGCAATCTGTTTTGATGCGCACATGGGTGAGGAACTCTTTCCTTTTTTGGGTTTGTTTTTTGATTCGCAACGTCTGAGATCACTCAGGTTTTTCTCGTCGACTCTAACTGTGGAGCTTTAGCTTCCACGAGCTACCGAAACACTTAGAACTGGTGGGTACCTACCGAAGCGTCCGTTCGTATTGACCGTCAGAGAAGTAAGAGCAGTAAGAGGACGAGCCGAGTTGGTTGCTAGCCTGCTTCGATGCTTCCGGGAGCTTGTGGTAGAGGGTGGCTGTCGCATGATGCGGTTTACAGCCCATGGGGCAGTGAGCAACTAACAGTTCTAATCGAAGGATATCAATACCGCACACTAACGTAGAGACCTCGGAGAAAAACACCGTGAAGCGTTGCGTTGCGAAACGAGTACCCATGCCCTTCCGCTCAGTTTTCAAACATCTGTTCTATTTCCAACCTACCGTACACTGACGGAACTTTCAACACTTTCTCTTCGTATCTTTCATTCTAGCAAAAACATTACTGTCCACTCTTGGTGCCTCATGGTGATGAGAGAACATCCCCTTCTACATCAATTTACACAAGTTTAAGGAACTAAACGGGTTCCTATCTACAATCTTTTTTTTTTTGCATCTACCTATAAATATTATAATCATCGATAATATCATCATCTTACTCTACAAATCATCTTTTGGGTTCTTAGTTAGAACAGATACATATTTCCTCTATTGCTGTCCTGTGCATGATGAGTGAGTGCATGATCCTCTCGTAGTGTACTGGCTTGTATCATGGGGCAAAGTACCCAAATTGTAACAAAATTTACACTTCTTTAAATTCGAGTTCAAATAATTTCAAAGTAGTTTGCAGAACGTCTACTAACATTTCCGAAAGCAACAATGTCATACAAATGCCCTAGGAATTTCCCACTGGTGTAATTAAATCTGATCATAATTATTGTTAACAAGAAGAATGTCCACCGTAGCCTTGAGTTGCCAAAATCGAATGCTTTATGTGCAAACCGCAAACTTACGAAAAACTCATTTCTGTACTATCCAACCGAAAATTGCACCGCGATCAAAGACCTAATAAATCATGAGGCAACTCCGAGCAGTCTTCGAGGGTTGTAAAGGTTGATGATTGGTCGATCGGAGAGATCATACAATGCCTGCTTTTTACGGTCACAGGGTTCCAAAAATTCCTCCTTCATTAGTTGGCTACAAGCAGTTCAACCTCAGCATCGATCTGCAGACCACCACCCCGTCTACACCCACCATCAACATCAGCAACAACACCACCCATTTGAAGAGCGAGAGAACATGCCACGAGCAGCAGCAGCAGTGATTGATCTCTGATGCCATGTAAAACTACGCAAACCGATTGCTGCTCGGGGAAATTTTGAAACATTAATGGACACCCTTTTGGATTGCATTTTTGGACATATTTTCATCACGGTGGCCTTGATGAGCTGCTATAGTGATGATGTTTTGTTTTTGCCTGCTGTCGCGTTTGCTGGTCTTTCAGCGATAATGTATGTTCTAGAAGCGGACACCAAGCCCGAAATCGATGCATTGCTTATACTTAGTTGCTCCAGCGGTGGTTAATAGGTTTCTTCTTAATTGAACTGTGAGTGCGTCACATGCAGTGATTACTTCTGACAGAGGCCCAGCCAGCCGCGATGACGATGGCGCACCCATCCTTAAAGAACTGTAGCGTTGGTCAACGACGGATCCGATAATTGTTCCTCGCTCTGAAGTAATTCCAGTCTCTGCTTAAGAATAGATTCTTGCAGCTCGGTTCGCCAAAGCTGTATCTCGTGTACAACGGTTACAACTTCAGCAACAACAAAAAAAGTACCAAATATCGTTGAACGCAAAAGGGTGACAGCCGCCAAATTTGCCTACCGCCATGCAGTTAGTCAACCGGCCATTAAACGAGCAGTCAGTGACCAACCTAGTTGGTATGGTTGTATGATGTAACTCGGTAGAAAAAGAGACCTCGGTAAACCATCATTGTGCTGCTGCTGCTGCTGCTGCCGAGCCGTGGTGATCGATTTCTGTCCGGCTAATTGCGGTTCATGGTGGAACTTTTATAAGCAGTACGTATCTACGGGTCACATAGAGGCTCGTGTCATGGCTGGTCAATTTTGAAGCAAATTTGAGACGCCTTTTAGGCACGGCTAGGCAGAATGCCGTTCCATTGCGTAGTGGGAACTTTTTTGGGGATTTTGCGACCAGATGGGCCCGGATGCGGATGTGGGTTGTAAATAACAATGCTTTGCTTAATCGGCCATTAGCAGCGATCTAGGACGAGAATTGGTCAATTTTTTTATAACGTTGAAGGAGTTTGTTCCAACGTCTTGTTTTAAGTGATTATTTTAGGCACTGTTTTGGATACCCAAAATAGTTATTTATGCTACATGGATGCACGAAACATACAGTGTGTCTCACAATAGGTGTTTTTTCAGTCTTGGTTTATTTCAGCTGGGTAATTTTAACAGCGGAATGGATTATACTCGTTTTGGGTGTATTCTTTTGACAGCTTATCGCTGAAGATAAATAAGCCATTCCGTTTGTTTGTATTTATCAGCTACCATGGCAGCCATACGGGAGCAAGTTTTAAAATTACATTGGCAAAAGCTTAGACCATGTCAGATATGCAATAGCCTTAAGCAGTTCGGAGTGAGTAAGCGTTTTGTTTTTCGTACCTTGAAAAGGTTCAAGAAAACTGGAAATGTCCATATTTGATAATTTAAAAATGTGTTTCAGTTTTTTATTTTTATTTATTTTTAGAAAAAGTGATCAAGTGAAGTGTTAATTAAAATTTTCCTTGTTCTTCAATTACAAAAGGGGTGCCAGAACGAAGAAAAAGATCAAATGTGTGGAGGAGCGAATAAGACGTAATCCGTAAAAAATAATTAATATGGTTTATTTCTATAACATGTATCTTTAAAATGAAAAGTAAATGCTATGATTTGGTTGATTTGTTTTGCTGTAGTTTTGTAAATTTTGTTTAAGTGACACCTATTGTGAGACACCCTGTACATTTATTGATCGGGGCATGCCAGGTTCCAATATTCATTTGCAAGGAAAGCATTTATCAAATGGATTGCTGATGGAACCTGACCCTGTTTAGTGAAGAGAACGATGGCTTTGGTTGGTCCTTGGGAGCAGCTTTAGGTTGAGAAGATTAAATGATGCCCCACGCTTCCAACAGTTGAAACTTTTACACTGAATAACGTTCTATCTTGGTATGGAATTATGTTAAACCGCTACTGCTCGATGAGTATTAAAACAATACTGTAGTGAATATTTTAAACAAGTAATAGTTATGTAATAATTATCATAATTAATGTGCTTATAACAAATACTATTTTTTCAGAAGTAAATTACATTAATCCATTAATAACTGTGGAACACTAAGTTGAGAGCAAGCAATAAGCTCGAAAAGCTAGAAGAAAAAGGTCTAGTCTAAGAATGTTAAGTGATGCTAATTTTTTTTCGAACGGTTTGGACTTTAAGGGTGTCCCATATCAAATTACATCACGGAAAAAAAACGCTGTAGAAAATTATTCATTTTTTATGTATTTTCTCTTGAAAATTTGGGTAGAAGTGGTTAAGAGTGCTTTTTTGTAATTGTATTTTTATCGCTGTAAGTTTCCCAGTTGTTATGTTCTGATCTCAAGGATAGTTTGGATGACCTAAAACATGTCAATTTACTTTATAATGTTTGTTGACCTTTGAGAATATCAATTGAATATGTTTGTATATTTATTATAACTTTGAAGTGTAACTGTTACAACTGTAAATCTTAAGCTCTGAATGCCAGGACAGTTTGGATGACCTAAACTATCCCGCACTCAGACAAATAAGCTTAAGAATTTTATAAGGTTCAACTTATGAACGATGCTTTGAGATTTCATAAGGCTGATTTATGAATAGATTTTGTTTCAAACGACGTTGTTCTTGTACGCTTTAAGCTTTCCCGATTACAAGTGTTGATATATGCTAGTGAGCAAGTCACTGGACCCATAACCCCAACGTTCAAGGTTCGAGTGCAGATTGCTCTATGTTTTTATTTTTTCAACATCATTATATTTCATTTCAAGATAAATTTACGAAATTCGTACTTATTTCTTATAGCAAATAATTATAATGCAATTTTTTGAATATCGAAATGTAGTCGTTTATTGCACCGAGTGCAAGATTATCTTCTTATGTATTAAAGTGTTCGAAAATATTCTCTAAATATCCTTGAATACGTGCTGTAATTTTGTGTAGCCCAAATCTCTATTGTTACTACCGTAGATTTCGAGTTCTAAATTCCAGGACAATTCAGATTTCCTAGAGCATCACAAGCTATAAAATAATGACTGTTGACCTTTAAGTAGATTCATTGAATAGTTTGGAAAACAAATTGTCAACTTATATAACACAAAAAACTACTGTTGCAACTATGATTCTTATGTTTGGAACACAAGGACAGTTTAGATCTTGAATATCCCAAGATTATGTCGCATCATGTCTGTCGACTATCAACACTATTTAGCGAATATTGTTAAATAGGTACATATTGTCGCATTGCATACTCCAAAATCCTACTGGCACAACTGTAGATCTTATGTTTTGAACTCAAGAACAGCTTGGATAACCTAGATCATCCCAGTATATCTTATAATGTTTTTTATACGTTCGAAAATATTCACTAAATATAGTTAAATACGTGGCGTAGCTTTCTATAGCCCACAAAGCTATGGTCACTACTCCTAAGTACTGAACTCAAGCACATTTTGGATGACCTAGAACATCACAAAATTATCAAATAGTGACCTTCCAAAAGATTAAATCAAAATGGTTATAAACATATCGTAACCTTATATATCCCTACAAACTACTGTTACTACTGTAGATTCGAAGTTCTGAACTTATGTACATTTTGAATAACCTAAAACATCCGCGAAAGATACAAAAATGTTTCGCGTTTATAAGCGAGAAATTATTAATATTTATGAATGTGTAATATATTCTAGAGAAACGCTTTCACTATTTATAAGGCATTTATTTTTTCTTCAGTAACATTTTCATGTACAGGATGTTTGAGGTCGTCAATTAGGCCTCTAAATGTTTATTTTTTTCCTGCCATTGCTCTAAATATGGACCAGAGTGGTACAAAAGGAACAATTTCGTATTTGTACCAAAGGAGCTGAAGCCACCAAACTGCCCAAAGATGCGCCCTATCGAAACTTTTTGGGCTTTGACGAAGACGAAGCTGAGAAAACCCATGAAACCAGCGGATAGTGTTGAAAAAAATAAGAAAGATTGGCCAAACTCGGTGAAAACAATAGGAAGCACTGCGCAGATGCTTATGAGTAGTGTTAAGAGAAAAGAACTCGCATACCCTACGCAAAATCAAGCAAATTGAAATGAAGATGGAAAGGAAACATTGTTATTTACTATGTTTGAGAGTAAAATAATCCAAAACCACATATGGAATGATCTCTTTTATTTAAGAAAGAAAGTGTGTTTATATTTTTCGGAACAGTCTATAGCAGTCAATGATGGCCAAATCTGGAAAGTACGGTGGATGCGGAAGCAACTCGAAACGTTATTCGTGCGATTTAGCTATGGTAGCCTTCGACTTGTGACACGGTGCGGTGTTTTTGTGGAAATGGACTGTTTTCTTCTGCATATGGGGACGATTTTTTTAGATTTTTTCTTCAATCGAATCAGTTGGTGTTTTATTCAATGATGAACCAATAAAGCAAATTCCATGCGTATCCAAAAAAAAGGGACGCAATAACTTTTGCAGCTGATTGTTGCAATTTTGACCGTATTGTCGAGGTTCACCGACTGCTGTTCACTCAGCTGCAATCCAAAGTGAACATTTATCAAGCCAAGTTTTTGCGTCGATGATGTTTTTTCCCATAATAAAAAAACAATGCTTAAGGGGGAATATACAGTAAGAACGAGAAAAACAAACTCATTTTTGAAAAAAAAAATTCGCGAGGAAGTTTTCACTCAAATCGATTGAAACTTTTTTACATTTATAATTGTATCCATGTAGTATACAAAAATATTTTTTTCAATTTTTTTTTCAAAAATTAGAGTGCGTTGAAGATGTCGTTGAATTTTGCTTGTGCCGGCTCTTCTGGTCACAGTTTTGATCTGAAACCTGCTAAACCAAAAAAATTACATTAATTACATTTACAAATTTTAGATGAATTGAAAAAAAAAGAATATTTGCACTTTTGGCGCAACTTTTTAAAAAAAATCAACATTCATTCCGTCATTTTATCACATTTTTAATATTTATATTACAATAAAATACATATTTAATAATAAAATATTACAATAATTTTTAATTCATATGGAAGGTAATACTATAATTAAGAAATCCTAAAAGTTTAAATCCAATCGAATAATTAGTTTTCGAGTTATTACCGGCATAAACTCCGAAAATGATGCTTTACTAAATATGACTTGCTAAGTCATAATCAAGTTACTACAACTAATACAGGTCTCAGTGTGCTACTTCGGGCGGTCAAGCTTTTCTTTATACCTGCTGCACGTGAAAGAGGCGTCTGCAAAAAACGATGAAAAGAAACACTTGGAGTTCTAATTTCGAAAAAAGGGTTTCAGGAGCGTATTCTGCGGGGAAATTTACTAACTTTTTTTGCAAAAATAAAAAATTAAATTTTTTGGCCATTCTAACTGTATATCCCCCCTTAATTAACCCTTAATTAAAATTCTTTCGCACCAAGTGTCTTGAAAATCTCTATAGCTTCGGAACTAAAGGGTGTCCCACATCAAATTGCATCAAGAAAAAATACGCGGTAGTAAACTACCCATAGGGTACAGGGTGCGGCAGAAAATAATGCGAAAATTTGTTCTATTTCTTTCAAATCCCATTTTTAACTAATTCAAGCAATAATATCAACATTTTCGAGTGCAGTTATTTTTATAAAGTCTCATCAATTAAAAACGATAAAGAGGTCTCCCGCACCTGGAACGCAGTCAGTAATTCTTTGTACGTAGTGTAGAACCTTTGTTAAGTTAATTGATTAAGTGAATAAACAGTGGAAGTCGAAATAATAGTTTTTTAAAAAACCTATCACGGCCACGATCTCATAATTCTAGGGTGTGATGTTTTGTAGGCTCGGGCTTCGGCCAAAAGTTCATGTTATCGATCAACCTACAATTGAATCAAATATATTCGGTAAATTAATCATATATCATGTAGTTATCTAAATGAATGCCAAAATTGGTCTCTGATCTACATACAGTTCATTTGCATTGCATTTGGTGAAATTCTCATAAATTAATGTCCACAGATTAACTTTTATTCATTAGAAATCGGCAGCTTATTTGATTGGTAACAAAAGCAGTTGCTTTTTAAACAGACATACTAACGAAGCGTATACTAACATACAAAAAATGATTTGAATAAGAACCAATGGACCATCAATAAATCCGAAAAATATTTCAATTTATCATATGAATTATCCTTAAAAAAAATAAATCCCTAATTAAAAAAAAACCTTTACGAAAGAACTTGGAAGTACAGCTTAGCAACTGTAATTTTTTTACATTATTTTCGTTGAAAAAATAACTGCGCTCGTTATATTCAGTATCTATCTATACATATAAAAATGAATTTCTGTCTGTCTATCTGTCTGTCTGTCTGTCTGTCTGTCTATCTGTCTGTCTGTCTGTCTGTCTGTCTGTCTGTCTGTCTGTCTGTCTGTCTGTCTGTCTGTCTGTCTGTCTGTCTGTCTGTCTGTCTGTCTGTCTGTCTGTCTGTCTGTCTGTCTGTCTGCCTGCCTGCCTGCCTGTCTGTCTGTCTGTCTGTCTGTCTGTCTGTCTGTCTGTCTGTCTGTCTGTCTGTCTGTCTGTCTGTCTGTCTGTCTGTCTGTCTGTCTGTCTGTCTGTCTGTCTGTCTGTCTGTCTGTCTGTCTGTCTGTCTGTCTGTCTGTCTGTCTGTCTGTCTGTCTGTCTGTCTGTCTGTCTGTCTGTCTGTCTGTCTGTCTGTCTGTCTGTCTGTCTGTCTGTCTGTCTGTCTGTCTGTCTGTCTGTCTGTCTGTCTGTCTGTCTGTCTGTCTGTCTGTCTGTCTGTCTGTCTGAATCTAATAGACTCGAAAACTACTGAACCGATCGCTGTGAATTTTGTTGGCAGGGATTTTTGGGGTCGAGGAAGGTTCTTATGATGGTTTGAGACCCCTCTCTTCTCTGAAACACTCATTTCTGCATAACTCGAGAACTAATCAAGCAAAGGATACCTAATTTAGCATGTGAGAGTTTTTAGAAGCAGGAAATGTTTTTATGGTATTTTGAGATCCCTCTTCTCTCCGGAAGGTGGGGCTCCCATACAAATGAAACAGAAGTTTCTGCATAACTCAAGAACTAATGAAGTAAATGGAACCAAATTTTACATGTAGAGCTTTCCGAAAGCAAAAAATGTTTCCATGGTGGTTCAAAAACCCTCCCCTCTCTAGAAAAGAAGGCTCTCATACAAATGAAACATAATTTAGCATAACTCGAGAGCCAATGAAGCAAATGAAACCAAATTTGGCATGTTGAGGCTATTGGAAGCAAGAAATGTTTCTATGGCAGTTCTAGACCCCTTCCCCTTTTAAGGGGGCTCCCATATCAATTAAACGCAAATTTTAGCATAACTCCAGAACTAATCAAGTTAATGAAACCACATTTGGCAGGATTTCTATATATATAAAAATGTATTTCTGTCTGTCTGTCTGACTGTCTGACCCTTATAGATTCGGAAAGTTCTGAACAGACCAGCGTGAAAATTTGGATTTGGGGGGGGGGGGGAGGAGCTGCATATCTCGAGAACTAATCAAGCAAATCGAACAAAATTTGGCAGGTAGAGGTTTTCGAAGGCAAGAAATGTTTCTAAGGTGATTAAGGATCCCTACCATCTTTTGAAGGAAGGGGGGGGGGGCTTACTCATCCAAATCAAACACAAATTTCAACCAAACATGAGAATTCGTCCTACTGTTATGAAAATTTGTATGCAGGAGCTTTTGATGCCGAAGAAGGTTCTAAAGATGGTTCGAGACTCCTTCTCCGTTTGAAAGGGGGGAGGGGGCTTCCATACAGATGAAACACAAATTTGTGCATATCTCGAGAACTAATCAAGCAACTGGAACCAAATTTGGCATGTGGGGATTTTGGAGGCAGGATTTGTTTTTCATGGTCGTTAGAGACTCCTCTCTCCAGAGGGAGGGGGAGGCTCATAAATATAAAACAGAACTTTCAACCAAACACGAGAATGTTCCTGGCAACTAAAACACAAAATGTGTATTTCGTGGGGGAAGGAGCATGTTCTGATAGAAGTTTAAACACCTTTTTTGCCCAGAATAAGGAATGCTTGAGATACTTTCAGTGCTACATATGCAGAAAAAGTTAATCTAAGGTTATGCAAGAGAAATTACATTCAAACTGAGAGGATACGGCGTAGTTTGAAGATAAATGTTTTGTCAATTAAAAGCTTCAATACAATAAGAAAAACCATGGTTGAAAGTAAAGATCTTAGGGTATAATTTAAAAAACACACCTACGTTTAATTTTGCAAAAATTACTCAAAATTCCTAAAAATATTTTATGCACCAGTTCTATTATATTTTTATTCAATCAGTTGAAAGCGAAGCAAGGCTCGCACCGGGTTCAGCTAGCTCTGTATAAACATCTAAATGTGTATTATTTTTTTTATTTCAATGATCATAGCCCGCATTTGAACTTGATGGGCGATAGAAAAAGTACACGCTAAAATCACCTTCTCTTTCATTTGTAATACTCTCCTTTTTTAAGGAAAGTTTAATTATGTAACGTAGTAAGGGGGGAAAGAGTTTGGGAAAACGTGACAATCCATATAAAAAACGTGACAAGGGGGGTCTTAATAGCCACTTTTTTGTGTGACATAAATAATGGATGTTCCCTTACTCATTTTTCCTTACAAATGGATCAACTCAATTTTTGAGTTGATACACTTTTTACGAAAATTGTGTAACATTTCCGTGTGAGAAAAAGCAAAAGAAATACAACTCTACTCAATCACTGTGTAGAATGAAACCAGGGTGTACACTCCCGCTTCATTTTACCCAATTTTTGAGTATAATTGTATGCTATCTCTTTTTCTCGCACGGAAATGTTACTCAATTTTCGTTAAAAAGTGGATCAACTCAATTTTTGAATAGATCCACTTTTTACGGAAATTGAGTAACATTTCCGTGAGAGAGAAAAAGAGATAGCATACAATTGTACTTAAAAATTGAGTAAAGTGAAGCGGGAGTGTACACTTTGTGAGCACCAAGGTGCGTACAGAAAGGTGTTTTACTGTATTTTATTCATGATTCAGATTTGATCCTTGCACTCGATTTGCTCGCCTCTCTATCCCATGTACATTGACAAAACTGCATCACCATACTTCACTCACCATGGTAAGCACTATGCCAGCAACAGTAAATGTTTACAAACCGTCCGCTCGTTACTGCCCGCAGCGGCTCATGCTTTCTCTCCCTTTTCTCCGCTCACTGTTCATCGAATTTGTACTCATAAGTTAGTTTAAATCGGATTGAGTGTGATGTTTATTACCGTCCGACAGAACCGCGCATGTACATTGATTGAAATAAAAGGTTGTACAAACAATACGCCTATACCCAGCACGGTCGCACTTCAACGGCGTTGCGCACCAAAACAAATCGCAAGAACATCAATCAATGATCACGTTGATTTTGTTTCTACTTCAACTGCTGTCGGTACAAACCAGCGATAAAAAGGCAATTATGTCGTCTTTGACTTAACGACCGAACCATACATTATTAGGAAGTGAATGTGCCACACACATATGGCTCGCTGTGGCCGGATGCGTGATATCATCCGGCAGACAATAAAATCGATCGAGACTAAATTTAAATAAAACGAAAATGGACAACGACGATGAGGACCGTCGTGTGCCGACTTGGAACCAAGAACCTGGCAGCACATGGCGCTTCCGCTTGGCATCTTGGCATCAAACCCGCATTCTGCGCTCAATTGACCATTCTGGCCGCGTACCACCTACGCACTTAATTTTAATGTGCCCTGTGTCTGTTCTCGGTCTGCTCGTCGGTTTGCCATGCTGGACTGATGATCATTCCGGTCTGTAGCAAATTGGTTGTCGCCGTTTGCTTTACCAGAATGATTACCCGGACTTGTTGGTCATAGAGTTAAGATTGCGTCCAAAGGAGAGCACTTTAATTTTATTTCTGAAGATTATATGCAAACACTTATAGCTATGACAAATGTTTATAAATGAACGAAACTTGTGCTGGAAATGGTAATAAATTGAGGTTAGGTTAGGTTAGGATTTGAAACAAATTTTATTATCCAACCATTCAGATGACTCCAAACAGAAAAACTCCAAATTGACTAAAACTAAAATCAAACTAAAAAACCTCAGCTGAATTACGCACACACTGCGACCTTGAAATTCGTGATATCGAAGTTTGAATAACCCCGCCATGGGAATCAGTGTGGGTGTTTGCGTGTTTTGAATAAACTAAACCCAAAATCTTCGGCTAATCATTCTTATTCTACCCGCAAATCAACTGGAATGCTTCACATTCCTAGAACCCCAATAAACGCATTAAGCTTCTAATGCGCCTCTCGTAGATCCAGTCCTTCCGCATTATGCGCGATCCGCTTCTGCTTGGTTCGAGCACCACCGACCGGTGGCAACTGCTGCTGAAATCTAAGCCACAAGACGAATGGAGGAACGAACCATTTAATTGCTTGTATGGAATTTTCTAATTCGACCGCATCGACCGCGATGCGATGATGGTAATGGGAATAAATCGAAAGATACCTACCTAAAGTAAATAAGTTTGCTACTGATTGCCTGCCTGAGTGCGCGTTGTGGATATTGGCTGATTGGGCCGAGGTGGATAGATGCATTGCACATCAGAGAGGCACGAGAGGAAGTAGATAAAGATGTTTGTTTAGAAGTTTTCGAATCGGATCCACTCTCACTGGCCCCGGGTCGGTGCTGCGGGCCGAAAAGAGGGTCAGCAAAATTATGTCTGCAGACAATTATCATTCCTCCGGGGGATGGTGGATCGGGAACGGACTACGGGTAAAATACGGTAATGGTGGGAAAAACTCCACAGCTCTTGGGAGAGCTCTGAATCTGCCTACGCGAACGGAGGTAATTGTTTGAAAGTGGAGAATGACCACATAGAAGTCGGAAGTACTCGCATTTTTCGTGGAGTTCAACAGCTGGGAGGAAATATTATCTATGTATTTTATGAAACATGATTCATTTCCAATCTTTTGGTAATTAAAAGCACAGTTTTTATATCTATTCAACCTTGCTCTTGACTGCATTTCACGAACCTAGCAGGCCGAAAAGTATTGGTTGATCAGCGAGCCTCTTCTGGTCAAGTCAGGCGATCAGTTATCAAGAATCGTGTTTACCGGACTGTCATTTACTGTTCTGAAGATGTGACCAACCCATCGTAGTAAGCCGATATTCATCAGTGTAGACGAATCCAAGTTGAAAAAAATAAGAAGACACCGAGTGGTGGTAAACAGGGATGCCAAATATTTTATTTCAAATGTCTGTGATAAAAATTTGAAAAGTCTGGGAATGTCTATAAAAATCTGTTAATTTTTTTTCAGAAAATTAGACTTCTTCCATCGAAAATACGTAATATGAGAGCGAGTTATGTCATTTTTGCTACTTGTGTGATTATGTAAACATGTCTACATCTATTTCTTGGATTGTATGCAATCTTACACTATTGTTTCAAATTTTTAAAGTGACACTGAAGCTTGAAGCATTGACGTAGATGACACAATTTTCTATTGTTTTTTTTTCCCTGTAACGTTCTTTTCAGTTTTGTATTTTAAAATCACAGTTTAGTTTTCATTTGATAAAATCAACAAACTTTGTTTTTGATTCAACAATAACCCTTGAATTACAATGAATAACAGGGTGAATCTTCCGTTACATAAATTATAAAGTTGAATTCAAAATTTATATATCATTAGTAAAAAACTACAATAATACTAAAACGGATTTTTGTTTTTGTAGATTAAGTCGAAAGGCTGTCATTTTCGATTTATACATTTGTATTTTATTTGTATGGGAGCCCCCCTTCCAGGGAAGGGATAGGTCTCATACTATCATAAGAACCTTCCCCGCCCTAAAACGTCCTCCATAAATTGAACGTTTGGGCAGATAGTGTGTACCATACTTAAATATGGTGTCATCATCAGTCATGGTATTCATATGTCATATGAATGCTTTTTATATAGACTGCTTCTTAGGTTCGTCAGTGATTATCTCTAAAATTTCAGAGAAACTCTCTCCTGATCTTCTGCAAGGCTCTTTGCTAAAATTCTGGGATGTTTCCTCCTGAACTTCAGGAAAATTTCCTGATGAACTTCTTGGCAGTCACTTCTTATTTTCTTCGAAGTTCATATTTAAGAACCCAAACTTACCTTCCAGAAACATTTGGTAGGTTTTTTCCTGAACGTAGTTACTTTCTAAACTTCGAATAAATTCCATCCTGAACTACGAGGAAAGTTTCTGCAAAACTTTGAGAAAGTACTCTCCAGAGTTTCTTGGTAAATCTTCTTAAGTTGTTAAGACTTCTGAGAAGTTCTTTTCTGAACTGCCGAAATAATCTCTTCTGAACTTCAGGTGAGTATTCTCCTGAACTTTGGGAAAGTTTGTTCCTGAATTTCTGAGAAATTTTTGCTTGAACTACTAGAAAGTTTCCCCTCCACTTCTGGAAAGTTTTTTTCTTGATTTTATCAAAAGTATCTACCATAACTTCTGGGATTTCGTGAACTTCTAAAAATTCTCATTCTGAACTGCTGGAATTTTCGATTCGGAACTTTGGGGAAGCTCTCTAGCACTTCTAGGTTATTTCAACTAAACTTTTGTTCTCTTCGTAACTTCTGAGAAGTCCTCTTGTGAAGTTATGAGGAGTTCTTTATTGTTTTTTTTGAAAAATTCCTTCTTGACCCAAAGAGCGCCCTCTCTGGTAAGTTTCTTTCTGAATTTCTACTAAGTTTTTTCCCGAGCTCATTCTTTCCAAACTTCTGATTGTTCTCATCCGCAACTGCGAGGAAAAGTTTATTGAAACTTTGGAAAAGCCGTCTCCAAAATTTTTAGGAAAATTACCTTAAATTTGTTCTTGAAGTTCTTCCTGGACTTCTGAAAAGTTCTTTTCTGAACTTTTTGGATGTTTTCTCTAGAACTTTGGAGAAGTTTGTTCCGGAACTATTGGGAAGTTCATGCTCAGATTAAAAGGAAGTACCTCCAATACTAAAGTTCCATTCTTTTCTCTCCAAAAAATTTTTAGAAATCCTTATTCTGAAATGTTAAAATTTTCTCCTCTGAGCACTTCTGGGAAGTTCCAGTTAACCTTTCGAGAAGTTTCTTCCGGAACTTCTGGGAAGTTATGTCCTGAACTTGAGAGAAGTTCTATCCACAACTTCTATGACGCATCGTCCTGAGGATTTTTTTTTCCTGATTTTTTGAGAAATTATAGGTAGTGCCCTTCCTGGTTAGCTTCAGTCTGAAATTTGGGGATGTTTTTTTCTGAACTTCTGGGAAGTTTAATCTTGAATTTCTGATAAGAACTCCAAAACTTCTGAAAAATTCTAAGCTTCAGAGAAGTCCTCTGTCCCACACTTCTTCCTGAAGCTCTGATAAGTCCTCTCTTGATTATTGGGGAAGTTCTGTCTTAAAATTCTGGGAAGTATCAACCAAAAATCAAAATACTTCTAAGAAATTCAAATGAAATTCTAATTAAAAGGGGCCTGCTGTATGACGGAATTAAAATTCCTAACTGTACAATATGGTTATTATTTTTATTTTGCTGAAAATGTCTTTATTGAGAAGATTTGTATGTTTTGTCTATCATACAACAAACTGCTTTTAATGACAATTTCATTTGAATTTTTTAGAAGCGTTTTAAAATATTAGTGCTTAACTTTAACATGGAAACTGTTAGATTTATCATCACTCGGATCTTCTTCTTTTTTCACCTGGGATTCATCAATTAAACTTATCACGTCTGGATGTGGCAGTGTGTCTTCTGGAAATAAGTTAGTACGTTTTGAATGGAAACCTAACACATCTCTGTCAAAAAATTGTTTTAAAAAAAACATTGAAAGCCATTATGCTTAATGCCACATTCAACTTTTAGGTTATCTATGGGAAAACAAACAATTTTAACACGACGATAGACCGACCCGATAGTGTGCGTGCATTAAACGTCACTAAGCTTAATAGACCTCAACAGACTGACAACATACACGGAGGGTATAGGCGGTCTGTCTTATCCTCAGTTTGGCTTCCGTAAAGGGAAATCGACGGTGGATGCCATCCTGTCCGTCACCAAGACGGCTGAGGTGTCAATCCAGCGCAAGAGGCGAGGAGTACGATACTGTGCAGTGGTCACCCTTGACGTGAGAAATGCATTCAATAGCGTCAGTTGGTTGGCAATCGCCGACTCTATCCAGCGCCTCCAGGTTCCTGGGTACCTGTACAAGATTCTCGGAAGCTACTCGCGTACTAGTATACAATACAGAGGCAGGCCAGAAACGTGTCCAGATCACCGCAGGCGTCCCACAAGGTTCTATCCTGGGTCCGGTGTTATGGAACACGAAGTACGATGAGGTACTATGGCTTGAGTTCCCGAACGGGGTGAAGATAGTCGGGATCGTGGACGACATTACCCCGGAGATATGTAGTGAATCCATCGAAAAGCTCGAGTTAACGGCCTCGCACTCCATCGGCATTGTGGAGAGATGGATGAGTTCTAGGAAATTTGAGCAAGCCCACCATACGACTGAGGTTAAGGTGGTGAATAATCGGAAATCGGAGCAACATGCGACGAGCACTGCAGGTAACTGCACAATAGAATCGAAGATTACGTCTGCAAGAAAATCTCTATGGCTATATCGGCATTATCCCGCATGATGTCGAATAGCTCGGTGGTGCAAGGGAGTAAGCGTAAACTCCTGGCCATTGTCGCCCTGTCCATACCGCCTTGAGTACCAAGAGCTATGTTAGTAAGCTAGAGAATACGCACAGGCTTATGTCCCAAGAGTGGTTAGTGCATACCGAACGGTATCACGTGACGTGGTCTGCGTCCTAGTGGGGATGATGCCTATAGGCATTGTCATAAAAGAGGACGTAGAGTGCTTCGAACAACGTGAAACAAGAGATATTCGGAAGACCACTAGAGCCGCATCCATGGTTAAGTGGCAAAGGGAATGGAACAACTCCAGCAAAGGTCGGTGGACACATCGACTAATCCCGGAATTAATCCGCGACACGGTGAAGTGAACTTCCACATAACGCAGATATTGTCTGGCCACGGCTGTTTTAGACAATACCTACACAAATATGGGTATGCACAGTCCTCCACATGCAGCGAGTGCGCAGGAGTTGAGGAAACTGCGGAACATGTGTTCTTCGCATGTCCTTGCTTCGACGGCATGATCCGGCAAGATTACCGTAAACGGTCACGACACGACTCCGGATAATTTGGTCCCGACGATGTGCCAGGACCGGGGCATCTGGTAAGCGGTATGCGTAGCAGCTTTACAGATCGTCCTTGATCTCCAACAAAAATGGCAAAACGACCAAAGGCAGGTCGCAAGGACCACCTAGCTACTAAAGCCCTAAGTAGCTAGACAAATTGGGTCAGCTATTTCATTTTCATTTTGTTCCGTCATCCACTACGTTTAAATTCGTGGGGACGTATCTCCAATCATTCATTTTCGTAGTGTCCAGGATTTCACTGACCCGGAATGCGACGAACTGCGAGTAGCGCCGGTGGTCGGAGTTGATCTAGTACAGTACGTCTTGCGAGTCCGACCAGTAGTAGTGACGAGTGATTCGGATTGATAATGCTTCCGAAACAGATCGCGATAGCCGGGCGCCAACTACTGCTGCTTGGAGTTCTAATCTAGGTACTGAGAGAAATTTCGATGGAGCAACCCTAGTTTTAGCAGCCACTAGACTGCACTCCACGATGCCGTTTTGGGAGAAACGAAGGTAACATACCGCAGCGATCCTATTGTCACTAGCGTCGACAAATGTGTGGAGTTGGATGTCATCACAATTCTGAGTGACCTGTGTGCGGTAGCACCGCGGAATGCTGATTTGTTCGACCTTTGCGAGCACTTGTAGCCAGGTTTGCCACTTGTCGAAGAGTACATCGTCTATTTCTTCATCCCAGTTAATCCCAGAACGCCATACGTCTTGAAGCAGGACTTTCAAATACATGAGAAAGTGCGCGATTAGTCCATGACAACGCGTAGCATCTCCCTCTTAGTCGGATGTCGTCGGCCCTCCAACAGTGCTCGTCCATAGCGACACCATCCGACCTTGTAAGTAAATGTATCTGAGTCAGTGCACCACCACATTCCAAGCACTTTTACCGTGGCTTGATCTGACGACAGGTCGAAATTCTTGTTCTCCATGTGTTCCTCTTGTAGAACCTTCACGACGCGTGCAGAATTGCATATCCAGTTGCGGAACTCGAATCCACCCTTCGAGTGTACCCTTTTCACTTGTTGCGCAAGCTCAATTGCTTCATTTTCCGTCTCAACGCTCACCAGCATATCATCGACGTAGTGACGTTTCTGAATCACCTCAACTGCTGCTGGACATTCTGTTTTGAAGCGCTCCGCATTCAGGTTTTTGACAAACTGAGCACTTCTAGGGGAACAACAAGCTCCGAAGGTCAGCACTTGCAAGACGTAAACAACGATGCTACCGTCCTCGTCATACCAGAAGAATCGTTGGCATCTCACGCACATCTCCACTGAGCGCGATTCGGCTTTCTTGAAACTGTATCAGGATAGTATACAATTCGTAGAGCTGAACAGGACCTTTCAAAAGAGCCGAATTCAATGACACTCCGAAACTGGTGGCAGCAGCATCCCATACTATTCGGATCTTCCCAGGCTTGTTGATGTTGGTGACGGGGCCTCCGCAAGCTTAGGGTCCTTATCCATCCGCTTCCTGAGGCATTGGAGACGACGTAGTGCCATTGGGCGGCTATCTGGCAGACGAACATTATCATATCGCCATAATGGGCCTGTTTCGTAGCGGTCTCCCTTGAGTGTTATGTGAGTCTCAAGGAGAGACCGGGCTCGCTCTTCCTCAGCAGAAAGAATACTCTTCTTCGGTTGTGAAACTCCTAGACTGTCCACTGCAAAGTAGTCCTTCATCATTTAATGAAGATCCTCTTCCGTCGGCGAATCGCAAGCGCAAGTATGGAATACCGAGTGAACTAGGTTGGCACCGTTGTCATGATTTCCTCCTCCACATACTGTCCATCCGAGTCGGGTTTTGACCGCTATCGGTTGATGTAAGGCTCCTTCACGACTTTTCTGGACTAAACTGAGATATTGATCCTTCATTCCTATTAGTATTCTCGGTCGGACATCTCGATAGGAGGCGATCGGTAGACCCTTGAGGTGCGTATACACTCCAGACAACTCTTCGAAGTCGAGCGTCTGTGACGGAAGAAGTAGTTCAGCTACTGTGCGTACGCCCTGCATGGAGTATTTCTTCGAACCCTTTTGTTTCGCAGCTACTTCAAATTTGACGCTCATTGAGTCTTCTTCTCGACGCTTTGCTCCTCCAGTCCAGTGCAGACACAACGGTGCTTCCTCTCCTTCAAGCTGTAGTTCATCAGCAAGTTCCTTGTCCAGGAGGGTGAGCTCGGACCCGTCATCCAGAAATGCGAATGTCTGAATCGATCGATGTTTTCCGTGTAGCACAATTGATAAATAGCGGAATAACATTTGACTAGAGGTTACTTGGTGAGTGTTGCATCCGTGATCGGATGAGTTTAGCATAGGATTTGGAACAGTGGAATTTTGGCATTGAATCGGGGAGACTTCGATGGTGTCATTTGGAGAAGTTTTTGAAGGCAACGATCCATTCTTCTGCTTGTTGTGCAGTAGCTCGTGGTGTTTCAGTTCACAGCCGTTTCTTCCGCACGGCTTTGTTTGGCATCCTCCTTTGTGTTGGCGCAGACATCGGCTTAGAGGCTTAGATCTCGACAGAGGCTTAGGTCTCGATCAGTTGCCCAGCGAGAATCGCGAGAAAACTCCAGGAAACGTTCACATTTGGATATCGTAGTGCAGTTTTCTTTGCATACCAGGCAGCTATCAGCCTTTGTGCTGTATGGTACTGCGGAATGACCTGCAGAGGTTTCGTCGGCGTGGGCGTTGACGAACGAGCTGCTCTTCTTTGTTGCACACGAGTCGCTACGAGCAGGTTTGGAATCAAAGACTGTGTCTGGAATCGTAACTGCGCTAGCAGCTTCGGCAAGAGAGTAGAGCCAGTTGCTGAAAGACGATAAATTGACCGTCGGAAGCAAATGGCGATATTGTGCCCAGTTCAATTTTATTGATGGCGGCAGCTTGTTGACGAGCTGGTGAAGGAAGGCAATATTATGGAAGTATTCTTCCAATCCACACGCGTTCACTGTTGCGCAAAAGTTCTGGACATTTACGGCGAAGTCGATAAGGGTTTCTAATTAGTCTTCCCTCAGCACTGGGAGGGAATATATTTTCGACATCATCGAATGCACGATTACCTCCGGTTGCCCAAACAACATTTTAAGCGTTGACATAACTCCATTAACGTTTGACGGGTGAAGCAATCTGCTTTTCACGGCCTCAAAGGCTCCACCTTTCAGACTCCGCTGCAAACTGACGATATTTTCTTCATTGGTGAATCCACATAGCGCTGTAGTGCTGTTGAAGGTGGAGAGAAACAAAGGCCACTCCTCTGGGCTTCCCGAAAACATCGGTAGATTCAGACATTCACATTTCTGGATGACGGGTCCGAGCTCACCCTCCTGGACAAGGAACTTGCGGATGAACTACAGCTTGAAGGAGAGGAAGCACCGTTGTGTCTGCACTGGACTGGAGAAGCAAAGCGTCGAGAGGAAGACTTCCTCTCCTTCAAGCTGTAGTTCATCCGCAAGCTGGGCGACTGATGACCTTCTTCTTGAGGGAAGTATACCAGGTTGAAGTAGGTGAATCTTGGACCGCAGTAATACTCCGGGACAACATTTTCTTTAGCCTTCCGGTGTACTACTGTCATGTCGAATTGCTGAAAGTCCAAGCTCCACCGACTACAACGGGAACCAACTTTCCACGTCGTCTTAAGGATGTGAGTCAACGCCGACGAATCCGTCACTAAGGTGAAGTGGTAGCCTTCGATTACCCCCGATAATGCTTCAATGCAGAGTAGAGCGGCTAGAGCCTCTTTCTCAACCGCATGGTAATTTTTCTGAGAAGTGGTGAGCTTTCGAGAAAAACAGGATATAATTCTCTCACCATCCTCCTGTTGCTGAGTGAGTACTCCAGCAACAGCTATATCGCTCGCATCCGTCTGGATAATAAATCCTCGGGAGAAGTCGGGACTTCCCAGAATCGGTGCCGTGATGAGCTTCTCCTTTGTGAGACAGAAGGCTTTTTCTGCTGCTTCATTCCAGCCGATGATCTTGGTTTTTGTTTTCAGGAGATCCGACAGGGGCCCACAAGTTTTGCTGAAATTCGGAATGAAACGACGGTTATAATTTGCCATCCCGAGAAATCTCCTAAGCTTGGTGATCGTGTTCGGCCTTTCGTATTCCACAATTGGTCGAATTTTGTCGGGATTCCCTCGGAGGCCTTGCGACTTTAAGAGATATCCCAGAAAGGAAATTTCCGGCATTCCAAACGGCGGTTTCTCGAGGTTTATCGTAAGGTTGGCTCTGTTTAGTCTACGCGCAATCTCACGAAGTAATTGTACGTGATGCTCAAATGTCTCCGTTACCACGACGATATCGTCGAGATAGACGAAGACATAATAATAATGTGTTTGTTATAACTAATTTAATATTCTTTCATTTCACTGAACACAGGTGCAAAAATGCTGTAAACTATTTTAATTAACTTAACCTATAAAGGGAGTATTCGATAAAAATGGCACACACATATATACTCATCAAAATTAAACTGATTATCAGATTTTCTTGAAATTTTCAGGAAATGAAGAACTACTAATGAGTTTTGATTTACAACATTTGTTTTATTCAATTTCGTCTCCCATCCCGAATGCCCGCACCTTCCTTTTCACTCCACCCATCAAATTTTGTACAACCGATTTTCCCAGTGTTTTTGTTGTTTTTACCCAAATTTTCTTCAATTCTAGCTCTGTTTTTTATAGTTTTGGGATGTTCGCGAAGTTCCGTTTTCATAATTGCCCAGAATTTTTCAATTGGACAAAGTTCCGGTGAATTTGGTGGGTTCATATCCCAAGTAACAATCTTGGTTTTATGAGGGTTCTGAAGACCATGATTTAGCCATTAAGTGTGCTTTAAAACCACAATAAAACTTGAATTGTTACTTGGGATCCTTTGGCACAAAATTGACTCCGTTGGCTCGGTACCACTCCAATACGTTTCGAGCGTAGTGGCAGGATGCTAGATCAGGCCAAAAGAGAGTTGATCCTTTGTGCTTCTTAATGAATGGCAAGAGACGCTTCTTAATGCACTCTTCCGTGTGAATCGCACCGTTTATTGTTCCGGAAGTGATGAAGGGAGAACTTATTTCACCACATCCGCAAATCGCCTACCAGATTAGAAACTTCTTTGCAAATTTCGATAGTTTCTTCTTTCGAACATCCTCCGGAACATCGAACTTCGACTTGGCAACGATATATTCTTGCCCAGGAAGTTGACGGAAGTCGGCCTTGACGTATGTTTCGTCATCCATCACGATGCAACCGGATTTGGTGAGCAGCTTCGTGTAAAGTTTCCGGGCGCGGGTTTTTGCAGTGATGTTTTGTTTTTCATACCGGTTTGGGGCTTTTTGCACTTTGTAAACATGTAACCCAGCACGCTTCATGGTTTTCTGCACAAAACCGACTGACACCTTAGACTTTTTAGCATCTCGACATCTCGAATTGACATGTTTGGACGGTTCTTGAATTGTTGTACGACTTTCCTGGCCATTTTACTGTCCATTGGACCACTTTTACAACCACTCCCTTCCTTTCTTTGGACACTCAGACGCTCCTTGAAGGTTCTTATTACACGAGACACAGTTGTATTTGCAATTCCAAGCCTTTTAGCAATCCACCGGTGGGACGCCCCTGGATTTTGATTGTGAGTGCACACAATTTTCTCACGGACAATTTCTTGTTTCGACGACATGACTGGAACTACTGAATGTATAACTATGAAACTTGGCAGATGTAAATAATACACTATGGATAAGATCTACTCAAATTTCTAGGTTTTTTACTCATACGATTCAAAAGTTACAGAAGATTTTCTGTGTGCCATTTTTATCGAATACACCCTTTACGTCATAGGGAGAAAGGACTCCCTTCCATTTCACCTTACGAAATCAGAAAACAGCAACCTTGTCAATATGCGTTGCCCAGTTCCTAGGCGCAACAAAAGATAAAATGTTGAACTGTCAATGCATTGGCTCCTTTAGCACCTTACGGCAACATCCAGAACATTGCAACGCGTGTAGAAACATTAAAAAAAATAGCACAGGAGAAAAGTGTACTGAGTAATCCACCATTTGTGCAGGACCTATTACTTTCAGGCATAAATGCTCAATCTTATTCGGCTGTGTGTTATCATATCTGGATGATTTTGAAAAGTGGACAAAGTTGCCTCTCCATAATCACCTGATAATTTTTTTCATTTTTCTTTTTCAGTATGTACTGGAAAACAAATGGAATGGAGTGTCGCTGGTCACAATCCCGCTTGAAAATAATTACTCATCTTCCAGCAGTTATTTCTCCACGAACATCAAAAACATGTATCAACTCGCACTCAAACCATCAAGAATCAGCATACGCCGGACCACCACTAACCGATCGAATGAAACACAAGAGCAACCCAAGCGTGATATCCGATCCTCTACAGTGCTGTGTGGTTCGACATTCGGCATCGTTCTACAGTCGAGTACATCGCGCGCAAATCTAGACGACAACAGTGTGGTCGACTGCTGGCTGAGAACCGCCAAGTCAAGTAACCAACTATCGGCGTCGGTTAGTACACTACTAAGTAACGAACTACGCCACCAGTCGTCCTCGGTCCTAGGTACTCGTCGTCGTCGTCGTCGTAGTTGTTATCGTCTTCGTCATCCGTCGGTCATCGTTGATTAGGTCAGTCAGCGAGCGTAAAGGAACAATCGGTATCAGAAGAGCTCGCGCAACTCATGATAACAGGTTCAACGCGAGTGTTGTAAAGTGTTCGTGAAATATGTGATAACAGTTAATCGGGGACATCGGCGTTGTTCGGTGGAAGAACGATAATAATTGCTCGTGGTGGTAAAGTAATGCGATTTGCACGTGCTGTTACGACGTGACGGATCATTGTCTTGTCGCAGGTGATTAGTTGACAAACGGTCGAATGTAATTCAACCTAGGAAGGCTGGCGCCGTTCCCGAAACAACGAAGGAAATAGCTGGAATGCCCGCTTGAAATTGTGTCGTTTATGTGAGTGTGGTGTGCTGGCGCTGCAATATTTGTGGAACGATACAAATATTCGTCGATTCAATTTTTTATGACTTGTTTCTCGTTTTCGCTGCAAAGTTATTAAGTGATTTTTTCGACTTTTACGAGCTGGAAGTTTGAGTCCGGTCGTGCCACATATTTACCCCCGATGGACGACGAACGACTGCGGAGCGAAAGCGAAAAACAAAAATACGCCAACACACTTTCTGGGGTATGTGATATGTACAGCAGATATCTAGTAGAACCGCACTTGAGACTGGTCGTCAGTGCGTACATCCGCACCGGTGGAAGCGTCTTATGATGGCGTGGGGGGGCAGGAGAGCAGTGGTGGCGAATACTATCTCTCTATCGGCCCCGGTCTGGTTTGTTGTTCTTTTGCTTTGCTTTGATCGCGGTATGTCCGACGAGGTGTTGTAGTATGCATATAGGTATGATGACCGCAGTGTACAGACAACGAAAAATCTAGTGATAGGGTGGTTGTAGATAAGGAGAATGTTTTGCATTTCAAAATTGTTAATGTTTCAGAACTTGTTTTAGTCAGTTTCAGACCTTTTCGAAGGCCGAGAAGGTTGCTAAAAGTTTTTCATGTATATACCTATCACCGAAATTACATCATTTCGATAATTTTCTTAATGTATTTGTGCAATTGAAAACCAATAGTCAAGAATTGTTTTTCAGGCTTAGGATCTATTGAACTGATTCACTCGAAATTTTTATGTTGTTTGTTCAAGTGATTGAAACAAATTTGTGGTAGATTATATCAAGGATGTAGCCGCGAGGGTCACGTAGGACCACGTTGGTGTATATTAATAATGGAATCATCTGATTTATACATAAAGGGTGTCTACGATGAAATTGCCACACACAAAATTGATTCGCAAAATTCGAGTTTTCATCCGATTGCCATCAAATTTTCAGGGATTGAGAAATAACTATTAAACTTCATTTTACCATTTTACTCGTATTTTAAGAAGATTGTTGGGATGTTGTGGGCCTTCAGGAGAGGAAGCAGCCGCTTCTGGAGGCACTCTTTTATGTACACCTGTCCGTTCATCGTGTCCTGGGTCACGAAAGGTGCACTCCGCTTCCCGCACGTGCAGATGGCTTGCCAAACCAGGAATTTCTTCGCAAATTTGTACATCTTCTGAGTGCGGACATGCTCCGGAACGCTGAACTTATCCTTGGCCGTGAAAAACAGGTTGCCGGGGATCTGTTTGAAGTTGGCCTTCACATATGTTTCGACGTCCATGATGCAGCATTCAACTTTCGTCAGCATGTTGAGGTACAACTTCCTGGCACGGGTTTTGGCGGACTTGTTCTGCTTCTCGTCGTGATTAGGGGCCTTTTGTACCTTGAACGTTCGAAGCCCAGCCTTAGTTTTGGCCTTCTGGACAAAACTTCGGCTTCGGTGCAGCTTCTTGGCCACATCCCGAACGGAGGCGTTCGGATTTCGGTTGAAGGCCCCAACTACGCGGTTGTGATTTTTGGTGTTGTACGGAATACTTTTTCCTTCACTTCTGGGCTTTCGATCGGTGTTCAACCGTTCCTCGAACCGCTTAATCACTCGCGACACCGTGGAATTCGTGATTCCCAACGTTTTAGCGATGGAACGATGCGAGAGATCCTTGTTCTCGTGATGAATGCGCAAGATTTTATCACGCACAAGTTGTTCTTTCGACTCCATTTCCGCGAGTTTTGATCACAGGACTTTAAAACTTGCAGGATGTAAATAATGCACTATGAACCCAAATTTTCATTAAATTCTACCCAACGGTTAAAAAGCTAGAGCAATTTTATAGTGTGGCAATTTCATCGTGGACACCCTTTATCATTACACATATGGTTGGTTAATATTGATTTCTTTTTCATTTCTGTCAACCGTGTCTTCTTATTAATTTTGCTTTATGCTGCCCTTTCGTAACCCTTACGTTGCGGATGCGTTTGCGTGAATTTGACAGTTTTCCCATAGGTTTTCTGTCAAATTTTCGTCAACGTATCCGCAACGTACCAATTGTGGGTCAGCCATTACTATTCAACGCTACACACTAATATCATTTAAATTTCTGTTCTCGGAGACCGACACATGCAAGCGTCCTTTTTTAGCACTCCTCCAGATTACAACTCCTTTAACTGCATAATTATCTCGTCATACGCCTCCACTTTGCCAACATCCGTTGAATCTTTTCCGAAGATATTTGTTCGCACTGCTTTCGTAATCTGCAATGATTTGTTTATGCGATATTCCATACTTCTCATGTTTCTAGATGAGATTGGCGATAAACTCAATGTTTCAGCAATGGTATTACACTTTTCAGCATTATATGGAACCAGTAGTTGATCTGTTGACGGGTTTGACTCCAATGATGGAAATGATGGTACCATATCTGTAAGATAAAAAAGGTTAAAATTATAATAATGAATGCAGTGGAAAGTTTACAAAAAAAAGTTAACATGTTGAAGGATATTTTACATAACTCATGTTCGATTTGTTGACCACTCGTTGACGGTTCTGGATCATCTATTTTGCGTTGTCTCACATTACAAATTAAGTTTCATTGCATTTTGAGATGACTACATACTCATATAACCTTCACTGATTTAGTTTTTGATAACAAAATACACTGAAAAAAAATCAATGGGACATGAAAAAGTTTTTGTTAGAAAAACTTTGTTTCCTTAAAAGTGCCCATCTTGTAATGTATGAACGATTAGTAGGGAACATAATTACCAATCTTGAGACAAAATTTCATTGAAATAAAAAATCGACTTGGATTTTTGTTTTAATATTTTTTTCAGTGTAGGGCTCATTTTGGTATTTTTTCTGGGGGTGCGACACATCTAAATCCAGATTCAAGATGATCGAAAAATCTCACACTAGCAAATCAAGTTAAAAATAATCTAGTTTCAGCTTGTGAATCTTAATCCATCAACTTGCATCGTGCTGCATCTTTTTGCAGTAAATCTTTAAAATCTTTATAAAAATCTTTAAAACCTTCTTTCTATCTACTAAGCGTGCGCACTTCGCACAAAAACAAAACAAAAAAATAATTTGCATCTGAGATATTTTTTGTGTTCTTTCAATATTTTTTTCTTAGAACTTGACTTATTTTGTGATAATCACCGATACAACAATTTTTTGTAGGAGTAGTCATTTTTTTATTAAACCCATTTGAAAAACATCGATAAAAAAAGTTTAGCCCTTTTCAAAAGACAGTATAGAAGAAAAAAAATTGAAGAAACTAAGTATGCGAAGTGGCTAGTCATGGTCTACACACCCAAAAAGTTTTGTTGTAATTTGAGAGGGTGCTGCCAACTTCGTATTCGATTTGGGGCGAAATCCGTCTATAGCCTTAAACATAAACAGGGTATCAATAGGGGGTTTTAATATTTAAAAAAACATGTTTTTTTTCACCTGTATCGATGAAGGGTGTTCTTTCGAGCACAAAAATATATTTTTTGAAACTCAACTATTTTTTCTCGATTTTTAAACAAGAAAAATCTAATCATTTTTATTTTCTCAAAGCGACATGCAGACATACAAAGTGACATTTCCTTCAGTAACGGGGGCTCCCGGCACTTAAAAATAGCTCCCATTATGACATAAATGTCAACTTATGTATGCTAGAAATCAATGGTTGATTCGTTGGTTTAGGTAGTCTGTTTTTTGTAGCGTGTTTAATGGTAAAATAGGATGGTGTTGCCTTGCATTAAAAAAAATTTCCTAATATTTTGACATGGTTTTTTCAATAGATACACTTGTCAGAAGTAAAAAAAATTAACTGCCGGTATATTATTAAATATACTATCGAACAATGTTATAATCCACATACCCTATTGAAGTCTAAAAATATTGTTACAAATTAACCGCTTACAACTTAATATATGTTCGATAGATTTTCAAGATGTTTACATCAATCGGATGGAAATTTTCTCGTTTGTATCTTTTGTAGGCTAAATTCAGACCAATGCTAACTAGACCGAGAAGGTTTTAATTCCCATTTCAAATCCGTCCTTTTCAGGACGACCAATTCAATTTTGGGAGAGTTTTTCTGATTTGAATTGGTCTAACATTATTTCCCAAGTTCTTATTAATTTGCACTGCCATAAGACATGAATATATACCGCGTACATATTCATCAATCAGCGTTGGAAAATTTCAAAGAATTTTGCTTTCCGACAAGTTCAAAGCAATTCCCTTTCACAGACAATAATAACAGCCAGCACAATCGTAACTCTTGCACCATACCAACATTCAAACCAGGGCTATCAAAGAATTGCTAAGAAGCGAATCATATGATGTTCTTACATACATACTCACTTACTTATGCTAACCCAACGTCCCTTAGAAGAGTACCTCCATTGCAATATTCCGCTACGAAACTAACGAAACTAATCGAACGATTTAAAGTAATCTAATTCAACCGGTAGTGTGTTAAACACAACCTCACTGTTTTTATTGCAGCCCCTATTTAAAATGTGGGGCTCGTTCGAAGTTCCAGTCATCTTATATGCAGTTTTAGATTGACCGTTCAATAACAAACAAGTCGACATTTTTTTTTTTTGCATGATGGTGGTTCAGACAAAATCACGAAAATTTAGCTAAAACACAAACCTCTTCATTGTTAAATTGTATTGGTAATCCTGAAAAAGACGGTAATAATACGCGTTAGAATTTTTTTTTTCCGGTTCACTACTATATTTATTTTATCAATGTCCTCATTGCTGTGAAGGACCGACGACAAGATGCATGGGATGATACTGGAAATCTAATTAGTTGTTACAAACATCATTTGCATCATTGCAGTGGGAAGATAAGGGTACCAGCACCTTCCTGTCTACACGCAAAATAAAACCGCAGTAGAAACTATCATTTCGAGAGTTTAATTAAGCGCAAATACCAACAATTTTCATCTGACTATAAATGCGTTTGTTTTTGCCATGCCTGCGATTAGATCAACCGCAGACTGACATTCAAGATCGAACAAACGAACTGAAATTTGCTGTGTCAAATTTAAATTCTATTTACGTTGGATTCATTTTACACAGAAGCGCCACCTAGTCAACTTATTAGCGTGACTACATTTAGTCTGACAGTGTGATGCCATCTGTTAGGTTATTGCTACTTGAGGGAAGCCATGTTTTTACACAAGTAAATAAGATGAAGTCGAACTTCTGTCTGCGGATCAACCATGGTGGTCAACATGAAGTCTGTCAAATATACCAAAAATGTTGAAGGCTGTACTAAAACGTAGTAAATTTGACTGGCATTTCATGATAGTTTTGAAAATAGGCATAGTCGGGTAAAATGGTAGTTTTTACGGCAAGATGTTTTCAGTGTAGGTTTGTCTTCGATGCCAATACTGTGTGTACTGTAGCGGGTGGGCAAAGCCGCTGGAAACATCAACTAAGACTCTGAGAGCAGTTGTCGAGTCACGAAAATGCAGCACGAAGCAATATTCACAAGAGGTGATGGGCCACAATCGTAAAATCAGACACTGGCAACAGGGCAAATTTATTTTGCAGCTGAAAGGTGTGGCTACTGCAATATAAATTATGGAAAAGAAATTAATGTAATAAAAAGAATACGTCTATTTAAATCATCAAAAACGAGTATCAACGTTTTTGATAACCCGGAAAGGGAAAACTATATTTTCAATTCAATTTAAAAAAAAACCCTGAATTAATCCACCGATGGTGAGACTGAACCCTTCTTACACATTTACCTGATATTTCATGAAATGAACTATTGGACAATCTTAACCGTTAATTTTGCTAATCGATATGGATTCAAGATGCTAAATAAGAACATTTTCTTTGAAAATTTTGCAGTTATAGTAAACGGAGACTAAATGACTATATTTTCGGGTATACTCGTTGCAGTTCAAAACCGGACACTTACTACTAACGCCAATGGATCCTGCTCTAATTCTATAAAGTCGCATAGTGTGGCATCTAATGCGCTGTATGACGCATCTGGCACCAACAGAACTAAAATCCGTACTCAAATAGCGGAATATGTAATCCGAGACTAAACTGTTTTAATAACTAATGTAATAGGCCGTAAAGTACTGTTTCATTCATATCTGCGTAACCAGTTTATTCTATGAATCTTGGTTATCTTAGTTCTGGATTAAGCTTAAATGCTAACAGGTTCCATATTTAAGAAGTGTGCTCATATATTCACTTCTGGAATCGAACAAATAACCTACCAATAAACGTGACGATTAGGCCTCACGTTCTGGAGAAGGAAGTACATGCTCAAATTGACCTAACAGGTAAATGTATTGTTGAAATTGACAAGCCTTGAAATTGATTCAAAAACTGTTATTTTCGTTCGAAACATGCTTTCTATTTACTTTAAATAATTCTTTTGTTTCAAGTTGAACATCGATATTTTTAATTCAAATGGGTGAGATTTGGATAAGTGGTAAACATTATACACGAAGGATTTAAACAACTGTTAAGACCTTGCGTATTATCTTCGTGCCATCCCGATCCTTTTCGGTATTCAGTTCTGAGCCAAGCAAGCTCGAGCCCACATGGCTTGAATGAAGTTTTTGTATTTGTTGTGCCAAAGTAAGTATTATTGCAATTGTAAACCAATCTGAGTCATAAAATCCGTGCTGGTTTGTACACTTTCAATACATAGCCTGTTGGTTTGTGCTTACAATTCAAAACGTTCTACGAAAATATATAAGTGATAACTACACATAGAGGCAAAAGTACCCAATTTTGAGTACAATTCATCCAAGTCGACACTCTTGAAGCGATTTTCATTCTTCGTGTCATTGAATCAGAAAAGAGTCTTAATTTGTCCACCATATTTAACGATAGACTTTACCATTTTTAAAAGCAAACGACTCAAAAACTACTGCGATTGCGTGATCGAGGTCGTTTACTAATGTGTGCTGCACTGCACACAGTTTTCGAGCCCTGAACTTTGCAAAAATTGAAGCAATAAGTCAAATCAGTATAATATGGCAGCTAGTTAAAGAATGGAGCATAACATCCTGTTCACACTACAACCTATATTACGTGATATAGACTATCTTCATATTAGCATCTATACATCTAAAGACTGTCTGCGTTCAATTTCGGACACAAAAATAAACGTAGCAAAACAAAAATAACACTGGAGAATATATAACATAACAATTAATGTATGTGAAAAATAACACATTATTTGAAAAAAACCGATTGTTTATTTCACAATAATAGATTGATATCTACATTAAAAATAGTTGATTAACATGTTAATCCTTCTTTCTGTTAAATTCTCGAACTTTTTGTGATACACCCGCCATCAGGTTCCGTATGGTATCCTCGGATACGCTCGCCGTGATGATTCTCCATCTTCTCTTGAAATCATCGGTGCCATTTGCTTTTTTCTTAGATTCGAAGAGTTTTCGCTTAACTAGTGCCCAGTACTTCTCTATTGGGCGAAGTTCTGGACAGTTTGGTGGATTGGTTGCTTTTGGCACTTATTTGACCTCTTGTATCTTATACCATTCTAGGACGGATTTCGCATATTGAAAAAAGGCCAAAACAGAGCTGGAGAGTCGTGGCTTCTGATAAACGGAAGCAACCGCTTTCGCAAATATTCTTTCTCGTACACATCCTTATTGATAGTGCCGGTAGAGACGAAACTTCTAGATTTTCGACCACAACTACATATGGCCTGTCAAATCAAATACTTGTTCGGGAATTTGGACACCTTCTTTTTCCGGAAATGCTTGGCGTTCCCTTGCATTGCGGTTTAAAAAGCCAGACCCTGAAGCTATTTAAAATCTTCGAGTATGTATTTTTTGTCGTCCATTTTGATTCAAGAAAATGTTTGCAAAAAATTTGTGTCAAGCACCTTAGTACGACTTTTTGCAGTGAAATTTTGCATGTCATCACAGTTGGGCACCTTTTTCACTTTGAAAGGTTTTAGCCCTTGCCCTTACTTCACTTTTTGTACGTATGATTTTGACTTCCCCACATTTCGCACAGAAAGATTGGGATTTTTCTAAATAATGGCTACCACCATCTTGTCCATTTATCGGGAGCATACTTTTCGATTTGTTCCACTGCCAACCTTCCGATCCACAGTTAAGCCCTGGTCAAATGATTTACTAACACAAAACACGATACTTTTAGGAATTTTAGTTTCTTGGCAGATCGTGTATCGATAAACAGTTTGTGAATAGAGAGCGGGCTCTTCTCCCCGCCCATTGGAGCATCTTCATGTTAGATAGCTTGCTCTTTTGACCAATTGTTCAATCTTGTTGTTGGAATGAGATACTTTATATCCCTGTGGATACGTATAAGTGATGTTGCCTATCGATCCACCCAACCCCTTTTGGCCCTTCATACAATGGCATGATTAGGATAATCAGTGGTTATTAAAGCTTGATCAAGTCTAACAGAGAGGAGAGCCTATTGCTGTCGGACGTAGTTTCCGTGCTACAATGGGTGGTAGTACATATCATACATCAGGATCGTGTACCGATAAATTCGTATTGCGCTGTCGTTCGTTAAAAATGCATGTCTACTTGATTCGACGCCATTTTACTGAATGCAACAACTGTTTCGGTGCAATATAATCATGGTTCCTAACATCTGCGACAATGTTTGGATGAATGTTTAAACATCACAAACTACTGTCTGCAAGCTGCACCTTTCTTGTTGCGTCCATTGTGTGTACGATATTTCCTCAATCGAATTATCCTCAAAATATGAGCAAATCAATTCCTAATTTGATCCATATTGCCACAAGTTGCAATAGAACACTTGTTCAAGAAGCACAGCTCCGTAGGTGTATTGCACAGGCTCTGGTTCAGCACATTTCTGTACAAATTAAACGCTTTTTTATTTGAGTGTCCCGTTTCGATTTGGTTGAACTTGGTACCCAAAAATTTCAGTTTAAAATTCTGGTGAATCACACAAACGCAAACTGTGTGAGTTCTAGCAGCTCCTGCTAGAACACATTCTGGTGGTCGCAGCTCGGCAAACATCGAGAATCCGATGTTGATATCAGGAAAATTTTCTTCGAAGAATCGGTACACGGAAAAAATCCGTGCCCAGATCCGTGAACTGCAGTCATGAATTCGAGAACACGCAAAAATA
Source organism: Aedes japonicus (assembly GCA_034211315.2). NCBI lineage: Eukaryota > Metazoa > Arthropoda > Insecta > Diptera > Culicidae > Aedes > Aedes japonicus. Next base: position 33,565 of record JASCZW010000226.1, on the reverse strand, counting down.
CACCGTGAATTGAATCACGTAATCGGGAACTCGTTCACGGTCCGCTTTCATTTTCGTGAACGCTTTTGTTTTTGTGTATATTTCGCTAAGGTTCGCCAGCACTAATCGCTTTTGCTTGAGGATACGAGATGTTCTCTCCCGAATTTTTATACTCCTTTTTACCAGCCAGCTCTCACTCACGTCTGCCTCACGGTAAAACACTTTCGTACACGTACGGAACTTTTCCTTCAGCTGTCTTATAACTTCATCCCCATCTTTTTCAATGATTGCATTCTGCGAAAGCGTATTTTGGCTGAGAATTGCATCAAACGACGTTTTCAAAGCTTTTGAAGATTAGGAGGACTTATTAACAGTATAATTTTTTGAACGTTTTAACTTCGTTCTACTAACAGGTCGTTCTACTAACGTTCTAATGTAGCATTTTGGCTCGATAATTTCGATTCATAGATTTTGATATCTTCAGTATTGTCATCGTCATCTTGAATCTCTGAGTAAAAAACGAAACAGCGTAGAGCAGGGTGCGAATAGGACGTCGATTATCATTGGAATAATATCGTACCACATGTATCCTAACCCTTCAATTCTCCAGCTAAATCAATAATCTCCACAAAATCTAAAATAGTAAAGCCATCAATTGTCATCGCTAATGAACACTTTTCAATCTTAACATGTGTTTCTTTGCCCATCAAATCCGTTGCAAATTTGTTAGAGCAGCTCGTGCTCTTACTGCCTCGTCACATTGAGCGCATATTTTTCGACCTTCAAAATAATGTTTACGAGTTGGTGAAATTTTTCATGATAGTAGGAAGAATTGAATGTTTTTGAATTTTTGCGTTCAAATAAATGCCATTCCCGCGATGAGAAGTGTAAAGATGACCGATGTTGATTTTTAACGGAACATTTTTGTACCACATCCTTGATAAACACTCCATGTTATCACTAACGACTGAACAACTAAACAGAGTTTATTTTGATCTCACACGATATTTATAAACAAACTTGTAAAATATCACGTAGGCCATGACAATTTTTTATTATTTGAAAATTTAAGCTTATCTGTTAGATCTGGCTTGATAACAGACTATATCAGCGTGGATGAATAAACAAATTTTGAACACATGTTTTTTAAAACAGCTCAAACTCTCTAGGATGGAATCTTTAAAAATCAATATCTCCATGACTGAGCAAATTGTTTTATTTTCGATAAGTGTTTCTTATGTATAAAAGTCTTCTGAACACATTGAGGCCATCAAAATTGAAAAAAAAGTGTGAACATGTTTCAACCACAAAAGTAACAATGTTGCCAACACTGTAAAAATTATTTAAAACCTTCATTTTCTAGAAAATATAATTTCCTTCAAGAAGAGTATCTGACATTGTTTGTTGCTCTCATAGTCATCCAGATATTTAAAAATAAAAATATAGAGTTTTCAAAAATCTCAAGAAAATGAGGGCAGCCCATGGGCGGAGGAGTTCACCGATTGGTCTAAGACTTTGGATTGTTTTATTAATAGCCAAGAACAAGTATATCAGCCCATTTTGGTTCAAATCGAAAAGGGTAGATGCAATTCTCCGGTCACTTGATATGGAATGACCCCTATGTTTATGGGTAATCCCGTACAATTTTATCGATCATTCCCCAGATATCTAACGGTACATTTTAGACTTTATATTGCTAAATTTTATATTAAGTATGGATCACATTGATGTATTTTATGGATTATGTTTATTTTTTATGGATTTTCATCATGGCTTTTTTGGGCGCAAATACGTTTTCTATGGAACACCTTCGATTTTTTTATGAATCATTTATTCAAATTTAAAAGTGCAAAGTAAGGGCTGACGTTTAAGCCTCATAGTATTCACGTTCAACAAAGATTACATCAATCGTAAAATTCATCATTTATTTTCGTTTAATTTTGACAGTTGTAAGATAAAAGGTTCGATGAAACTGCTGCGAAAAGGTGTTCAAATCGGATTGTAACTCAATCCATTTCGGATCAATTGTTGCCAGAAACTGTTTGCTTTATGTAACATCTACGATGATGTTCATCATCGAAATAAACAGCTGAGCTAACCCAATCAATATCTTTCGGTTTTAGTTGTGTAGCCGGTTGAATACGGTACAATCAAATTATAATTACACTTTACGCACTTGGAGTACGTTTTTACGGTGCAATTGTTACTCAACGAATAAGTACGCCGAAGTCAAAATAATTTCGAAAGACATGGAAACATTTTCGATTCAACATCTTTGAAATATTGAATCAAAATCCAAATATTCAGAAAAGGACCACCCCACCGCATAAATGACAACACCGCCAAATATACACACTGCACGTTTGTTCATTCGCCCGTACCTAACGTATGTATAGCAGCTATATAACGTTCGACCTCAAACGTATGGGAATCGGGAGAGACGGAAATAACATTCCAATACGTTTAATCACTTATCAATAAGCCACTGTGGCGTGGCCAGAGGAAGAGCCCGTACCAACGGCAATAAGAGCGGGTCAGAGCATAAGGCCAGACGGAGCATTACCTATCCATCCTATACGAAGTAAGTAGCGAGAAACCGAAAACGGCCAGCAGCCGGTAGGTACCTATATCGAGTTTTGGTTATGGTCGATCAGTTGCCGAAGAAATCGGAACCACCGAACGAAAGAAACCATTGGCTCAGTGCTGGCAGTGATATGCGCCCGATTAGAACGCGAACTATGCTCTGGTGAAACCGGGATCGCTTAGGAAAGTTATTATATTTGACGTGAACTTGTGTAATTCGCGACGTAAACAACTTACCCCGACCCTCATCCCCATCCACGATCCACGATTTGTGTGTGTTTGTGAATGAAGAAGCGTCAGTGCACATAATCTTACGGTGGGTGCCAATCTGTGAAGTCGCGTGTGACGGAGGAGATTTTGTGATCGTCTGGCAGCGGTGTCGGTGCTACCCCAGGTGTGTAGTGTAGAGTGAAGTAGTTCAACGATCCACCCAGCAACGGAGTGAGCGAGCGGCGGACGCATGGATGGTCGTCGGTATATTTATTTCGAGCGACCTTGGTGATCGCTGGCGGCGCAGCAGTTAGCCAGTGCGGCGGTCGCGAACTGATGATGGTGGCAATGGATACTCGTCCGCAACTGTGCACTGGGGGGAAAGAAGCCTTCCCAAGTCGAGCTGATTGCATATTAATGGTTGACGTGTGTGAATTAGTAGTCGTCTTTCAGTGGGGGGGAGGTGCCAGCCGCGGGTGCATGGGGCGGAACAAGAAAGTTATACAGTGTATCGATTTTCTCCTCATGTCAGGGATCGTAGATCGCCACCTACTTCAAATACGTTGTAGGTGATATGGAAGAACGAGTGTGGCGAAGGCGAAAAAGCGTTAATTTGAGTTATTTATTAGATATCGATCTGTTTTTTAGGTGGTGATTCAGGAAAGGTTAATATTTATTCAATTTGTCCACACATTCAGTATAGTGCAAAATGTGTGTCCGAGCGGTTGTATTTCAACTTGAAACAATCGCATGCGAATGGGATTTATTCATACTTTCTACAACCTTGGCGAAAAGAGGACAGCGCGTTCGCCAAGGATACTTTTACCCCGGACCGGTATTTTTCTGCAATTGCATCTGTATGGTTCTTTGTTATTTTTGCATCACCGCATGCGTAGACATAAGGAACGATTCGGATTTGTAATGCAAGCTGCACTAGCAAATTGCACTCGACGGTTAAATGTGCGCAAAGCGAATGATGCAAAATGACGGATTGCCAAAGAGTGGCCAACAGAACAATGCTGGTGACGTACAGAAGACAAACAAGCTCACACGCCACTGACCATGCTGCACGGCCAACGGGCGGTGGTCAATGGTTGAGTGGTGAAAATTATAACAAGAGTGCAAAAATAGAGCCTCCTTTGTTGAATCTCAATGTTGAATATTGACTCTTTTTTTTTGCGAATTTGCCAATGACAAACAAGAGCAGCTTTTCTAATGTAAAATGACACTTTCTGAGATCAGTGTTTTTAATATATCTTGAAATAAAGTGATGAAAATTCACTCATTTTCAACTATGAACTTTCACGTTTAGTAGTTTTAAAACATTGAATTATTTCAATCATAAATTGGAACTGCAATTGATGCTTTTTTCACGACATCAGAACATAGTTGTTTGTGTATTGCTTTTCCCTTTTGTGAACAGCCTGCGTTAATTCAATAAATGGGCATGCGCCATCAGCATTTCCATAGAAATGCACCGATAAAAAATAAGTCGTAAAACACAACAACGACTAATTACACGGACCAAAAACAAAACGACTGCAACTTAAACCACCTCATACATAAACAGGCACTCGTCGTAAAAGTCGGCGATGTAATTTTTGGAAGTACCTTACGCATGCATAATGTGAGAGCTAGGTGTTGCGGAAGGTGTTAAAACCCGTGCCATCAAGTGCGTCGTGAATGAAGAGGACGTTCGACGAGGTACGAATTGAATTGTCCGCAGAATTCTGCCATTTCATCAATATTTCTTTGTCTGCTTGATGCCAATTGGGTGTTAATTAAATTACCCGCACCTAGTTTCATCCAATTGGAAAAATTGGTGGAGGAATTTACAGCAGTAATTGCGATTTCTACGCCAATTAGGAATGCAATGTAAACAAATTGGTGGAAATCGTTGGTAGAGCAATGATTTTTTTTACATTTTCTCACCGAAATGTAGAAGAAGGGCTGAGTAAATTGCTTTTCAATGTTCATGCGTTCGCGATGAATGTAAAGCTACATATGACATGTAAGTAATCTCTGAAGAAAGAAGTGATACATTTCTGAGATGACCACACCTTTCAACTGTTCGTATTATGATGATGGACCTTACCAATGATCCACTTGAGTTTTTTTTTTTTTTTTGTAATCGTGAGCATGATTAATCAGCCGAGATCGCTACTCCGTTATTGACAAAGAACCCACTTATAGTTCATTGCACGAAATGTGTTCACCTAAATTTTTTGACAGTGCAGGAAGCCTTGTAAACAAGGAGTTAGAATCCAAGCCGAAGAAACGACATTTTACATTGTCTTTTTCCGGATTGTATACGATTTGACTTAGAATATGGTGTAAAAATTTGCATTGCAGGAAAAAAAACAATTAATATTAACAAGCGCGTAAAATTTCCCCTCGTTTAATTCAAAGCCAAAAGAGGCGTAAACAGTAGTATTGTAGTATTAGGTCACACTTTCGATATATGGCCACCTAATGGCCTCCTGGTGTATCCGGAACATCCGCTAATATGGTTAGTGCAAAAGTCTAGTCCTTTCAAAACCTTTGGTACGTAAAATGTTAGAAGCAAAGCGATGTAAAGAACAATGTACGGCTCTAAGTGGCCCTGTCATTCCAAGTAACAATTTTAGTTTAATTCCAGCCGAATAGCACTCCTCCCGGTTTTGTTGATAAAACTACATTCAAAACTGTTTTTTCTACCAACTCTATGCTTCCTTAAAGCCGAAATTTGTACAAAATGGCCCACTCTATAGACACTTGTTAAAACAAGTCTATAAAACCTTTTTAAGACAATAAAGATTTTGAAAATGTTCTAGTGAAAGATGTTATGACCACTTTAGAACCTTCATTAATCCTATTGGCTGCCATGAAAACCAGCATACGGTCAAATGGCCACCGCTGTCAAACTTCACTGTAATTGGTTTTTGTTGTTCTTCTTTGATCGACTCTACTCTTCTGATTCATTTAGCAGCACATAATATCGGAGAAAATAGTTCTAGTGCTGCAGAAACTTTTGTTTGATAGCAAAGTATCCAAAGCAAATTAAGTTTTTAACAGCGTATCATGCTCCAAATCATATTCGCATTTAATTTTATGGTGAATATCGTGCCTACGAGCCGAAAACTAGTGCGCCTCAGAAATTATGCGAGTTAAAAACAACAAAAACAAAATAAACCAAATATGTTCGATAAAGAAATTTTCTAAAAATTGATGGAAATCAATAAGATTATCTTAAAGATTGGCGAAATTTTTCAAAGACCTGCAGTTCATTTGCATTACATTTAAATTTGAGGCATTTATTTTCCCAAATTGTAATTATTTCTTATGTTTCAATATGGCGATTGGAGAAAATCGCAGCTCTGCAAAAAAAGCCAATTTGTCGTACTATAAAACTACAGCGAAACTACTATAAAACTATTTGGCCGTTTAAAGCATCTACTGGTGCAAAATGGTTTTAAAATACTTTTTCTACTGACCATGACAAGATAATATGAATGAGTCCTAAAACGGCATTTCGAAACAGCATTTTGCGAGCTCATAAAGTCGACATAGAACCTTTGATAGGAGTAAATCAAATTTGAGAAAACAAGGTTTTAAGATCGCTGTAAACAAGCTGTATAGGTTTTCATAAACCGGACTAAAATATGAAACCTATTGGCATCTCTTGGTGCCATCATAAAACCAAATTAATTTCTAGTAGCTTCCATAAAACTTTAAGTAAACTTAATAAAGTTGGATGGTTTTGGCAATGTTACTTGGGATGGTCTTCCGGAAGTTCCGGAATAATCGTTAAATCTAGATTTTAGCAATTCAAAACCAAAAAGATGAAGTGGATCTAAGAATTCTGCAATTCTAAGTAGCTTTTCGAAAAAAATATATGACTCGAATATTTCATTTTGTCATTAGGGTATTGTATTTAAAAATAGGGTGGTCAAAAAAACGAAATTTAAGAAAATATATGTTTCTCAAAGAATTATAACTTTGAACCATTGGACCGATTTTCATTTTTTTTTATGATGAAAGTATATGAAACATAATGACTTACTAGGCTGCCTGAAAAGTGCCTTTAATTTCCTACAGATGGTGTTGGTAATCGCCAATAGGAACCATTTTTTATGAGCTTCACTCCTTCAATGACGGCTGTCAAAATTTCAGCCATTTCTGTCCACGCATTCATTAGTGACAACAGTGAGAAGAGACCGATCAGCAAGTTTTTATTTTAAATGGAAAAATCCGATTTTCGAGTTTTGATAAAATACTATTTTCAACGCAAGAAAACGGCTGCCGAAACTAAAGCCAAGCTGGATAAGTATTTTCCAGACTCTGATCCGTCGATTCAAACGATTCATAAGTTTTGATTCAACACCGGAGTCATCGCAGTAGGCAAAACAGTGGGTTTCACCGGGCGAAAGTGCTCCGAAGCGCCCGAAAACGCAACAATCGGCAGGAAAGGATATGGACTCCGTGTTTTGGGATGCGTAAGGTGTTATATTCATCGACTATCTTCAAAAAGATAAAACCATAACAGGCGCATACTATGCAGCGTTATTGGATCGTTTGAAGTCCAGAAAAAATGGTCGCATTTGCAGAGAAAAAGGGTGCTCTATAATCACGACAATGCGCCTGCTGATTCATCCTCAAATGCTCAAGCAAATGAAATTCGGTATCAATTGGTTCCCCATCCACAGTATTCACCAGACTTGGCCCCCAGTGACTTCTATTTGTTCCCAAACCTGAAGAGATGGCGCACCGATATGCGATTTTATTCAAATGATGAGCTCATAGCTGAACCCGATGGCTATTTTTAAGGACTACCGAAGGAGTACTATTCGGATGGGATAAAAAATTAGAAAACCGCTGGACTCGCTGTATCGACTATCAACCTAAAAAGAGAGAGTGTTGAGAAATAAAAAAGAATATGGTAAACAAAAATTTTTCGTGTTTGATATTTGAGGGACTTTTCAAGCAACCTAGTAGCTGCAGGTGACGTGGGATTCCTGCCAACTCTAGGACTTCAGCGGCCAGGTAGACGGGGACCCCGGCAATAACGCGCTTGGCGTATTGACTGGGAACTGAAATCCGACGCGGTTCAAGCGGGACTTTGCCTTTCCCTAAGTTTTCTTCCTGCTGCAACAGACTGCCTATCACACTACTGCATAATTAATGGCCGCCTAGCAACGGTTGCCTAGCCAACGACTTGTTAGCAGCAACAGTGTACCTTCTATGGCACCTGCCCCCACCAGTTGCCAAATCCAAATTGGCACCTTGATACTCCGCACTACTGAATTAGGCTAGTGCCTCCAGAGTATATGCCATCCCAGGCGCCAACTGCCAATCCATACTGGCTCGATGCTCTGCACACGGCCAACACGAAAGAGAAAATTTGCGAAGTTGTACCCCTTTTATATAGTTTACTGCTGCATATGAGACCACCCTTGCTCACATTCGAAAGCTGTGATAGGAACGTACTCTGCGTTTAATAAATTTAGCCTGTAAAACAAAATTATAAGACATCACCTTTTATTATCGTTACTTTCAATAGTTTTAAATTGTTAACGGACATTGTTTGATACACTCAGTAGCAAAAAAAAAGCCGAGCAAATAATATGCTACCTAAATTTTTCACAGAAATACGGGTTTTTGAAATTGGTATGTCCATAAATGACTTTTTTCATATATTTTATGATAAATTCAAATCTATAATTTCTATGAACATGAAATTTTGACCACATAATGTCTATACATTTTGTATTATGTTGTGAAATTTTTAGCTAAAAATATTGATAATTGACAAAGTTACAGGAGGTTGAACATGGAGTTTTTTGCTAACAAAATTTTGCACGGCTTTTTTTTCTACTGAGTGTAGTTGTATAGATGAAAATCTATTGAGCATTTATAAAGTTATAAGCGTTTAATTTGTAGCGATATTTCGTGACGGTCGCTTATTTTTAGATTTTTAATTGATACCGTACCCTTGCCGTAAGACTGGCTGACTAAGTATTATTTACTAGCGAAAAAAAACGACGACATAACGAATGGCTGCAATTTTCTTGCCATTCGATTTATCGAATTAACTGTTAATAAAGAGTGTCCCACATCAAATTGCGTCACGGAAGAAAACGCTGTAGAAAATTACCCATTGATTATTTTCTCTTGAAAGTTTGGGTAGAAGTAGTTTAGAGTGTTTTTTTTTTTTTTTTTTTTTGTCAGTTTTTTGAAAATTGTAAAAAATTGCGTCACCCGAAAGCAACGTCGCGAATTGATTTTCGCAAGCACCTGGAAAATCCTCAACTCTCTCATCGGGACATCGGAAAATAACTCGGAATTGTGCAGGCAACACTGAGTCGTACGTTTAAACATTACTACGAAACTCTCAGCATCGAACAGAAAGAGCATTGCTGTCAGAATGGATGTTCTATTAGTGATCAGAATCACAAGCATGTCGTGAAGGCTTTTAAGCGGAATATCAATGTTTCGGTCAGGGATGTGGCCAAAAAGTTGAAGTCTTTCGTTCAGAGAGCTAAGTGCAGAAGGCTCCAATTCGTAGGAAAATCATGGGCTCGGAAACTGTACTCCCAGATGCTCTTCATGGATGATGAGATTGAATCAAGGCGGACTTCAAGCAGCTTCCGGGGCTCCTGTTCTTCACCGCCCAGAACAAGATACTCCGGAGAAAGGAAGGAGGCAGAAACTTTCATACACGGGAAAAAATCCGGTGCTCGAAACTAGCAAAATGGTTCATGATATCATGAAAATCGTATTTTTTCATGTTATGAATATACACCATGAATAAAAGTCATGAAATCATGAATCAGCTTACTATGATCCAACGTAACGCCACTATGGCGTTATGTTTTTGATTTTTGATGCTGAAAGTGGCAACTTGATTCATGAAATCATGAAGCATCTGATTAGTAACCATAAATTAAATTCATGAAAACATGCACTACTATTCATGATTATTGGCACCTGTCATTTATGATTCCAATTTTAGTGACGAAAACGGACAGTTTGGTTCATGATATCATGAAGCATTTCGTTTGAAACTACGAAAAAAACATGAAAACATGAACATTATTCCATGATTCCATATAGGTACCATGAAGCGAGTTCATGGTATCATGAAACATACTTATGAATATGAGAAAAACGGATTCTTTCAGGAGTTTGATAAGTAAACTCATTTTTTTATTTCAGTTTTTGATTTCGATTCAATTTAGGTATATTACGGAAATGGCATGAATACAAAAGAAATGAGGATTAACAATCGATAGCTTTCAGCAAATCACGTGTGCTCTTCGGCAGCTCCACGATCGACGCTGGTATTTTAAACATATAGGTTTGTAGAACCAGCCACAATGGCCTACAATCCGGCGTGTACTGCAGGTTCTATACGTACGTTATGTGCATGCACATACATATGGATTGCAGTATGTTTTCTGCTTTGTACTCGGAGCCGCCGAAAATCACGATAATGGATTTATCCGGTCGCGATGCTCCTACCGTGATTATTTGCGGCTGCATTAGGACATTTTCAAATTTTGTCCGAAGAAACTCCAATCGCTGGTTGATCTTGACTTCGACGTCACCCGCAGTCTACATGAAAAAAGAAAGTAACCATACAAATATGAACTCAACAACAAAATAGCAAAAGATTGTTGAATTTTAAAAACATTTGTTTGTGATAATCGTAATCACAGTTTTAACCTTATTTTGTTTACGAGAAGTCTCGTTAATAAATCAATAAAAAAACTGTTTTGTTTCTTGGGTAAATTAAAAAAATTATTTGTTCTACCGTTAATTTCGAAAGCGAATCGCTTTCCGGCCATCTGGTAGGTGATGTAGATGAGACGGAGAATGAGTGATTACTTCAATACCGCGTTTACCGATTTCATAGTTATGCGGATCAACTACATATGCATCCAGGTGTTCATCGAACACACAGGCCTTATATGTATGGCAGGCAAATGTTATTACTTCATTACAATCACTTCACAAACAATCGTCATCAATGGTTCCAAAACCATATTTTTCAATGAAGCGATAACTTCAAACACCATTGCACGATTATAATTAGGCAAGCTGTGCAGAAATATGGTGAATGCTGTTCCAGTTTTCTGAATTGATGTTAGTAGATCATCATCAAGATGCCTTCGCATATCCTGCCATAAGTCCTCGTGTTGATTCTCCTCATCAACTATGGTATCACAATTTCGTGGTGTTGATAACTCCTCGGAATTAGATTCATTCCTGTGGTCTGAAGCATCAGCAACGCTAAAACAAAACAAAATAAATAAAAATTATCCTTTAATCATATTTTTTTGTGAAATTAGGTAAACAGCGTAATTTGGACGCTCTTAAAAACCACTTTTATTTGAACACTTCAATTTGATTTTGCTGGGAGTGTCCAAACTGAAATGGTTGAAGTTATACATTACCTGTTATCTACTGGTGCAATATGTAGCCTCTTAGATCTCCAGTCTTCCGGTTCAATTTGAGGGTGTTCCTTTCTTAGATGGCGTACAAAACATCTACTGTTTGTATATTTTCTGCCACAGTTTTCTTGGATGCATTTGAAATTACTGTGTTGGTTCAGATGCTGAGAAGTGACACTTGACAAATGTGCCATCAACACTTTTGCTTCAGAGAATCTCCGATTGCGAAGGAAACATACTAGTCCAGAGTTACTCATGGCGGGTGGTGTTGACAATAATAAATTGAAATAAAGGTTGTAGTAGTAATCTTGTATTTCGTTAGAAAAACAATGCATAAGGCGAAATTGAAACTTGCCTGATTTTTTATTCACACACCAAAGCTATCACGCTAGATTAGTCAATATATGGGAACTGTTTTATTTTTCATCTGATGCTCCCATGCATCTCATTCCCAGAAAAATTGAAACATCAATTGATTGATTCATAAACAGACATAAACAGAAAAAATGTGATAAAAGTGCACTTTACGTCAAATCGTTTCCTGTCTTCAGTGAACGTATACCTTTCAGCATACCAAACATTCTAAACTTTGTTTGCAGAATACTGCAGAATATCTCTATAGAGATTGATCGAGGAGGTTCTGATTCTATCGTGTACATTGGCAAATACAGCTTCTAGGCCCCACTATTGTAAGGCCCCCACACATGCTCCGAATGTTGTACAACATTGACTCCGCCCCCTGGAAATTTGGTCGAGTTGGAGTGTCTGTGTCTTACGACCGATTTGGCAAACCGTCTGACAAACCTGTCATACAACTTCGCCATAGATTCTCCGACTTTACACTAACTCGACCAAAGAGGGTAGAGAACGGATCAATCACCCCACGACCCTATTCCAATCATGGGGTTAACAAGAACTTACGGCACTCATTTTGTGTAGTATGATACTATATATAACATTGCTTTATATTTACATGTGTTAATTGCTGCTGTCTTGACATGACCGCCAATTGATAGTGACAGTGATTAACGTATAGGTCGGAAGTAAGTACGGAATTCGAAAGTTAGACTTCCGAACTTTAATTTAGTGAATAGTCTTCAAAGCTGTCGATTTACAAAGATTTTCTAACTTACCTCCACTTCCAGTATGAAGCTGTCTTGAGTCTCTTTAACAGAAGGCTTCTAAACTGTTTCCAATCTATTTAAAAACAAAAAAAAAAATCAAACCTAAAAATTATTTGACACAAATAACTTATAGTTTCATGTGATTTTTGAATAAAAACGTTTTAATTTCACCCTAATCGAATAAAAATCAAGATGAAAAAAAAACTTACCGCTAGGTTTTATTGCTGCTTCTTTTACTGCTGCTGCGGCTGCTGCTGTGTACCGTTGCTGCTGCGACTACGCGGTAAGCTGTGCTCTTGATGTTTTCACACTATAATTAAGCACAAGTTAGTTTTTTTCGAGCATTTGTTGTTAGGATTTTAAAACCTTACCTGAAAATTACCGCCGACTGGTAGGCATGCTTCGATTGAATTGATGAAAATTTTTGACAGGTTGACAGCTTTGCGTTACGCTTATAGAGCGACCATGAATCAAATTCATGGATACGTTTGTTTTGGTTCATGATTTTTGGAATTTTAGTTATAAAGCATGAATGAGGGTCATGATTCCATGACTCAGCGGTATGATATTTTATGCCGAGTTGGATTCATCAAAACGGGAATTGATTTATAATAACGCTTGTGGTGATCATGACTCATTTTCAAGCGAGCAGTTGTTATTATTCATGATAATTGTGGTTTTCGTCATGATATCATGAACCATAGTCATAATGTCATGAAGTGACACATTTTATGATTTCATGAATTTTTATTCATGAATCCGGCAACGGATTTTTTTCCGTGTAGTTTTCCAAGAAATAATTGATTTGGCTAACGATCTGCTCATGTGGCAAACGGAGTGCGCGTTCGTGGCTATCGGGGAGATCCACCACAAGAGTGTCTACAGAAGCGTCTGCTTCCTCTGCTGAAGCAACACGAGTGCCGTGCGATCTACTGGCCAGATCTAGTTTCGTGCCACTATTCAAAAGTTGTCCTGGAGTAGTGTGAACCCAACGAGATCACTTTTGTACCCAAGGACATGGGTGCCACCTTCCCCTCCAACGCACCAGAACTAAGGTCCATCGAAAAATACTAGGCTATTATGAAGCAGGCACTACGGAATCATCCCAAGGAGGTCAAATCTGAGGAAGACATGTAGAAAACGAAGGTGTCCATACAGAAAAAGCTGCAGCCAGATGTTGCACAGAACCCAATGAGTAAAGTTAAGCGGAAGGTGCGAGCGTACGGTTATGGTATTGAAGTTGAATGAAATAAACATGCCAAAAGCTTACTAATGGGTTATGTTTTATTGCCTGAAAGTTTGAAAAAGATCGGTCAACTAGGTAACTTTGAATAGTGTTTTTAGTGATGCAATTTGATGTTGGACACCCTTTAATATTTCGTTTGTTCAATGTCCAACGTACCTGTTAGTGTTAAAAAAGCGAACAGGGATTTATATATGAGTACCGTAAAACGGGGTGACTTCGATCACTTTTTGAACTATTTCTTGACATTTTCTATGATAATTATCTTTAAAATTTTGTTTTACATTTTTAAAACCAGTACTGGTATCTGTAGTATAACACTACTCAGAAATTTTAAAAATTTATTATGTCAGGTGAACTTTAAAAAAATTGAAGTGCTTAAATGAATAAAAAACACCAAATTTTTTTTTGCAAACCTTTTTATGCAGATGTCTCCCGAATAGCACAGGGGTGGAGCATTCCCCAAAGGGAACGTTCATTAATTATGTCACGCAAAAAAGGACCATTTTCAAAACCCTCCCCCTTTGTCATGTTTTTTTTATGGATCTTAAATTTTGTGTACAGATTATCACAATTCCCAAAGCTCCCTTCCATTAAAAGCATGACATAATTTACGAGCGACTTATCCATTGCTATTTTTCAGTAATTCACCATAATATTAGACAAATAGAAAAGCCTCACTCATGTCGTTTTTAATTCGGTAAAACACCGGTGTAAGGACGCCAACACTGCCGTGAATCGCATATCCGTCTCATGTGGATAGGAAATCAATAAAATACACTAAGGTTTTTTTTGCACGGTTTTTTTTTACACGGGTTGTTTTCGGCGATAATTCCAGAACGGAACAACTTATCGACCTTATTCAAATCACATTTTATGTTTTGGGCCAAAAGTATGCATATGGCAGTTTTTCAAAATATTCAAATTTTTGGTGTAAATACTCAAAATTAAAAAAAAACTGGATTTTGATCATTGCATGGAAAGGTAACGCATACAAAAAAAATCGGAGCAATATAAAATGTATAAGCATGTGAATTTATCAACTCTATTTAGTCTTTTTCAACACGGTTCCATACTATAAGTGGAACGTATCCCCCGTGCAAAAAAAACCTTAGTGTATGGTACTCCAAAACCGAAAAAAAACAAAACAAACCCTTTGACAGATTGTAAGGTAGTGCAACACTTCGAGAAGGTTGTCGCGTTTATTCGTTTGCTCTTAATTTTCGATCAAAATATTTTTTTTTTATTCATTAATTTGTTTATGTATTCAAAATTAATATTTTTTCGATAAGCTTAGAGAGACGAATGTTTAAGTAATCTGAAAATGTCGTTTATGTTGTCGATTTTCTTTAAAATTCTTTTATTGCTTGAATATATATGGCCATAAGTACCATAAGGAGCATTTTTTTTTAATATTTTTTTATAGCGAAGGAAATAGAGAAATGCTAAAAACAAAATGCATTTATATACCCTAATAAATGCTGAATATATATGGTTTAATGCTTAAAAAATTCAGGCACTTGGAGAAGAATAATTTTAAATTGGATAAATATCGGACTTGGCGGTCGAAGTCACCCCTTTGATCGAAGTCACCCTGCTCTACGATATTAAGCAAAATTTGTGTCCATTTTTTTCGAGACGCATCTTTTCAAGCAACGCCATGTTGAGCCGGTGCGTGCACGGAAAAAAAATCAGTACCCAGATCCGTGAAGTGCAGTCATGAATTCGAGAACACGTAAAATAGACCGTGAACTGAATCACGTAATCATGAACGTTTAAAGGGAAAAATCCTGAAAACGTGAACTAGTTCACGGTCCGTTTCTAATTTCAGGAACGTTTTTTATTCTGTATAGTAATGAAAATTTCGATGTTTCAAAACAAATTTCAATCAAACATACTCTTTAGTTGGTCTTCCTGAAAAGGACGGATTTTAATTGTTTACGGGTTCGCGAAACTTGGTTCGCGAATGACATTTCCTTCTCAGACTACTTTAGGGTGATTGGCAGCATACCACCCTGTGCAATTGTCAAACCGCAGAAGTTTATTCAGCTCCTCTTCTTTGCGGATGGCCACCTGCAGGTGACGTGGGTGATTCTGGTCTTCTTATTAGTACAGACACTTCAGTGGTCAGGTATTCAATCCCCGCGCTTGTCATAGTTGCCCTTTCAGAGCAGACGTTCTTTTCTTCGTTTCCTCTCCTTACAGATGCACAGCGAGAACTGATGGTTGGTCGGATATCACCACATGTTTTATAATCTCTGGCACGTAACTGTGGCAGTATTAACCAATCATAGCGTGGCGCAAATATGGTGCAATTCCGACAAATAGCTCTGTGCGTTTAGACATTTTTCTTTTAAGTACTTTTTAATTAGTTTAAGTTAGCTACAGGGATTCTGCTTTGATGTTCGAATGAAGTACTTATCGTAAAATTTCTGTGGGCCAGAGAGGAGAGAAAATCGTTCAAAATCTCCAATCCTGCGTAGCACGGTCGATTTCAGAAATTTTTAGAATGGCGTCCCTATACAGGAACAGAAAAGAAAGGCGTAAGTCCTACGTCAAGACACTGACAGGCAACTTTTGCAACCATGCACAGTTTCTAGCTCGTGCTTTATCTGGAACGTAGGACTACATCTTGGTCTTCTATACTGGGGTACAATTGAAAAAACGAAATCGAATGGCTACCGTCATGAGTTCTAAGTGGTCAGATTTTGAGCGTTGATATCTCCGTCGATTCTCCACAGATTTTCAAAACTTTTGCTTCAAATGATCAGAGCTACGCATCAATTTCAATGAGTACATTGTTGATTTTGGACCACAAACTATTGAAAAATGAATAAATGTTAAGTCTTGTCTTTTCAATTCAAATTGTCTTGTCAATTCAAATTTTGCAGGTACATCATTCTTATGTGTCGACAGTATAGCTCGTTTTTCAGCTCGATGCACGTTTGTAGACGATACTCCGCGCTTGTTTGCGACATCTCGGCCGGAGAGATTAGGGTTCTGCTTGAAACTGCTGGTTGCCCTTAAAGTCGTCACTGCGGCTCTCAGTTTTTGATTTCCAGGCAACCTGTCTGTCGACAAACGTTCCCGGAACACTTTTATTACGGTGGCAACCGTTGATTTGGCCACATTCGACGTTTTCTCGAACTCAGTCATTTTAATAACTGAAGACCAAATGAAAAAAAAAACAAAACAGAGGCATCATTATGCACGCACGCACTCACACCTGCAAAATTAGGGATGTTTGAGTATTCTCAATGCACGATTAAAAGAATGGCGGCAAATGCCGATAGTGAAATTAAATGTAAAAATTACTAATCCTTACCACTGTTGACTGAATCACACCGTCTTCCTGAAAATACTTGATTACCGCTAGCGCTCGATAATTCCCACCTGACAAACCGATTTGAGTTATGATTCAACCACGCAACTAAACGGCCGTATGTTTCTCTCTGTTTTCGCTCAATTCCCAGATTGTTAACAAGCCAATCATCGATCGTCCGACCGACAAGTGAACCGTAATAGGAACCGAGCGGAGCATTCATAAACGCTTTCGCTTGCAAGCGGAACACAAAAGACATGTACCACATGTCTGTGGCTGAGCAAGTGAGTAGCCGCGCGCAAAGATAAGAATGAGTGAAGAAAGAAAAAAGACGCTGAATGAAAATGATAACGTAATATAAATATAAATGTGAAAAAAAAATCGTGAAGACTAGCAATCATCCGCACATAAAACATACATACATGAAGTTCAAATTTGGACTCGGGAGCGCCAGCGCAGTGAGCAGCAACAGTACTTCTCGCCATTCGTCGATGTAATAATATGTGCAGTTTGCCGGGCCCAAACGTTTCAGAGAGGGCAAACAATTGGGGAATCAAATTTCCACTTCCGATTCGAGTGCAACGAGTGAACCATCAGCATTGTAGTGATTGAGTGAGCCGACGGATCCCGTTAGAGAACGTTGCGCCCCGCGAGATAATGAATGGGATCGCCTATCTGTATGGGGTGTTGCTGTTCCTACTGAGTCAGACCGTAAAACCATCGCGGCAGGTGAGACCCCGAACTGTGTTATCAACCGCGTGTGCGTGTGTGTGTTATACTATTTGTGTTTGCATTGCAGTTTCATCACCAGCGGAGAGCTGTCGTCGGTTCTTCCAAGGAGAATCATCATGACAGCTACGTCCTAGGGGTGGTCGAGTTCCGGCCCGAATCGTTCGACATTGACATCCGACGCCGGACGGAGCTGCATCTGGATGCTTACGGGGAGTTGATCAGGTCCGATGAGGCGAAGGTAAGTAAACAGCGGGAAGTTGTGAGGTTTGTGACGTAATTGTTTACGTTAGAGCGCAGCTTGTCGATGAATGTTATGGATCTTGAGCCTTATAATTATTGTATTCGATTGAAATTCTTGGAAACTGTTATCAACTATTGGTTGATTTCCTGTTATTTTTTTAAATTATCATGAATTGGAAGCATCACTTTCATCATGGATGCTTACGTTACCTTTTTCTACTTGTACTTGTTAAACGAGGTATCTTTCATAGGGGCAAATTATAGAAGTTGAGTCGAGCAAAATTGCGCATTACAGAAATCGACTGAATCTGATCGAGACGGCAACCTTACTCTATTAGTATTATAGGAAATTTTCAAAAAGTCATTGAATAATATCCATGCGAGAAATCAGGACTTTCGTCAATTCAGCAATATAATTTTTAACATTCGAAGAATAAGTAATTACATTTTCACTCTTGTTCTGTGAGTAATTCAATGTTTTTGCAATTATTAACACACCGTTGGGAAACTGTTTCGAAGTTCCGACTTGAAGTATTTTTCGAGGAAGTTATCGATTAATAGGTAGACAACTGTTGATATCTATTTCAAAGATGATTCAGAAGAGAAGCTTTCGAACTTTACACAGGAATATTCGGGACACTTCAAATCCGCTGTCGTTATCTGACAATGAGGAAGTACTGAACTATCGTTGAAGGTTGTTCAAATCTTATTCTCGTGATTAGTATGGCAAGGACGTATCTTTAGTGATTGATTGCTCAATGACCCTTGCACATTACTACGGCGAAATAAGTCAAATTACTGAGGATCTTACAGTGGTTCGGTACAATAGAGGTTGATGTAGTTTTTTAAAGGTCTAGCATAGTGATTTAACAAACTTTCATCATATGGTTGACAAGTTATTCAAGGTATCATTTTGTTCACAGTGGCTACTCTTTATCTACTTGTAGTTTATCTACTTAGTTATCATCATTGACTGAATTCGTCATCATATGTTATGACATCATTGAACAAATATAGTCATATTACAGAATTGTCAGAATATCTACGGTACTACAAACGATTCTTAAGTTCAGAGGTTAATGTTTTGCATGATCAACAAGGCGATTTACGAGGTCTTCATTGTACTAATGAGTTGATAAAGCTCCATAGGACATCATAGCACAATTATTGTCATATTCCAGTATTCTCAGAATATCTACGGCACCAAACTATTCTTGAGTTAAGATCTTGATATTTTGGATGATTAACGGCCGAACTCAAAAATGGAGCCCTAACCATTCCGCACCAAGTCATATGTGCTGGAGACAACTATCTGATGAGACTGCAGAATCCTATTTCCATGCTCCTCTGTCCAATCTATCCTAAAAAAAATGTCACCTATCTTAAACTCGGGTAAACCGCCCAAGCCCTACTAACCCTAGTATTAAGTCATTACATTATACAAAAAAACAATGAATTATCACCTCCGTAAAGCTAACGCAATTGAGCCTCCCAAATAAATAAACTGGTAAAAAAAATGATCAACAAGGCAATTTACCAGGTCTCCATCGTACATATAAGTTGAAAAAGTTCCATGAGATATCATTCCATGTTATATGACTATTGACTGAATTCGTTATTATATGTCATCATTGGGACATAATTGAACAAATATATTAATATTAAAGTAGTCTCAGAACAGCTACGGCACTCCTTACTATTTTTGAGTTAAGATCTTGACCTTGTTAAGCAACAAGGCGATTTACGAGGTCTCACAGTACGTATGAGTTGTTTTTAAGAGTATTCAACATCAACAGTATTCAGCATTAATATTTGAACTCAAGGATAGTATGGAGTACGTGAGGTATTCTATGAATACTGTAACAAGTCTATTACAGTGTTATATTGTACCTCAACTCATAAGTAAAGTGAAAACATCAGCTTTTTTGATCATGTATAACAACAATATCTGTATTCAAGGATAGTTTGAAGTACTGTAGGTATTTTAGACTATACTTTAAAATATTACAGTGTTTTGATGTCCCGTGGAGGTATTTCAACTCATAAGTACGGTGGAAACATCGTAAATAACCTTGTAGATCATTTAAAACAACAAGATCTCAACTCAAGGATAGTTTGGATTACCTTAGGATTTATAGAAATACTGTAACCTATCTATTGCAGTGTTATGATGTCCCGTGGAACTATTTGAACTCATAAATACGGTGGAGACTTTGTAAATAGCCTTGTTGATCATGTAGAACATCAGGATTGCGACTCCGGGATAGTTTGGAGTGCTGTAAGTACTATAAGTCTATAAATGTTGTAACAAGTCTATTACAGTATAATAATGTCCAGTGGGGCTGTTTCAAATCATAAGAACTGTGGAAACATTGTTAATAGCCTTGTTGATCATGTAGAACATCAAAATATGAACTAAAGGATAGCTTGGAGTACCTAGGTATTATAGTGTCCAGTGGGGCTGTTTCAACTCATAAAAACGATTGAAACATCGTAAATAGCCTTGTTGATCATGTAGAACATCAAGATCTGTATTCAATGATGATTTGGAATACCATCAGCATTCTAGAAACACTGTAACATGTCTATTACAGCATAATAATGCCTTGTGGAGCTATTTCAACTCATACATACGGTGAAAACATCGTATATAGCCTTATTGATCATGTAGAAAATCGAAATCTGTATTCTAGGATAGTTTTGTGTACCTTGAGTATTCTAAAATTATTGTAGCATTTATATTGCTGTATGATTATGTCCCGTGGGCCTATTTCAACTCGTAAGTACGGTGGAAACATCGTTCGTAAATAGCCTTGTTGATCAAGAAGAAAATCAAGATCTGAACTCAAGGGTAGTTTGGAGTACCTTAGGATTTCTAGAAATACTGTAAACTATCTATTGCAGTGTTTTGATGTCCCGTAGAGCTATTTCAACTCATAAACACGGTGGAGAGATGGTAAATAGCCTTGTTCATCATGTAGAACATCAAGATCTATTTTTAGGGATAGTTTGGAGTACCATATGTATTCTAGAAATGCTGTAATCTGTCTATTGCTTTGTTATGATGCCCCGTGAAGCTATTTCAACTCATAAGTAAGGTGGAGATATCGTAAGAAGCATTGTCGATCATCTATAACATCAAGATCTGTATTCAAGGATAGTTTGGAGTATCATAAGCAGTCTAAAAATACTGCAACCTGTCTATTACAGTGTTATGATGTCCTGTGGAGCTAAATCAACTCATAAGTACGGTGGAAACATCATATGTAGCCTAGTTGATCATGTAGAACATCAAGATCTGAACTCAGGGATAGTTTGGAATACTTTAGGATCTCTAGATATACTGTTACATGTCTATTACAGTGTTTTGATGTCCCGTGGAGCTATTTGAACTTATACATACGGTGGAAACTTCATAAATAGCCTTGTTGATCACGTAGAACATCAAGTTCCGAACGCAAGGATAGTTTAGAATACCTTAGAATTTCTAGAAATACCTGTCTATTACAGTATTATAATATCCCGTGAAGCTTTTTCAACTCATAAGTACCGTGGAAACATCGTATATAGCCTTGTTGATCATGCAGAACATCAATATGTGTATTCAAGGATTGTTTGGAGTGCCTTACGTAGAAATACTACAGCATGTCTATTGCAGTGTCATGATGTCATTGGAGCTGTTGCAACTCATAAGTACGGTGAAGACATCGTTAATAGCCTTGTTGATCATGTAGAACATACATATCATAACTCAAGGATAGTCTAGAATGCTTTAGGAGAATGCTTTAGAGTGCTTTAGGAATAGCTTAGAATGCTTTATAATCACTGTAACGTGTAATTAGAGTGTTATGATGTTCCGTGAAGCTATTTCAACTCACACAAACGGTTGAAACATCGTAAAAAGCCTTGTTAATCATGTAGTACATCAAAATCTATATTCAAAGAAAATTTGGTGTACCATAAGCATTCTAAGAATACTGTAACCTGGATATAGCAGTGTTCTGATGTCCCGTGGAGCTATTTCTACTCATAAGTACGGTGGAAACATCGTATATAGCCTTGTTGATCATGTAGAACATCAGGATCTGAACTCAAAGATAGTTGGAGTACCTTAGGATTTCTAGAAATACTGTAAACTATCTATTACAGTGTTTTGATGTCCCGTGGAGCTATTTCAACTCATAAGCACGGTGGAGAGATCATATATAACCTTTTAGATAATGAAGAACATCAAGATTTGAATTCAAGAATAGCTTAGAATGGCATCATGGTTATAGCTTTGAGATATCCAAGATCATACCATGATGCCTTCATAAGGAGTATTTACACATTTACGACGGAGACTTAGGAATCTGGTCAGATACAAACCTAGCTTCTGGATAAGAATTTCAATTTCTGAGTTAGTGCTTTGATTCGACTATTTCTCCAGACTAAAGTATGACATGTTATAAGCTTATCTCATGATTAATTTTATCTCATTCTCTGAAGTTCTCTGACCTTCTGGTAAAACCTCCGAACTTTTTCACGAGCATCTGGTACCCAAAGTGGGAAGTTTTTCAGATATGTGGATTATATTTTTGATTTTTTGGATGATTCTCTGAGCTTTCGAAGAACTGTCGAAAACTTCTTCAAAGTATTTATGAATTTCTTGAACTTTCTTAAACTTCCATGCTAAACTTCAGTGCAGTTTTTTCTCCGAATAAATCTGTCAAACAAGATGAGATTGAAACCAAGGAATTTAAATTCCTACCATTAGATTGTGTCCTATCTCATATAACGATACAAACGGTTGGAGAGATGGTGCTTAGCACAATTTAATATGGCGAAATGGGCAATGAATATCAATATGGTCAAATGATTTTTTTGGTATGGGCTGCTTGTTCGATTCGTCTGTGATTATCATATGAAATGCTGGAAAATTTCTTAATAAACAGCTTGGCAGTCGCTCTTGAATTTCTTGGAAATTCAAGCCGAACAACCCAACTTAACCTTCCAGGCTTTTTAAGAAACATCTCCTTGAACTCTTTTGGTATGTTTTATCCTGAGCTTCCTAAATTCTTCCTAAATTTCTGATATATCCTATCCTAAACTTCAAGGAAAATTTCACTGACACTCTGGGAAACCTCTCTGGAATATGTTGAAAGACCCCCTTAAATTTCTTGGAAATTCATTCTTGGAATTCGTTTTCTGAACTCAGGAAAATTTTCTCATGAAAATTGTTTGTTCCTGATTTTCTGGGATATTCCTGCTAGAACTACTAAAAAGTGCTTCCTATACTTCTGAGATGTACTTTTCTCATCGAGGAAAGTCTCTTTCTGAACATCGATTTTCTTCCTGAATCTTGGATGTCTCCTCCTGAACTTCTAGGAAGAGTTCTCTAAATTCTGTGAAGCTTCTTCCTATACTTCTGGATATCTAGGACATGTTTCATGAACCTTTTTTCGCGAGGAAAAATTTCCTAACTCGTGAGAAGATACTTGATTAATGAGTATGAAGTTATAACTCTCGACAGTGCTTTAATTTTTATTTTGGGAAAAATAAATTATTCCCGCCCATGCCAGCAGCAACACCATCATGCATGAGTACGATAAAAGAGAAACAGCGATTGGCTGGTCTTTACGAAATTCATTTCGTGCATTGTACAAAAAAGTGTAATAATAGCATTTCACCAAAGAAAAAAACCAATATGAATGTTTCGTACGATGTACGAGACATTAGTTCTATGTACAAAATCCATGTTTACAAAACGAGTGAAAGCTAATTTTCGAAAATAAATTTTCAGTGTGATTGAGAAGTACTGAATTTAGGGAAATTTGCCGGAACCTCTGAAAAGTCCAGCCTAAACTTTTGAGAAGTCCTCCTCCGCTTTCCTAAATGTCTTCTTCTCCTGAACTCTGAACATCTGAACATCTAGGAAGTATGCTCTTGAACTTTGGGGATGTTTGTTCCTGAGTTTCTGAGGTATTCCTGCTTAAACTACTAATCTTCGAAGAAGACTTCAAGCAAAACAATACATTAGGTCCTAAGTAACATTGAGAGATTCTCTTCGTCGACTTTCTCTTTGGTTAATAGCTTGTCTATTAAACGATTTGCTGGTGTTTTCAACGTATTGGATCACTTATCTCATTTTATACTACCGCACTGTATGTTGAAAATAGTTGAACATGTTTTTACATAGCCGTAGACGCCCAAAGAGAAAGTCGACAGCAAGAAGTCTCTCAATATCTATGAGGACCTAATGCATTGTTTGCTTGACTTCGAAGAAGTCTCTTTCTGAACATCGGTTTTTTTCCAGAATCTCGGATGTCTCCTTCTGAACTTCTTATAAGAAGAGCCCTCTAAAATCCTATGTAATTTCTTCCAATACTTCTGGATATGTAGGACCAATTTCATAAACCCCTTTTTGGGAGGAAAAATGTCCAACCCCTAAATGCAAAGGTGCTGATGAGGCTTTTATAAATACTTCAAGCTGAACAATGCATTAGCTCCTAAGTAACAATGAGAGATTCTCTTCGTCGACTTTCTTTTTGGTTAATAGCTTGTCTCTTGAACGATTTGCTGATGTTTTCGACGTATTGGATCCTTAATCACACTTTATACTATCGTACTGTATGTTGAAAAAACTTGAACATGTTTTTACGTAGCCGTAGGAACGCAAAGAGAAAGTCGACAAAGAAAGTCTCTCAATGTTACTTAGAACCTAATGCATTGTTTTGCTTGACTCTACTAATTATCACTTCCAGACGGAAAATGCGCATCAAAACAAGCTCTTACTCGACAGAATGTGACAGGTCAGTCACCAACTTTCGAGCGGCCTACTCGACCTACTAACGAAAACTTCGTCGATCTGGGTATCTATAATATATCATTGCACCGAACCTATTAACCTCACTTTTTTGACAGTTCAGGAAGCTTGTTTAAAAGGTGTAAGAATTTGAGCCGCTCAAACGAAATTTTTCGTTGGCTTTTTCCGGATTCTGTACGATTAGATTCAGGAAATGATGTAAAAATAAGCACTGGTGTCTGTTTTCCGGCAAGTTTACTTCAATCGCAACAAATTCTGAGCACAAAATCTCTAACCGATCTTACCGAAAATATTCCAAGTCCACGAAAACAAGCTCCCTGAACTGTCAAAACTGCATTGATGACGCCTTCGTGCAATGATCTATAGCAAAATAGACCAAATGACGGTCGACCTCGCTGTGGGGTCGACTTCTATATTTGGACCCATAATGGGGGTTGCACGTGGGGCACATGACCTAGTAGCTAATCTACGAAATAGTAAAAGTGTATATAAGGACGGTTTCAATTCATCTAACGATGTCTAACAACGTTTCATCAGAAAAATTCTGTAATATGATGTAAAGATAATATGCAAGTCACAATCTAACGTGCAACTTCTGCCAACAACTCAAATATTTGTCTCTCTATCTCAAAGTTCTTATTGAATGTAATTACGCATCGTTGTAGTTAAGAATCCTTTCATATCTTAATGCATCAGCATTAGAGACTTAAACTGTTCACAGAAGTTGTAGATTACGGCCTACGACAAATATTCCACACATCATTCTACAAAATTCTGCTGATTGGCTCCTATATGGCCTAGCTCTACTAGCTATATGGCCTATATGGCCTAGCTCTACTAGCTGCTGATTGGCTCCTATATGGCCCATAAGTTACTAGCTCTAACTTCATGTCTGGAAGTTTCACCCAACAATCCCTTTTCCACCTCTCCACAGCCAGCGGACATCATCGTCTTCCCGGAGCTCACCCTCAACACCATTTCGGATCCGGTGTACGTCTGAACTCGAACCGGAACCTCGTACTCTGCCAGGAAGATGCACCCCGGGACCTGTTGACGCGCTCGTCGTCTGCCCGAGCGTCGAAGTCAGCAAATACATTGTGATAAATCTTCGGAGATCTTCGACTGCGAATCGATTTCCACGGAGAGACCCCCGACCATGTGGCCCACACGGGTTCCATCGGTACAATACCAACCCTAGTTTCGATCGAAACGGAGCTGTGATAGCGCGGTACCGCAAGTTCAACCTCGCCAGTGAGAACGGTACCAATCGGACGTACGTGCCGGAGATTGTAACATTCGAGACTGATTTCGGTGTAACGTTCGGATTGTTCACCCGATCCGATGTGTTGTTTGCGAGACCAGCCCTGGAATTGGTCAAGCGTGATGCGAAAAATTTGATCATGCCCGCCAAGTGGGGCTTGGAACTGCCGTTCTCCACATCGACGCAAATCTACGAGCTGGGCATACGCGAACAATGTGAATCTGATCGTGGCGGGAGCAAACTTCGAAGCAGATGGCAGCACCGGAACGGGTGTGTACAGTGGAAGGAGCGGAGCTGTACTGTCCTTCGTAACCGGTGAACCTACCAGGTAAGTTGACCGTAGGTGCAGAAATATCCTTACATAACGTCAAACTTTACTTATTATTCTAGGAGACTTTTCGCCGTACGGGTGCCCAAAGAGCCGGAAATCTCACGCCGAATCACATTCCATCGGATGGTTCAACACGGGAATCCGGTCGCCTGCATGGCAAATTTCTCGAGGGCATCCATATCCTTTCAGCGACGCTCCTGGAGCAGTTCACCACGATGCAAATCAATCCGGAGCGCTACCACGTACGAAACTGGTCAGATAATCTGCAATGGGGACTTCTTGCCGTGACTTTAGTGTTACGTTGACTATAGTTCCAGATCGAGATGTAACCCATCACTACCGGTCTGTCGTGCCTTGAAGGGAAGTCGGCGGTTATCCAGCCACTGAAGATGCTCACGTATCCACCCGCGGACATTGTACGTGTCGCAATGAATCGCTAAGTAGTTGCGGACTTCCGATGAACGAAAACTCAACTACCTCGAATTCAACGAAATCGTCATCGCCGGCAGGGTCCGAGCGAATGGAACTCTAGCCACGGCAAACTCCCTGGACGATATGCTGCATCCTCTGGACGTGGATCAGTACACGATTTACTCTTCGATGAAGTAAGTTTGACGGTGGCTTGGCTGTACACTCTCCAGAACTCGCTTTTGCCTACTTTCAGTTATTCATCGAATCAGCAGGATGTTCAGCTTACTCTGTCAAGCGGCACCGTGGCCAATCTGCAGACGTTCGCCATCCACGCGATCAACCACGAGAACTTTGAGTACTTCAATCCGATCAAGCTCTCCCAGAGCCGACTACGGAGAGTCCTTCCGACGCGGAAGACACTGTGCGGGGTGAAGACCTCGACGGTAGTGGAAGTTCAATCCTTTCCTGTGCGGTTGCGTTGCTACGCTACCGCTGCTGCCTATTAGCATGATTCTTCAGCGGCGATTTTGAACGGTTCTGTGAAGGGAATTGTTTTGCATATTTTGCATTATAAACGGATAGGATATGTTGAAAGTGCATGCCAAATCGTATGTTTGTAGTTGTTACGAACTGAGAAGATTTCTAAGTTATATTTAAATGAAGAAAGACGGCATAGTTACCGCATATCTTAAGAAAGATGCTGATCAGAAATTCAAGTTTTAGATAGGCATTTAAATTGTTCGAATGAAGAACAAAAAGCGCTATTTTTAAAAGCAATAAAAGTCATAGTATAATTTTGAAATTGTGTCTCATAAACTTATGTTTTGTACCAGTTATCAATGAAGTAGTCGTTCTTTGGCTGTCTTCTTCTGCTGCTGACACGCATAATTCAAATTGATGGTTCATTACTTTGAAATCGTTTGAATGCAACAAACGTGATAAGATGGTGATTAAGAAACGACCTTAGAATACCTCCGGTTCAAGGGGGATTCCACCAGTGTGCCATACTAATGTACTTTTTCCGCCTCCTGAACAAGGTGAGGTGACAGTACAGCTTGTTCGCCTAAAGCCACCTGCTTCTCGCTTTCATCAGCGTTGTTTTAAGGTTCCGCCTGACGACGATTGCATCATATCGCGATTAGCGGAACTCTGAAGTGTTCGATGGATCTCGTAAATCGAGTCAACGCTGTCTGTTGCATGCACCATCTGCAGTGAATCTTCTTTGCCATGGTTGCAGGATATTCAATTTAGTCAAAGCATCCAGGAACAATCATTCGAGTCATGACAGGCCTTTCTTTACATCCGTCTCACATAAATATCCTGGACAACCCGATCCGCAGAGCTTCATCAAAATGTTGCTTTTCAAGTCAAATAATCTCCAGTACCGAACTCGCGACAGTTTCTCCCTTCCTGCCCAGGAAGCCGATTGAGATCAGCCTTTTCGAAGGCCTCGTCGAACATTTACCACAACGAATCAATTTCATCAGCACTGTCGCGTTACAGCCTCCGCATCGTGCTTTGCACATGTTGTTCCCGTGAATCATTTCCAGGGTGCGGCAATGAAAGTAGTGCATGAAAATCTGTTCCATTCTAACAAATCCATACTCAACCAATTCTAGCAACAATATCAACATTTTCGAGTGCAGCCATCTCTATAAGTACTTTTTGAAGGCAAATTTATTCAGTACGTGTCCCTCAATCTTTACTGAAAACATCCCTCGAACCGACGCCGAAGCCAGAGTATGCTGCCTTTCGGACGTAGTCTCCTGAAAGCGATTGCCGTGCGCGTGCTATGGCTGACTCAGAGGCCTTCACACTGGGTGCGGTGTCTTTGCAGGATAGCGGATTGAGGATACGTACCCAAGTCGAACAATCCAACGGATCAAGATCTGTGGACCGCGTGGAAGAGGCCACAAATCCTTCGGCCGAAACTTCATGCCATCAGTTCAACCATCATTGTTGGGTCTCGATCAAACGTGCGACACGGCGCTCCATCCTGCCGTAGGACAATCGCTTATTCAGTCCTCGGGCGATTAGTGCCTCACTCGCAGGGCAGCATCACGGTCCTCTGAAATACCGATATATCACCCCGGCATTGATTCCATCCCAGCACTCAATGAAAACATGACATTTTCTGAAACACGTTGGACGCCACCAAGCCATACATCCCGCATGACAACAGCCGGATGTCATGGTCCGACCTGAATTTCTCTTTTTCTGGAACGTTCTCCATTCTCTGCGGTGAAATGAACCGGTCCGTGCGGCTGTTAGCTTCAGCATCGGTGTTGAAACGCTTTCGTCCGGAGAACAGGTTATCGTTTCCTTCTTCAACACGGAAAGCAATCTCTTGGAACAAGTCACTCGTAGTTCCTTGACCGGTCCGTAACCAAGTGGCTTTTCGCTCGGCTCTGGAGGATGCATACGGGTCTCTCAGATGATTCTCCGCAAGGATTTCTCCGAATTATTGACTTTCTTTCCGAGTTTTTCTTATGAAACGCACCGGTGCCGCGAGCATTTTTGCACGGACCGATTTCGATCACGCTCGGCGTGCGGCCACCAAGAAAGCGCGGACGTCCGTCGGCTTCTCTGCGCTGGCCAGACCAGTTCCTGCGGGGACCTGTCTTTACGCGGTGAAGCCGTCGTGGAAACGGCACCCTACCACTTTGGCTAATCTCTTTCGGCTTCTTCTGGGCGAGAGAACAAACCGGGGATCTTGCCTCTTTCGCGAATATTTTGACGAATTTGTTTCATTGAAACAAATTCGTCAAAATATTCGCGAAAGAGGCAAGATCCCCGGTTTGTTCTCTCGCCCAGAAGAAGCCGAAAGAGATTAGCGAAAGTGGTAGGGTGCCGTTTCCACGACGGCTTCACCGCGTAAAGACAGGTCCCCGCAGGAACTGGTCTGGCCGGCGCGAGAAGCCGACGGACGTCCGCGCTTTCTTGGTGGCCGCACGCCGAGCGTGATCGAAATCGGTCCGTGCAAAAATGCTCGCGGCACCGGTGCGTTTCATAAGAAAGACGCTGGTAGAAGCCAGTGAACATTTCGGAGAAAATCCGCGGTGAGAGCCGTCAGAGAAGACCGCGTACGCATCTTCCAGAGCCGAGCGAGAGGCCGCTTGGTTACGGGCCGGGTGAAGGAACTACGAGTGACTTGTTCCAGATTAGCTTGTCGGTACATGTAGGAAGGAAGGATACCGGCACCCTGTTGCTCCCGCGATTCGTGACGCTTCAACGCCGATGCTGTGGCCAACAGCCGCACGGTACCGGTTCATTTCGCCGCAGAAAATGGAGAACGTTCCAGAAAAAGAGAAATTCAGGTCGGAACCAGACATCCGGCTGTTGTCATGCGGGATGTTTGGCTTGGTGGCGTCCAGCGGTTTGAGAAAATGTCATGTTTTCATTGAGTGCTGGGATGGAATCAATGCCGGGGTGATATATCGGTATTTCAGAGGACCATGTGCTGGCCTGCGAGTGAGGCACCAATCGCCCGAGGACTGAATAAGCGATTGTCCTACGGCAGGATGGAGCGCCGTGTCGCACGTTTGATCGAGACCCAACGATGTGGTTGAACTGATGGCATGAAGTTTTGGCACGAAGGATTTGTGGCCTCTTCCACGCGGTCCACAGATCTTGATCCGTTGGATTGTTCGACTTGGGCGCATTCCTCAATCCGCTATCCTGCAAAGACACCGCACCCAGTGTGAAGGCCTCTGAGTCAGCCATAGCACGCGCACGGCAATCGCTTTCAGGAGACTACGTCCGAAAGGCAGCATACTCTGGCTTCGGCGTCGGTTCGAGGGATGTTTTCAGTAAAAGTTGAGGGACATCGCTGAATAAATTTGCCTTCAAAAAGTACTTATAGAGATGGCTGCACTCGAAAATGTTGATATTGTTGCTTGAATTGGTTGAAGTAGGATTTGTTAGTATGGAACAGATTTTCATGCACTACTTTCATTGCCGCACCCTGGAAATGATTCACGGGAACAAGATGTGCAAAGCACGATGCGGAGGCTGTAACGCGACTGTGCTGATGAAGATTCGATTGTGTGGTAAATGTTCGACGAGGCCTTCGAAAAGGCTGATCTCAATCGGCTTCCTGGGCAGGAAGGGTGAATCTGTCGAGTTCGGTACTGGAGATTATTTGACTTGAAAAGCAACATTTTGATGAAGCTCTGCGGATCGGGTTGTCCAGGATATTTATGTGAGACGGATGTAAAGATAGGCCTGTCATGTCTCGAATGATTGTTCCTGGATGCTTTGACTAAATTGAATATCCTGCAACCATGGCAAAGAAGATTCACTTCGGAATGGTGCATGCAACAGACAGCGTTGACTCGATTTACGAGATCCCATCGAACACTTCAGAGTTCCGCTGAATCGCGTATATTGAAGTCAATCGTCGTCGAGCGGAACCTTTAAACAGTCGCTGATAAGCGAGAAGCAGATAGGCCCCTAGGCGAACAAGCTTGTGCCGTCACCCCTTTGTTCTAGGGAAGCCGGAATAAGTGCGTCTAGTATGGCGCACTTCGGTGGAATCCCCCTTGAACCGGAGGTATTCTAAGGTCGTTTTCTTAATCGCCAGCCTTAGCACGTTTGTCGCGTTCAAGCGATTTCCCAAGAAGTGATACCCATCAATTTGAGTTATGTCGTGTCAGCGGCAAAAGAAGACGAAGCCAAAGAACGAGACTACTTCAATTTGATAGCTGGTGCAAAGTCGTGAGTTTATGGGGCGCAATTTCAAGATTATGCTTCATGACTCTTTTGTTGCTTTTAAAGTATGGCGCTTTTTTGTTCTTCATTCGAACAATTTAAATGCCTATCTAAAACTTAGATCTCTGATCGGCCATCTTTCTAGCCAAAGTTATGCGGTAACTATGCCGTCTTTCTTCATTGAAATATAGCCTAGAATCTTCTCAGTCGTAGCAGCTACAGGCATGACGATTTGGCATGCACCTTCAACTATCCTATCCGTTTATAATGCAAAGATATGCAAGACAATTCCCTTCATGCAGAACCGTTCAAAGCCGGGCTGCTGGAGAATCATGCTAATAGGCAGCAGCGGTAGCAGTGTGGCCCCCGCAACCGCACTGGAAAGGATTGAACCCCGCTACCGTCAGCGTCTTCGCCGCTGCGACAGTCTGGCTTCCTGCGTCGAAGGACTCTCCGCAGTTCGGTCATCTGGGGAGAGCTCTGATCGGATCGAGTACTCAAAGTTCTCGTGGTGATCGCGTGGATGACCCGGACTGATCTGCAGATTGGCCATGCGGTGCCGCTTGACAGAGTGAAGCTGAACTATCCTGCTGATCCGATGAATGGCTGAAAGTAGTGCCAAAGCGAGTTCTGGAGAGTGTACAGCCAGCGCACACGTCGAGGCTTGCTTCGTCGAGGAGGTAGATCGTGTGCTGATCCACGTCCAGAGGAGTGCAGCTCATATCGTCCAGGGAGTTTGCCGTGGCCGGAGTTCCATCCTTCCGGCTCGGACCCTGCCGGCTGATGACGATTTCGCTGAGTCCGGGGTAGTTGGAGTTGCCTCGTTCGTCGGAGTCCGCGGCTACTTGGCTGATTCGTTGCGACACGTACGATGGTCCGCGAGGTGGATACGTGAGCATCTTCGGCGGCTGGATAACCGCCGACTTCCAGCTCCAAAGCGCGACAGGCCGGTAGCAGATGGGTTGCATCTCGATCTGGAACCATGAGTCAGCGGCACCAGAAGTCGCGGCGAGAGTCCTCCGTTGCAGATTATCTGGACCAGTTTCGTCACGCGGTAGCGCTCCGGATCCGGATTTGCATCGTGGTGAACTGGCCCAGGAATCACCGCTGATAGGGCGTGTTATGACGCCCTCGAGCGATTTGCCGTGGCCGGCGACCGGATTCCGTGTTGGGCTGTCCGATGGAATGTGATTCGGCGTGAAGTTTCGAATCTTTAGCGCTAATGCATTGAAGAATCTCCTGGAATAAATGATGAGTTGACGTATCTTGGATATTTCTGCGCCTACGTCCCGGCTACCTGTGGGTTCGCCGTTGCGAAGGTTGGTGTCAGCTCCGCTGCGCGCCCGTTCGATATCGCCTCGTCTGCTTCAGTTTATCTGAT
The DNA here is from genome assembly GCA_034211315.2 of Aedes japonicus. NCBI lineage: Eukaryota > Metazoa > Arthropoda > Insecta > Diptera > Culicidae > Aedes > Aedes japonicus. Next base: position 801 of record JASCZW010000226.1, on the reverse strand, counting down.
CAATTCACGTTATTCGCCCCGTCATCCTTGGCTCGTAGATTTGCGTCGATGAGGCAGTTCAAACCCCCTTGTGTATGATCAGGTCACCGCATCGCCTTGTTGATTCAGGGCTGGTGTCTCTGTGAAACGCATCGGATCGATGAACTAATCCAGGCCGATACGCGAATCAGTCTCGAATATTACAATCTCCGGCGCCGTACGGTGTACCGTTCTCGCTGGCGTTGAACTTGCTGATGCCGCACATCAACTTGTCTCGCTCGATCAGAATAGGTTGTGTACCGATGGAACCCGTGTGATACCGTAGTCGGGAATAACTCCGTGGAGATCGATTCATGATCGAGATCTCAAAGTTTATCGCAATGTGACCCCGCCGACCTCGGCAGCCAGACGGGACGAATGCGTCAACAGATCGGAATTGCATCTTCCTGTAATTACAGGTGTTCTGAATTCAGTTGTCGATCAAGATAATTGTCAGAGACGATGATATCCTCCACAGTATGAAGGGTGAGAGGAAGTTGTTAGTGAACTTCCAGGCATGAGTTAGGCTAGTAATGCCTTAGATAGGAGCCAATCAGCTTGGCTAGTAGGCTAGGTATATAGGCCATGTAACTAATTAGGCTAGATATAGAGGAGCCAATCCAGCAGGGTGTGGAGATGATAGTAATGGAATATTTGTCGTAGTATGTCTACATTTCTGTGAACAGTTTAAGTCTCAATGCTGATGGAGTAAGATATGAGAGGATTCTTAACTCTGACGTCTGTAATTACATTCAGTAAAATCAGGCATTTGAATGGAGGATA